>OV651818.1:15631259-15796256 GCA_927349885.1 Psylliodes chrysocephalus | reverse complement strand
ACTTTTATTTTCTTTTGAAAATAAATGTCGAAGATAAAGCCAAAACGGTGAGTGAAAATAAAAAATTAAACGAAAGTGACGATATTTACTGGAGCTTTCATCAACACGCTTCTTTTTCTAGCCATCTACACCTGAGCCAGCAATATTCGTCTTCCCTCCTTCCTTACACTCTATTGATTTACAGACATAACGCCGTCCTCTTTAACATATCCAGACCTTCTTTGATGGGGACTATACCACTACATTATCAGCTTTATTTGTTATCCCGAGCAATTTAAATGCACTCGTAATTGCTCATTCTCACCTCTTCTCTTGTAGATTCCGTACTCAGTTTTCTTATTTTTAGTTACGTTTGCACTGCTCTTTTATTTTCACAGCTTTAATTCTATAATGCCGTAACGCTACAATATGGATCCATTTTTGTGGTTTATACTATTTAATGTTATTCGTAAGTGACCAACCTATTATTATAATTAAAGATTATTGTATTACAGGCCTGAAGATGTTCCTGTAAGGTCAAAACTAGTCGCTCCTGATTTATTTATAATAAAATTGATTTTAAGGTTCTATTCTTCAATTGAAAAACTTAGACCTTTACAGTGATTTTGTTTAATTTCTTGCATTAGACACATATAAGACAGTATTCATTTTAAAAATAGTAAAATTAGCAAATTTTTTAGTTTTTTTTTACAATTAAAACGTTTGGACAATGTATTTTTATAGATAATTGATACGCCACTCATCAAGAAGGATGTTTACCTTCCCCCTTGTGCCCGCTTCCTCACTTCCTCTGCAGATGTTGCTAACACAACAATCGCCTACAAACTCGTTTTCACGCTCCCTTTATTAGTAATTCCTCGGAGGTGTACACTGGTGAATATTTTCTCCACCAGCTATTTGGCAGGAGTGAATTACACTCGACATTTGTATAAGAAACAAGGAGGAAGTAAACTAGGTAAATAAGGTGGTAATTTACACTGTTGCACACTGCATCAACAGCAAACAAAAGAACCTTATATGTGTGATGAACAAATTAAATTAAATAGAGGTGAGAATAAGTCAACCGGACCTGTCCGGTAATGGTTACTGACCGGCACTGGGGCAATTTCCTCTAATTATTAGTGAATTGTGTTGTTTTTTTTTAAACATTTTGTTAAATAAATTGTGATCATACTTATGGCTGTTGGCAATATGTTTAATTGTATTTATAAATAGTATCTAAAGATATTGAATAATGGAACTTTCAATAGATTTACTACTGGTTTTATACCTACTCACATAAAGGTCACCGTAGGAAATTATTAAAATAGTTTAAAAATTCTATTGTAGTGGAATAATTAAAATATATTTTTCCTGATGATGAAGTAATAACTTCGAAATGGTCGCTAATAAATAACTTGTGAGACAGACAGGACTTTTTTTCCACGCAATCCAAATATCTCGATATTGTCTCCTTTAATCTATTCTAATTTTCAACGAAATAAAGATCAATTAAATATTCTTAAACAAAAGTTTTCATCAGGATGAATGTAATTATTTATAATTCGTATCATGTCTTTAAGCTTCCTTGAGCCGCTTATAAATATGGTTGAAAGTAAGTAGGCCATGGACGACAGATCTTGCTAATCATGTGGATTAAAGTATCGCTCTATAAATATCCCTCTTATTGTAGCGACCACGAGAAACCTTATAATTCCAAATTGATTCCTTGTATTAACACCTTGACAAGGACGGCTGTAGATAATAAAGAGGGTATGTGTAATGGTTATTATTTACCATTTTCATACCAGATGTTCATTTTAGAGTGCTGTCAAAAACAGACTAATTTACAGGTAACTCTGTACTGTCATATTTTTAAGCTATTAAAAACTCCGAGCAATTACTAATAGAGGGAGCGTGAAAACAAGTTTGTAGGCGATTGTTGTGTTAGCAACATATGTAGAGGAAGTGAGAAAGTGGGCACAAGGGGGAAGGTAAACATCCTTCTTGTTCAGTGGCGTATCATTTATCTATAAAAACACACATTGTCCAAACGTTTTAATTGTAAAAAAAACTAAAAAATTTGCTAATTTTAATATTTTTAAAATGAATACCGTCTTATATGTGTCTAATGCAGGAAATTGAACAAAATCACTGTAAAGTTCTAATTTTTTCAATTGAAGAATAAAACCTTAAAATCTATTTTTTATAAATAAATACAGGAGCGACTAGTTTCGGCCTTACAGGAACATCTTTAGGTCTGTAATACAATAATCTTTAATTATTATAATAGGTTGGTCACTTACGAATTACTTTAAATAGTATAAACCACAAAAATGGATCCATATTGTAGCGTTACAGCATTATAGAATTAAAGCTGTGAAAATAAAAGAACAGTGCAAACGTAACTAAAAATTAGAAAACTGAGTACGGAATCTACAAGAGAAGAGGTGAGAATGAGCAATTACGAATGCATTTAAATTGTTCGGAATAACAAATAAAGCTGATAATGTAGTGGTATAGTCCCCGTCAAAGAAGGTCTGGAGATGTTAAAGGGGACGGTGTTTTCTCTGTGAATCGGGAGAATGTTAGGATGGAGGGAAGACGAATCTTGCTGGCTCAGGTGTAGATGGCTAGAAAAAGAAGCGTGTAGATGGAAGCTCCAGAAAATATCGTCACTTTCGTCTAATTTTTTACTCTCATTCACCGTTTCGGCTTTATCTTCTAAATTCATTTTTAAAAGGAAATAAAAGTGTTCATTCATACAAGCATATAATAAAACAACATGAGTTCATTATATTTAATAAGCTAATAAACGTCAATAAAAAAAAACATATATGTGAATATAAAAAATATATAAATAGATAAGATTAATATCAAAATAAATTTGAAAATACAACATATCATAAAATAAAATAAATTAATACAAGTACAAATAGAAAGTTAATAACATACCTTCTAAAAGTAACACATTTTAAGTAGATAAATATTTAAAGAGTTTATTCCTGAACATAACTAATCTAACGTTTTTCCCCTTTTTAATATTATGAGGGTTTTTGTAGTTAAAATGAAAATTATAATTTATTTTGGTCCTAATAAAAATTTAAACATAGGTTATCAAAGAGTAAAATACATAATAGAACTTCATAATCTTAAATCGTTATCAAAAATTATTAATGGTAAAACTTCAAACAATACTTAGATTCTTAAACAAATTTCTAGTTTTTGTTTTGCAAAAGACTTTTTTGCCTTCTTCGATTGCCTCTGCCACTTTTCTTTTAGTAGTTTCGAGGAGAATTTTCCTATGAAAAACAGTGGAACCATCAATTGGTTGGTAAAATTTTAATATTTTGGGTATTGTAAGTCTTGTTAAACTTTCTTCTTAAGAAGCTGTAACCTCATAGAGAATAAAAATTCAATGTTAGATCAAAAGCTCTTGATTGAGAATTATATTTGCAAAGGCCGTTTTAATAATATTTTCAAAAGTTCTTGGAATCGTTGTTAACAGAAACCTGCAAAAAATATATCATTTTATTCCTAAAATATAAGATATCACGCAATGCACATTCATATAATATCATTGTGCTAGAAAAATACTAGGTAGGTACTGAGACATTTAAAAAAAAAGTATTTCGAGAAACTCAACTTTTAATGTCATCATTGTACTTAACTTTTTCATTGCTAAATTATTAATAATGTCAATTTGTGTAGTTCGTTGTGATTTGTATAATATATATTATAAAAACCTATCGTTATTGTTAATGTGCCAAGTTTTTTTAATAATTATGTCCTTGTTATAGTAAAAACACATTTAAACACATTTTTAAAGTTTTCTGGATTTCTGCTTTAAATTATCGTACAATTGAACTGACTAATTGTGTGTTTAAGTAAAGGTATATCTCTTTTTTGTTATATCAGTCTTTGTATATTGTTCTAACTTTTTAGATAATCAGAGAAAACAGTAAGACATCTTAATATATCCTATTTCACCAACAAAAATGTGGAATAATTAATCTCACATCAAACGAAAAAAGTCATTTTAGGATGTCCTAATAGGTTTTAACTTAAAAACTAAATAAAATGTATATTGCAACTGTGTTTAAATAAATGAATGTTTTTATACCTGACTATAGCACCAGACAAAAATTTTTTTAGATCAAAATAGTCAAAATCCACATTATTTAAGTTGTTCTAGTATTGTTTTAGCATAACGATGTAAACTCCAATAATAAATATTCACATTTTTTTAGGACGTTTTTTAAGGAAATTAAAAAAAAACATGAATAATGTGATATTCTTGTTTAGTTTTGTACTATATATTATAGTTCATTAGGTAGTGATTTAGAAACAAATTATGTTCTATTTATAGAATAAAAAATCACTCATAATATCTAAATATTTATACCTATTTATATTTTGGACAGGAAGACTATTTTATATTTTTGGCTGTGAATAGTTTTCTTAAGAATTTTAAAACCTTCCTTAGCTCTTTTGGGACATTCCATGCATATCTTAGAAGTTCATTTTGTTTAAACCTAAAACAAATTAAGTACAAAAAATGAAAATTTAAACAATACACAAAATTAGTCTTTTAAATTAGTTAAAAAAAAGTGTCAACAAAAAAGTGGCTATGCCTTTTTCCTTGAAAATTCTTTTTGAAAGAAACTTTTTCTCTACTTATTTGCTGTTTTAGTATTTTAGTAGCAGATGAATATAGTGTAGAAGTAGTGACATGATTGATTATTATACTTCTTTCGTCGAAATTGCATTTTTCTTTAATATTTTCCTCCCCTGAGGTCTGTAATAAAAATGTTCATTAGCATAAAAAGTTATTCAGGTGGTCACTTGTTGAATTCCTATATTTTTGAACCATGTATTTCTTTCTCATATCAAGAAAAGGAAACCTAAAAAAAAAATAACAATAAACTTTACAAAGATATGATATTAAAATAATAAGTAATAAACCTTTACTATAATCATTATGAGACGGATGAAGACGAACTTAGCTGGAGTTCAATTGCTCTTAATTTTAATTTTTCGATAAGAAAATAAGAAAGTTTAATTGCAAATTAAAGGTGATTGCCCAATGCACCGCCTCTGATAATTAGGTTGTATCTGTACTTACTTATGATATTATCTTGAAGAAGCATTTTCAACAGACCTTTTACACATAAAGCATGTTTTCACCATATTATTAGAGATAATAAATCTTAAGTATACATTTACAACCCTTACAACGTTATAAATAATAATATTTTTCGTAAAATACAAATAAGAAATTGACATGTGTCAAAAAGTGTCAGAACAAGCGCTGTCAAACTTGGCAACGCTGATTTAATAAGCCAATTACAGAAGAGGTATTTTCTCCCTCGGGGGAATAGATGTTGCTAACAAAATTTAGTGCGGGGAAGGGGGCAAGACTCCCTCTAGTAGTAATATTGCTCGGAGATTAAAAAGACGTAAGCTTCAATTTAGTATAAACGTCGGCGCTTTATGTTGAAGTGTCGCTAGTTGTAATGAAAATGTATTTTTAGCACTAAAGCAGGAGCTGTTAAGTGCGTTGTCAGACTATGCGTTTTTATCGCGTCCGGTTTTATTTATTTTATTTTAAGAAATAAAAGTAGTGACATAATCAGGCGCTAGGAAAATATTTTTGATCGAAACTTTTTGAAGATTTATTAAAAGTTAAGGTTCATAATTATTCATTATGAAATTTGTCAGAATAAAGGTATTCTTGATTGATTTCTGTAGATATTCAATTTTCGAAAAACCTACTCAAACATAAGTCTATGTAAAATTCCAAAAATGCAAACTTTTATATAATAAAAGAGATGCAAAAAAAAACTAGAAAATGTAAGTTGTTATTAAAAATGTTTGTTTTTTCAACCATGCCATATTTAGTTCAAAATTACAAAATAGCAAATACGTTCAATATTGAAATAAAGCAGCCCCTGATTGATAATAATTTATTGCAGTCAAGTGTTTATTAATAGTGGCGTTTGACTAATATGTACATATTTTTAAGTTATTATATTATTCTAAGAAAATATATTTAGAAAATGTTGTATGTAAGAAATTTAGAATAAAAACTGAAACGTATGAATATACTGAATGGACATCAAACATATTTTTGTCGAAAAATTGAAAAATATCCCGCACAACCGCTCCTATTCAATTGCATGTATTTTCTCTTTTTGTGGGGAGTCCGGTTGCCTATTACTGCCGCAGCATGCAGCTACAGCAACCGCATAAATGTGACCACTGACATTTAATACCGTGCGGTCAAAACGAACCTTTTTAACCGGAGCGGCAGAGACAGATAGTATGACACTGCACTAACTCAAATGGAAAAACATGAGAAAGGTAATTTAATGCCACTCCAATTAACTGGATGGCGCTTGTGTCGAAATAACAATTGTCAGAGTCAGTTTTCAGCTCGTGCAAAACTTTTAAAATTTAAAATAGCATTGGATTTTGATTTATCTAGTCTAGATATATTTTCACTACCTTTCAAATTTAAGCATATTTTCAAAATATGGAAAGATGAGTTTCAGCCGCGAACAAAAAGAACTCACAGATATTGATAGTTACGCAATTTATACATCATATTGAAAACGCGGTAGTCATTTTAAGGATAACCAAAAAATTAGAAACTAGCTCTAAATAAAATGCAATTCTTAGAGTTTTGCGCCAATGGTAATATTTACAACTTCAGATTTACTGTTAAAACTATACAGGTTTGTTTTTTTTTTTTTTTTAGTTATAGATCATTCTTATTGTAAAGAAAATATTGCCCCCTCCAAACTACCCCGTACATCGCTAAAATCTATGAATATCAGCCACCAACATCAAGTATTGTTACTATGCCATTACACCTAAGTAAACTGAGAGTAGTAGAGGATAGTGAGTGCAGATTCTGTGAGGAGGAGGACGAAACCTCCATTCACATCCTAACTGAATGTGTAGCACTCCAGAATCCAAGGGCACTATATCTAGGAGGATATCAAATAGAAGAGGGAGACTTACCAAACTTGAAGCCACTTCAAATCCTACACTTCCTTGAGAAAATAGGATTGGAAGGGTCGCTATAGGCATTGAGACATTTCCTTAGTGCAGTGGCGACAGAAGGGGGCACAATAGATCTTTTAGGTCGCAGTGTATTAACACCCCATTATCAACATAACATAACATAACATACTATGCCATTGACATCAATAAAAAAAACTATTGTGGATGCTCTATCGAATGATTAAAATACCAGGTATCAGAAAAAATTGTTTTTTTAATAGCACGGATCAGAGCCTCTCACAAAGATGTTCTAATCTCTCTCGAAACCATTTATTCGTATCATCCTAAAACACCGCAAGTTTCTTAATTAAATATAGACTGAGATTATATTCTATCATAGTTAACTCCAATATTTTGATCACGAGCCAATACTGCTCAAACGTGGTATTGGAATAAAAGTAGCGATATAATTAATATTATACTAATAATAATAATAATAATAATACACTCAGATGCAAAAAAACGCAACGCAAAAAAATTGGGTCTAATTGAAAGTGTTATAATTTTTTTTTCTTTAATCATATTTCGATAACTTTTTTAACACACTGTATTTTTTTCTTTGGATTGTATGACTGCGAACATTCAGTTCATTCGCCTATTTTGTCGATTTTGCTTATTTTTTATATTTACAAGTTCTACAAATACCTATTTACACATATATATTTTTTTTTATTATGTATACATTTTGTGTTTTTATTTTTTTTTTGTTTTGTTTCTTTATTTTTTTTTATTTTTATTTTAATTGAAGGAAAATGGAAAAGGTAGAGACAAGGACACTTTTACACCTAACGGTCGTTCTAGGTGATTTATACATATACAGGTAGACCACGGTTTGTGAAGGTGATACAAGAGGTTAGACATTAATGGTTAATAACCTTATACTATAATATACAATTTTTATTTATTTTACACTTTTATTTATTATTTAATTTTTGTTTACTATTTTAATTTTATATTGTGTATGTGCTCTATTAATGCATTTAAAATATTTAAATTTATAGGTTGTGCTATTAATTGAGTTAAATTAAATGGGTGACTTATACTAGAAGAGTTTTTTAATTTTTTCACAAAAGATGTTACCTCTGTTTGTATTAGTTGGCAATTTAACATTTTATGTTCGATATCTCCTATTTCTCCACAAGTGTGAAAGGGATGATCATTTAATTTTATTTTGTAAAGATGAGATGGAACTTAAGCGTGATCACACAGCAGAAACGACACCCTGGATATAAGTTAATTTTATAATAATATATACCACTTGTTGTAGTCGCTGGTTAAGGAATAAGACGTTTTTTATAAAGAATATACTTTTTTTATACTGGGTGCTGCTGTTGTAGCTGCTGGAACAAAAATAATGTGTTTTTGCGACAAGCTTCCAGTATGTCTAGATTCAAAACCGATGCTGCTGGTTTCGGATTTTAGGCGGCTTCTGGATTAGGTTCTCTATATAAGGCAAATCCGTCAACATTTTTTTCGCAGTATGCCTCCGCGCTTCGTGTTACCATATCATCGATATTTGGGTCCCGGAAACGAATTGGAAAGTGGGGAGCCCGTTGATCGTGACGATTACATAGTCGAAAAACACGACTACGCTTACACCAACGCCATATCGGCTGAAGACGTATTAAGAGCCGACGAAGAGAGAGAATTTTGGAGTGATTTTTCAACAACGGGTAATTGGCATTCATTGATCGGTAAGTTTGGTTATTTTAAATTTTAGGTGCCGCTGGCTTAAAACTTAAGAATATTGTGGAAAAAACACAGGTGTATTATATCCTGACATGGCCAATAAGCACGAGGAAAAATATAAAAAATTGCGTCTTGGCCTAACTAAAAGCAGAGGAGATAATGAACATCGACAAAATGAAGATCGTAATAAGGAACTATTGTCAAGACGAGATCCTACACAAGATCCTGCTCAACCTTTATCCTCTCATGACGTTTCGGATATTGGACAAAACGAAGGATATGGCACCCAAATGGGTCAAGGGAATGCTCCCATGAATACCAACGAAGTAGATGCCGGAGAAGAAATGAAAAATCCGTCCAATACGGAAGGGGTTACAAATTCTACAAACGAAATGGGTGTACTGTATATGATGAAGTCGCTGGCTAGTCCTACATTTACATTTTATAAGAAATCACGTATCATGCATACATGGGGATTTGCATCAAACCGATTTAATTTAGGACCAAAAGGTAAAGAAAGCAATTATATGGGTTTAAGTACAAGCTTAGCATACGTACATGTCGACTGGATACCATTTTATTTATCTCCTGTAGAATATTTCATGTTGCCACTAGGGTCCTTCATTAAAGAGGTTTACGTAGAAATAATAAAAAGAAGTGAGATGCTCATTCGACACGGGTACGACAATAACTGGAAGTGCCAATTCTATGCACGAAATTTTTGGAAAACATTGTGTAGGTTTGAACCACAAAGTCGAACACGTCAACTATATTTTGAAAAATGAGAAAAAACCAATGACCATAAATTCGCTCGCAAATATTTCGTTGTCGGAATTTACCTATATATTATACGGAGAAACCGCAAATTATTTATTTATTTATTTATTCCAGAAACAAACAGGCATGAGCCTAATTACATGTTCCTATAAATACAGCGAAAATAGAAATCAACAAAAATACATAATATCTAATTAAATATATAAGTGAAATTATAATAAATAAACCTCGCTACTACAAAATTTTAACAAAGTTTATTAAAGAACAAAACTACTGAAATAATCAGAAATATTCAGGAATAATAAGAGCGTCTGCAAAACCCCACACCAAGGCCACGGAAATCCTACAAGGTTATGTCTCTTTAATCGAGCCCAACAATTTTGTTAAGTTCCTTTCTATATGTGCTTATAGCTACATCAAAAATACCGCAAGAAATGCCTTCGGAGTGTACATTAAACAAAAGACAAATTTTTTCTACTGGACCATGATTATCCGCACGAAAAGTTAATTGACGGGGACGAATACCTGCTACTGGAACATTGATTTTTATTTGACTCAATAAATATTGACTGTCCAAATATCCATTTAATAATTTATGTAAAAAGACAAGGTTGATTATAGAGCGTCTATGTTCCAATTTTTCAATTTCAAACTCTTTTCTAATAGGTCCAAATGAAACAAATCCTGGACTTCTGTGATACTTTTTAAAGTATAAATATTTGACAAATTTATTTTGAATAATTTCCAAAATTTGTTTTAAATTTTGTTGTGTAGGGTCCCATACAGTGGATGCATATTCTAATTTACTACGAACGAGAGCAAAAAATACATTTTTAATTGAGTGTGTTGAGGATTACGAATGTTACTGAATGTAATAACCTTACATTTGGAAAGATTAAAATGTAATTTATTTTCAAATGACCAATCCGAAATTGAGTCTAAGTCATTTTGAAGGTCTAGATAGTCATCTAGGGTGGATATTTTCTTAAAAACTTTCAGATCATCTGCATACATTAGGCAGTCTGATGTAATACGTAGAGGAAGGTCATTAACAAATATTAAGAAAAGTAGAGGGCCCAAATTGGAGCCCTAAGGGACCCCAGAGCCTGCGAGGATTGTATGAGATACTTCACCACCAAACATTACGTATTGATACCTTAGTTATAGATAAGAAATTTATTAGATGATCGCTAAGACCATAATATTTCAGTTTAGCTAAAAGAATATTGTGATTTACCTTATCGAAGGCTTTCTTAAAATCAGTATAAATACAATCTACTTGCTCACGAGAATTGACACATTTTGATATTTTATCACTGAAAGTTAATAAATTTGTATCTACAGATTTTTTACGACAAAATCCGTGTTGTTCGGTTGATATGTATTTTTGAAAGTAAGCATACAGTTTATCATATATTAAAAATTCAAACAGTTTCGCCGTACAATTTAATATGGCTATGGGACGATAATTATCTATTTTATTTTTATCCCCTTTTTTAAAAATTGGTGTTAATCTCGTTCTTTTAAATTCAATAGGAAATATGAATGTTCTAAGCGACTTATTGAAA
Organism: Psylliodes chrysocephalus; assembly: GCA_927349885.1. NCBI lineage: Eukaryota > Metazoa > Arthropoda > Insecta > Coleoptera > Chrysomelidae > Psylliodes > Psylliodes chrysocephalus. The sequence continues at coordinate 15,785,175 of OV651818.1, read as the reverse complement.
ATTACCAGCAAAGGGTATATTAAATAATCTTTACAAGCTTTTAGGATATAAGAAGGAATATTATCAGGACCCGCTGTCTTTTTCGGTTTTAACTTTCGAAATGCCGCTTCTAAGTCTTTGACGGATATTAGATCGAAGTCAATATTCTGATAAAAATTTACGTTCCAATTGTTAGTCAAAGGTTATAGTTTGAATCGTTGTCATACCCTGAACTGAAATAATCAGCGAAGTCCCCTGCTATAATTTTTTTGTCAGATATTTCCCTATTATTTATAATAAAATTTGATTCAGATATATTATTATCTTTAATGAACTTCCAAAAAAGCTGGGGTCCTGGTTAACACAGTTCTGCATATTTTGGAAATAATTATTGTGCGCCGTCCTTATTTTCAATTTTAGGTCCGCCCTAATTTTTTTATATCTACTACAATAATATTCCGATAGATATTTTCTTTTTCTGAAAAATTCTTTGTACTTTATGTCGATTTTTATTTCATCCGTGAACCATGGCGGATACTGTTTGCAATATGCATGTAGCCTATTAGTAAACTTTGGTACACATATGTCAAGCATTTCATAAAAAACCTGGTAAAAATATTTGACAGAATCATCAACCTTTTCAATGTGTCCAATTTTGGACCAATTAAAATCCCTTAGTAGTTCGCATAGTAATCTAAAATCAGCTTTTGTAAAATTATATCTGTTTTGAAGATTATTATTGTGTATGTGAGTTGATTACTTTTTTTTACTTCCGTCTTAATTATCAGAGAGGGATGTTTATTATCTATGGGAACTAAAGGTTCTTTATTCTCCTTTATATTCAAATTCAAATTACCAAGCACCAGATCTAGAGTTTTTTGATCCTCATTGAGACAATTGTTGAAAGACTGTAGACTGTAAGTGGCCATTAATAGAGACATTGTTACTATTATATCATTTTTATTAGAAAATTGAAAAGATGTGCCATTTATGCATGGTATATTGTAATCACCAATAAGTACCATGTGTGTGGTTTGAGTGATTAAGCGATCTAAATTGTCAAATAAATCTAGATATTGCCTGTAGACTTTAGCATTTGCGCCCGGTGGAATATAAGTTGAATTAATAATGACTGTGGTTCCGTGTAGTTTAAGTTTTACAAAAATTGTTTCCAAAGGTGAGTTAATTGATATAAGTGAAGATATGATATTTTTATTTACAGCAATGAGGACACCTCCTCCGCGTTGTTTTCCTGTTAAAATTTTATCTTTATCCTTTCTATATACTATGTAATTGCAACTAAATAGTTCTCCATTTTTAATGTCTTCTGATAGTTTCCGTCAAGATAACAACATCATACTCTTCTGCAGACAAGTTTTTGCTAAACTCCAAGACCTTGGTACGGAGTCCCCTGACGTTCTGATAATAAATATTAAAAAACATAGCGTTGCGAGAAACGTAAAAAATATGTAGAAGATGAAAATTAAGTACAAAAACAATATGTTGATATTGAGCTAGCGCATATAAATGTGTTACTTTAAGAACGTTTTCTCGGCCCCAGCAATTTAAATATATAAAAAAATCTGTAAAATATGTGGCAAATTAGTTAAGTAAATAAATTTAGTAACAAATAGAACGCTAGTAGATACTTAAGTTGCTGAGAGAAAAGAATAACAATAAATAATTTTATTCTAAAGTAAATACCAAAGAACAAAAATAAATAAATATTTTATCCTTCAATTATTGATTATAATGGATCCTGCTACTTCTACTACATATTAATGAAAGCAAGAAATAAACATAAATGTTTACGAGTAGATATATATCTACTTCGTATTCAAAAATATCTAGAGTTTATAAAAACGTAAAAACAATAATTTAGAAATAGGTATTAAAATAAAAATGTATTCCACAATAATTGAGAAAAAAGTTAAGCAAATAATATTCGCGAGGAAAGGTCGTTAGAAACGAAATAAATTTGAACCTCCGAAGAAAGATTACGGGACATCAATGAGGTCGTCAAAACATTTAATTTCTTTCTTCATATTATTATGTTGTATGAACACCTTACCTCCCATAGTCCAACTTAATGTTCTTCCGTATTTTTTCTGCGCCAGTTGCAAAAGTTCATACGTTTTTTGAGAAAGGTCCTCATAAATAGTAATACCAGTCTGCTTGAGTGCCTTTTTAGCTAACACTCATTTTTGTTCTTTGTTGATAGGAATTTAACCAAAATAGTTCTAGTTCCCGACTTTTTATTTGCAATACCAATTCTAAATATATCATCAATGTCACTGGACGTACAAACAACTTTCAGTGCGGTGTTAATAAATTCTAAAGTGATATCATGAACACTCTCATTTTCACTTTCTTTGAGCCCATTAATTCTTATTGTGTTCTTTCTTTTTCATTCCAATAAGGATGCTGTTTTTCCTTCTTCCTGGGGTGCAAACAGAGAACTACCCACCTATGCCGTGCTCATGTGTACGGGCAATGGGTCGACCAATAGTTATTACATTAAAACTGGATGGCCTCGTTTGGACAAAATTGTCTAAAGGTATAATCTCAATGAACGTATCAATACCCCGTGTGTCAAGTATACGTATAAACCCAGAAATGGCATTTAAAAGCATCTTTACAACTCGTCCGTGATACCGAATAAATTGAAATTACTTTCCGGAAGGCTCGACATTGAAGTAAAAGAAACTCAGTTTTTGGTAGATAACAATTTCCAAAATACTCATATGAGTTTCGAGCCTTGTAGAGAAAAAGACAAACAAAAATTTGGTTACGAAAATATAATTGAAAAGAATTTTATGACGGGACACCCGAACAACAAGTCACATACGATATCTCAACCTTAAGTTCATATTGGCATTGAACCGGTACAATCTAATGCACCTGCCGATACCAATCAAAACTGGGTGAATGTTTCCGCAGAATATGAAATTCTCGCATCATGTGTTATCGGTATTCGTACAGACCTAATGTATGCCGATGGTATGGGCGGAGGTAATTTGCCCACAAAATATTTAAAGCTGCTAATCCTATAGGTAATTTGCCCACAGCAAGTAAAAGGTCATCTTAATCCTGTTGGTATTTTGCCCAAATTTATTTCTAACTGAATAAATCATAATAGATATATCTTTCATTTATTATTTTTTATATATTATCGAAAAGTAAAAACACATTATTAATTAAACTAAAAATTATATTAAACACTAATTTTTATTATTATAAAAAAGTAAGTATACATAAGTTATATTATATTTTTTATATATTTATATTTTATTTACATATTTTTCAACTGGGAGGGATAAATGTGATATAAATTTTATATACTCTAATCTGCTGATTTGCTGCAGATCAAATCGCTGTATAAATTTTTCTAAACACTGAATTTTTTGTTTTACACTTTTGTCTTTGATTTTCTTAGGTATACTTAAGCTTTGTATTGTGACATACGTGTCGATTTGAAAGTCTTTAAGCTTTTCTATAAAAATATATACAGAAGGATGTGTACAGTAGAATGAAGAATTAAACCTTGAATGAAACTACTCACAGGCATTTGTAGTTCTTGTAATTGAAGCTGTTTTTTCTGCCCATATACTTGGAGGAAATGTAGAATTTTCTTCAATATATGTTTCTAATAGGTAATCGGCATACCTATCGAGAACGGCATTTTCTGGTTTACTTGCCATTAATTCAAACACAAAACAGTCTCTAACTTCATCGGCGTTTAAATATGTCAACCCAAATGATGTTTTAAGCCATTTTCCGGTATCACTGTTAGTTGTATATTCAGTCATTAATCCCAGAGACTGAATTTTACGATACCACGCTTGATGTAGATGAAATCGGCAGCCATTGATTACAGTATAAGGCCACATATAAATTAACGCCTTATGAATTGCTATTTCAAAATCAACGAACACTTTAGATGGATTTAAAGCAATACTGTAAGTTTCCAAAATTTTATAATGCAATAACGAAAACAAATGTTTGTATATATCGGTAGATTTGTTTGGTAATAAACAATATACCAGGGACACATAGTGTCCATTACACAGCCCATGAATGGTAAATATTTGTAGGAAAAACTTTGTACAATACGAAAATGTTCCATCCATACACAAAGTACGAATATTTGTCTCACATGTAAATACAATAATATTATTTTCTCTGCTATTTATTAAAAGAAAATGTTCACCTTTACTGGTTTTAAATGTATTAGAATATAAGTCAACTGCATCATGCACTTCTTGTATATTTGTAGGTAATGGACCTGGTAGTATTTTGCGACGACTGTTGTATATAGTTTTTCTTATGTAGGACACATCAATTGTAGTTAGTGACTCTGGTAAATTAGTAGCAAGTACTTTACGGATAATTTTAGAAGGTTTTTCCGAAATATCATCAACTGCTTTTCGCTTACACGAATTAGAAATAATTTTCCTGTTTAATTTCGGTTCATTTGCTTCATGGCTATGAATTAGGTTGCCTCTGGATACTAAAAGTTCAGGACCAATTGTAAATACAGTGGCATTACAAGCATTTGTTTTTCTTTGGGAGCATCTCCAAGAAACTTATCCACTTTTCATTTCTCTATCTTTGGCAAACGTAAAATTCTCCAAAAGGAGTACATCTTTCCCGCGTGTGCTTTTTATCAGTGTAGCTGACATTATAGAAATAATTATTGTTTATAAACACTCGAATTACAATCATCAACGTATAAAAACTGACTGAAATATAAACAGTAAACACCCAAAGTAAGTACCTATTAGAATTATTAATAATCAGGTAGGTACCTATTTGTGGGCGGATGTAATTTGCGGGTTTAGGTACCTGAATGCTACTGTGGGCAAAATACTAGTAAGATTAACGCACCCCTTTACTTACACAGGTAGAAAACAGAGATTTGTGGGCAAAAAGGACCCGCCGGATGGTATGTACGCAAATAAATTAGGATTCCCATCGGCGACTAAACAACTTAATCAAAATTATTTCCTTTCTCAGAATCATGTCGGTGGACATTATTGTGAAAATTGGCAAGGTCATTATAATAACAGTGATTGAGTATATGTATATTTATTGAAATAAAATGTTACAATGTAATAAATGTATTCATTAACAACAATAGTTTTAATTATTCCATACAATTTCCATAATTTATACAATGCTAATTGATGCAAGTGTTTAGTACAATTATCCCAAGTAAATCTATACATGCGATTATTAAAAATATCGTTATTTGGAGAGACCTCCGCATTTGTCGTTACAACCACCAGAGTTTTATCTATTTGAACATGTGATTGATATTTTATATTCGCCATACAGGGGTCTCCCGCAAATAACATTTTACGGGTATAATAAGCTGACGGTTCGCAATTCGGTTCGTCCCATATTAAAATTCGTTTATCCACACAATCCTGCGAAGGAAATTGTGAATACTTCTTAAAATTCGCAATTTGTCCTTTAACTAAACACAAGGACGCGCTTATTTTGGCAAAAAGTATTTTTCCAGCGTTGCTAGGACCCTTTATTTGAATGCAATTTTTGTTCTCTTCCTTGCGATCTAAAATGTTGTAAACAACGCTCAAAAATTCTTTTATGTAATCCTCGTCGTAATTACATTGATAAGAAATTAATTCCGATAATTTAGTCGTCGATTCTTCGACGGAATAATAATAATCGTACACGTGACCGGATGTGTAATCGAAAAGAGGCTGCGAATTTAAATAAAATTCAATGAATTCGTTTATTGTTTTATTACAAATTGACCTTTGAAATATATTAATAGCGGTTATATAATCGGAGTCTTTTCTGCCAATTCTTTTTAATTCCGAGTTATCTATCCACTGCGCGGTTTTACACGAACTTAATAAGGGACAGACCGGGAATTTTTCGAAAAATTGTAAAATTTGCGTAATTTTCGAACCTTTTTGATGTTTTGATGGGCTACAATTTTTTCCCTTACGTCCTTTAGTAGGTTTTGTAGATTCCGATTTCTCTCCACCATCAACGGCGTCACTACAAATTGCACAGATTACGTCATCTTGGTCCAAATTTGTTCCTTGACCACCTTCGTGGCTTCCTTCAATGGAATCAATTTCATTTGGACCAGGTACTTCCCGTCGGGCGCCGGCAAAGAAATAGTAGAGACAGTTTCGGGGTTGTAGAAACATATAAATTCGGAGATTTCGGAAATATTCTGTAAATAAAATAAATTCTTTTACTAAACCTAGAATGAACAACATGCCAAATTTATATAAATAGAAATATATTTCATTTGCCTCCTCGCAACCCTCCACTGAGCTCGTCGTTTTCTTCTAAAAAATCTGACTCCCTGGAATATACAGCATCGACAGGTTCCTGCTGTCCACCCGCAATCGTGGACGATGTGGAGATGATTCCACTCGGCGCTTTCATGATAACTGATGAGGAGCTGTCCGTAGTATCGCTGATTTGCCAATTGGCTAGCCAGATAAAAGCTTAGTTGGTAATCTCCGACGGGAATGACGTCATGGCAAAATCTTCTTCTGAGACGAGCTCCAGTAAGGTCTTCCACGAATTTACTTCTTCTTGGTTCCCAGATTTCAAATTATCCAGGATCTTCCTCAAAATCCTCATGAATGGTAATATCGGGTGTCCAAATTGTAGCAGCCATTTCTTCGAACAGTTCTTCAACAGAGACCACAATTCCATCGGACTCTGCCATATTTAAAGTATCTTTAATGTTACAACAATCGGTTTCGTCTTTAATTTCCGCCATTAGTCATAAATTCTGCTGCTAATACCTCGTTTGTCTATTTTGAGAGACACGTATCGCAATCTTCAATCTTTATGTACTGTATGCACCTTTGCTCGCAATGTGCGCAGTATATTTGCTCGACGTACTCTTCTTTTAAAACTTCTTCGGGTTTAACTACGGATGGATGGTAACAAATAATTGTATGGTGTTCAATTAGTTCCAACCAATCGATGGGATTTATTTGGCTACTACAGTCGCGACAAACTTCAACAATGGTTTCCTTAAAAATTTCTTCTTGACAAAGTCCTTCGTCGATATTTCGAAAATCTCCGATATTATTTTGATAATTGCGAATGAATATTTTAATAAAATTGGATCTTACAATACCATATATTTCCACTCATCACTTGTAACACTTTATATAGCTTAATCATACATATACTGTTTTAAAAATTCAATTTTTCCTTTTATATTCTAAATTTTTAATTAGTTATAACCAGCATGTGGCTGGAAAATAACTTTTCTTTAATTTTTTCTGGGTTGGGCTTGACCACGTTTATGTAATGTTTTTAAACGAGACGTGTGTTTTTAACAATACTATTTTTATTTGGTCGAGGATTACCTACTTGTTATATGTCTTGTAAATAATTGTAATATAAGTACATTTTTGTGAATGAATGACTACTTTTTGTAAATATACAAACTCTTTTCGTTACAACTATTATACACATGTCTAGTATTTACATGAATAAATCTACTATAATATTTTATGAAATAATTTGGAACATAGAAAAGTAATAAAAATTGAAAAAAATAGGAATCCATAAAAATGTACTCTTGAAAATACCAAAAAAATCATCACATTATTAAATATTTTATTATTTTTAGATCTGCCAAGCAAGTATAGGGAGATAATGCGATTTCCCATGAATAATTTGAGAAAAGGAGATATTTGCCCAGTAAACGGAATAATTACACATGAACATAAAGTATTTTACATTGTTACTTCAACATTTGAAGTAAATAATGAAGTCGATATCAAGTTGAATTTGATAATGAATCTTTAGAGGACATTTTAATTTGACATCTTCAATATTGTTAGGGCTTGTGTATATATATTTTTTTATTTGTAAATAAAGTGGTTTTTTACATCGTTTATCTTATTCAGTTATTTTTATTTTTTAATAATAGGTTAATAAATAAAATTTTCACAGATTTTACATTTTTGTTTATATACAATTATTATAATCTCTGAAATGTGATAAATTAATAAAAAAAAAACAAACAGTTTATTAAATTATTTGGTATTTAGTCTTACAAAATGAGTTCTTTTAATTTAAAAATACTACTAATTCGCACAGAAATGTAAAAGGTTTATGTAAGCTACACTTTCCTTTTCACAAATATTGAGGATTTTAAAAACACTGTTGGCAATCCTAAATATACCTTCGGTTTATTTTCAATTTTGAGAGTTCATTGGTTTTGGTTTTGAAGATCCTGCTCATTATTAAGTCTCTTTGAATCAGATATTAAAGATGTTTTTTCCGATTCAGACAAAACTTCACTATCTCTAAAACTTTCAGGAGGTTTCGAGGCAGGTTCTTGCAGAAGGGGATTTAGGATATACACCTTCGAACTTATAGCTCATTTTAAATTAACCGAAGGGGGCAATGTCAGAAATTGCTGCTGCATCTTGAAGATCCGGTGTATGTTTATTAAATAGAGATGAAAAATGCCTCTAGTAGAAGGTTATTTTCCAGTCAACATTTTTTTTGTTTTCTGTTTTCCTTTTTTTGGTAGAATCAGTGAGCTGGCTCTTGTGTGGTGAATAACAAGAACTGTGGAGACATTTGTGTGATACTACCCACTTCTTATAAGTAAAGGTTTATCCATCATTTAAAAAATGAATTGTTTAAAATTGTGACATTATTTCAAGTTTAGAATGTGGTTCTAACCTTGTTGCCCAGAACTACGATGGTGCTGCCGTAATGGCTGGCCATTCAGGAGGCCTTCAAGCTAAAGTGAAAGAAAAGTTAAAACATGAAATTTTCAATGACTCTATAGTACATAGACTTAATTTGGTTTTATCGCGAAGCATGGATAATATTAAAGATTGCAAAGTTTTCTTTTCGACACCTAGTGGTTTGGCTTCCTTCTTTTCAAAGTAATCGAAAAGAACTCGCGCTTTGGACGTTCACGTTCAAAGAAGGTTTCCAAAAGTTGCTTCGACGCGATGGAACTACAATGGACGTTTAGTGCAAACAGTGTTTCAATACCGTGATTCTTTGATAAACTTTTTTTAAGACGTTTGGGATAATAAAGAAACATAGGATGCTGAAAATGTTACTGCTGCTAAAGAGTATTACAATTTTTTGCTCAACATTTTTGCAGAGATTTTCCCTTTTACTGACATTTTATTCGATATTTTACAGACAAAATCAAATGACATTGGCTTTTTCATTAAACAAATTGATGATTTTAAAAATAAAATGAATAAAAAACGAGATCAGATTGAATACTTTTGGAATAAGACTCAAAACATTGGCTTAGAACCTGAAAGAAAGAGAATTAGAATTGATAATGTCGGCGACAGAGAGACCTCCTATCGTCGATTATACGCCGAAATTTTTGATAATATTCTACAACAAATGAACTCTCGATTTCAAAACTTTAACGAATTAAAATTTGTTGAGTTGTGCAATTTTAATATTAGTAACTACGATTTATCAAAATTCCCATCGGAAGCTTTTAATTCACTAAAATTAAATTATGGAAATTTTTTCGATAGTCCAGCATTAAAGTCCCAGTTAAGTGTTGTTTATGAAACAACTGAAATTGGTAATAAAAAGACGCCCATCAATGTGGTAAATTTTCTTATAACAACTGGTTTAAATAAGTCCCTTTGTGAAGTCGTCAAGTTGTGTGAATTAGTACTGACCATCCCAGCCACAAGTGCGTCAGTTGAGCGATGTTTTTCTGCTTTAAAGCGCATTAAAAGTTTTATACGAAATTTAACAAGTGAAGACAGACTCTCTAATTCAGCCCTAATATCCATTGAAAAACAGTTTGTTAAACAATTATCAGAAAATCCAAAATTTTACGACGATGTTATAGACAAATTTGCAGCCATTGAGGATAAGCGAATAGATCTTAAGTATAAATAAATGTCAACTGCTGTGTCAACTGTGCGAAAAATGCTGAAGAAAATAAAAAACTTCAAAGAAATGTTTTTTTTTTAAGTTTAAATAAACCAAGGAAGCTTTTCAATGGTAAGTTTTTTTTATAGCTTCTAATACTAAACTAGAAAATAAAGTAATAGTAACACTTCAAAAATCTCAATCGCGAATAAAGTACTGAGGAAAAAAAGCAAGATTTTGACAAAATGGTGAATGCGCCGCGAAAAATTTTTGCCCGCGGCGCTGTTCTTACTGGCCTGCTGTATTTTTATACAATCGCTTCCCCTTCCAAAAATGTCACCGCACGCCACTGCAATGACATTAGTACGACAATCACCAAAGCCACCACGTAAAATTAGAAAATTACCAAATTTTTCATGGAATTTTGATTTTGATCTTGAAAATGAACCAAGGCACGTATTGACCTAAACCAAAAACCCAAATGTCAAGGAGACATGGTTTTAAAAGAAATATAATGTTTTAAGAAAAATTGTTAGCTTCATTATCACACAGGGTATTTCAAAATTAGGGTAAAAAACAGCCCTTCGATTAACCCTGTATAATAGGTCAAATATTAATTTTTATGAAAATACTGAATATAAAAATTAAAATTGATAAAAGTATACACAGTGTACTTAAAAATTTATCAAAATAAGAATAAAAAGAAAAAATTATAACGCTTGCAATTAGACCCAAATTTTTTGCGTTGCATTTCCTTGCATTTTAGAGATATAGTAAACAAATTAAATAAATAATAATGATAATATATGGTCACGCTGGCATTTTTTTACGTTTTATAATGCATTTACATTTAAGATTGTTATTGATACTTATCTATTTAACCTACCTGTTATGTTAACACAACGTAATAATGTAATTTGCTTTAAAATATATCCACAAGAAGTACTGTGAACATCATATTGTTTCGAACGTAGCCATTCGTTTTTACCAATGAGGTTAAATACTATGGAGATGACATGCCAAAAAAAAACGACACCCCTTCCTCCTCTCTTAGTGGTCATGTCATAGTTGTCAAAGAGCTGTCAGAACTTTGTTCAAATTTAAATATTTCGACGTTATTTCTATCTTAATAAGTGTTTTTTTTTTTATTAATTTGTATAAAAATCATGACTAAGTGTGTCAAAATAAATTGTAAAAACTCTTCAGTGAAAGAGCGTAAGAAAATATCTAATTTAAGTTTTCATAAGTAAGTATAAGGAGTGTACTTGGAATTTTTTTTAGAATGCTTAACTTTTTTTTATTATAGGTTTCCAAAAGACCCACAATATCTCAAAATTTGGTCTAAATTTGTGGGAAAAGACCAATTTGAGCCTAAACCGAATAGCATGTTGTGCTCTATTCACTTCAAGGAAGAATTTTTTGATAAGAGTAAGTTTAGGGTCAGATTAAAGAAGAATGCTGTTCCGACAATAAATGAATGTTTAGTTAGTATATACTTTATTTACAATAAAACTTAAATAACTAACTTAATAAAGAACATTGGCTTGACTAACTTTATAATAAAGACAAATAACTATATTAAAACTTAGATAACTATAATAAAACTTAAATAACTTACTTTATAATTAAACTTAAAAACCAACTATAATTAAACTTAAAAACCAATTTATAATTAAACTTAAAAACCAACTTATATTTACACTTAAATTACTAACTTTTTAAGTAACACATAATTTAGAATAAAATTTCAAGTATTTAAAAGCAGTTTTTATTATACCGTTTTGATAATGAATATACTGTATAATAATAAATACTGGTGATGTATTTTTATTATTTAATTAGATTTGTGGCCATCACTCACTGCTATGTACCTTCTCATCCTCATTATATAAAATAATATGCCCGCTCATGTACCACATTACAATTATTATTAATATTAAATGAACAAACATTAAATTGATGTTCCTTAATTTAAAAACCTGCCGACTTTGTTCACAATACACAATAAATATAATTTAAAACATATTACGAAGTTAATGATATTTAAAAATTAGTAGTTTTGGAACTTAAACTAGTAGTTTTTGTATCATGGATCTATATTTAAGGCTTTATAACATACCAAATCTTGTTCCAGACTAACCCATCCATACCTACACCTCCTCCTCCAAAAATCAGGATCCTATCAAATATTCTTATTAAACCAGCAAATCAAACCAGTCAGATCGAATTACCTGTACCCTCTACTTCTTCTCTAAATATTCCATATGAAGAACCGGTGACGCCAAAGAAATAAAAAATATTACATACACTCTCCTCTGTCCGGGCAACAAGTGCAAAAAGAAAGCAGAAATTAAAATTGCTAAGACGACAACTTTCTCCAAAAGTGAATAAAATTGCCAACTTAAAAAATATATTAAATGATTTAAGTAAAAAACGTTTGATACAGGAAGATGAGTTAGATATGTCAAAACTTGGGGGCCCCATCGAGATATGTAGCAGGCAATTAAAAAAAAGTCTAACCTACCATTGCCTAAGAAGTATTCAGAAGAGCTAAAAGTGTTTTCCTTAACTCTCCACTATTACTTACCTGCTGCTTATATTTATTATGTAAGAAGAACATTTGACACTTGCTTACCACATGTCCGTACAATCAGTCGATGGTATCGAAGTATAAAAGGTGAGCCTGGATTCACAAGTGAAGCTTTCAATGCCCTACAGATTAAATCAAATTCTTCCAATAAAAAAATAATTTGTGCACTTATTATGGATGAAATGGCCATTCGTCAACATGAGGAGTTTGTTGGAAGCGAACGTAGAAGTTATGGTTGTGTAGATGTAGGAACGGGTGCTTCCATTTGCTTGCAAACAATGCTCTTGTTTTCTTATTAAATTGTGTAAATGGAAGCTGGAAAATTCCAGTAGGATATTATTTAATTTCGAGTATGACAGGTGAACAGAAAAAGGGGCTGGTATTAGAATGCTTAAAGAAATGTTATAAAGTAGGTGTTAGTGTTGTAAGTTTAACATGTGATGGTGCTTCTAATAATCTAACAATGGCCAAACTCTTGGGCTGTAATTTACATCATACAACTTTAAAAACTAGTTTCAAGCATCCATCAAATAATGAAGAAATTGTTATATTTTAGATCCGCCACATATGCTAAAGTTAATTAGAAATACTTTAGCAGAAAAGTATTCATTTGTAAATGCAGAAAATAAAATTGTTGAGTGGAAGTATTTCAAACAACATCACGAATTACAGGAAAATGAATCTTTCCACTTAGCAAATAAGCTAAACTCGCAACATATAGCTTTTAAAAAACAAAAAATGAAAGTTCGTCTTGCAACTCAACTATTTAGCGAAAGCGTCGCAACTGCCTTAGATTTTTGTGCGAACGTTCTACATATTGAAGATTTTAAAATGCTGGAGCGACAATTAATTTTATTAGAAAAATTAACATTCTGTTTGACATCCTGAATTCACGAAATCTTTTGCAATTCAATTATAAGAAACCTCTATCCGAAAATAATTACAATAATACATGTATTTTTCTTGACTCTGTCGATAAATATATTAGTTCTTTAAGAACACATGCTGATGCAAAACTTCTATTAGAAACTGATCGATCCACTGGCTTCCTAGGTTTAAAAATATGCATTGCAAGCCTAAAATTGCTATACAATAATTTAATTGTAGAAAATAAGTTTTTAAAATTTTTGCCTTTGTACAAAATTTCACAAGACAAGTTAGAATTATTTTTTTGTTCAATACGGTCTCATGGAGGTTTTAACAATAATCCTACAGTCAGGCAATTTCAGTCTGCATATAAAAAAAATTTAGTTCATGTTGAATTAAGAGATAGTTTCCGTGGAAATTGTATTCCTTTGGAAGAATGAACTATTTTAAAGTGCAATATAGCAAGCCAGTTAAATGTTACTTCAAAGGAATATGCAATGTCTGATAATATTGACGATTTTGAGAGTGTGAATGTTATTGAAAATGATCATGATTATTTACCAGATCCAGTCTCCTCCTTTTCTAAATATATAATCACTTACATTTCTGGATATGTTGTTTATTATTTAAAAAAGAAAATCATTTGTGAACAATGTGTAGATGCTTTAATAAGTAAAACTAGAGACTTGTTTCTATTTTCATTCATTGATATAAATAATAAAAATGGTTTGCAATATCCATCGGAAGATGTAATAAACATTTATTTAAAATGTGAAAAAATATTAAAAATTATGAAAGACTCTAAGAAAAAAATATCAGTTGATATCATCAGCACATTAGTTTTAAAAGAATTCATAAATTCTAATGTCTTTTCGAATATTATGTAGCACAGTTTAGACCAGTTTGTGTTGGATAATCGTAGAATATTATTAATCAAGTGTATAGTTGATAAATATGTTAGTATCCGACTAACATATCTCACTAAAACTACAGTTAATAAAATAGTGTTGTTTAAAGGTCAATAAATACTTTTTTAAATAATAAAAAAAATTTTGTAGTGTCTTATTAAGAATGGGACATAGAAAAACTGAAGAGTTACCTATTAGTCCAAGAGCCCGTGAGAGCCAGACCTTCGGAATTTTATAAAAGCTGAGAGTTCTTCTGTGTATGTCCCCAATACAGGTAAGAATGATCCCCGCCCATGAAATCTGAGTAGTAGTGGCTTTGGCCGGTAACAGGTAGCAAAGGTGCATAAAATTCCACCTCAAATTTATTAATTTATAAAACTCAATTTTTTTATATTTTATTCGTAATAATATTAAAACTCGCGTTGCTCATTTGTAGGCGATCTTTAAATTTAAGGAATACTCGCCCTGTACATGACGTTGATTGCCGATAGCAATAGGAGTTGTGTAATGTCCAAGTACTGATAAAACGGCTGAATCACCGAATGATTCTTTTTGGGGTTTTTGTTAAAAAGGGATTTGTGTTTAGTCAGTTGATTATAAATCGTTGTTTCGAACAGACCTGCGTTTTATTTTAGTATATTTATTCCAGTGAATTATTTATTTTAAATAATTACAGTCGTTTACAGTTCAGGTGTGAGGTGCAATCTACCTGCAGACATATAAGGTGTTTCATATTAGATTGAAAAAAAAAAAATATAAATATTTTCGGTGTTGTTTAAGAACAATTTATTTGATTTTCTTTTTGTGGACATAAAAGGTGTCCCAAATTTGAAAAAAAAAAAAAAAAAAAAAAGGGTCGTTTTAAATTAGGACGCAAAAGATACCGTTCGTCGAGTTCAAGCAGTAGCGACACTGCAGAAGAAAGGTATCGAACACGAAGTACAGAAAAGGTAGTATGCGAGAAAAAGTCGGAAGAACGGTCATACACGCCAAGAAGAAAAAGTTCATCTGATGATTCCGACTCTCGCTCACGCTCTCCAGCTAAAAGCGATGGCTTATTAAGAGCAAACCGCAAGATTAAACAACTAGAAACGCTAGTTCAGAATATAATACACAAGAATGCCGATGCCGAAAAAGTTCCAAGAGTAAGCGTGAGAAGCGACTGCATCCCCGAGTTTTCGCCGGACCATCCCAATTTAACAGCTACAAAATGGCTCGAAAAAGTCGATCAGCTACGAAAAATAAATGGATGGGACGATGTGGCTACCATTTATCATGTTCAGTCACGACTTGTAGGAAATGCCAAAACGTGGTATCATAGTCTCACTGACTACAACTATACTTGGGTCGAATGGAAGCGTCTTATTATCAAGTCATTTCCAGATCACACCGACTACGCAGGGTTGCTTCGGAAAATGCTGGACAGAAAGAAGGAAATCAATGAGACTATGACCACGTATTACTTCGAGAAGATGCAGCTACTCAGAAGTTGCAAAATAATGGAGAAAAACGCCGTCTCATGTTTAATCGATGGCTTGCCTGAAAAGAATATGCAACATGCAGCTCGTGCAGGGCGTTATAGCGATCCGGAAACATTATATGAAGAATTTTTATCAGCTGTTCACGAGGAAGCTACTGGAACTAATAAGCAGGAGTCTAAATACGTTAGGCCATCAACTTCATCAAAGATTGTGGATGTAAGAGCTTCTCCTATGGAAAACGTTCCTAAAGTAAAAGTTGTGAAAAACGTTAGATGTTTTAATTGTGGTACAAGGGGCCACGTCGCAGCAAAATGTCTAAAGGCGAAGGTAGAATGCAAGCACTGCCATCTTCTTGGTCATGACATAGCTAACTGCTGGAAGAAGAATAGGGACAAAAGAGCTGAAAGTAAGTACTTTATTACTAATGATATTTGTAGTACTACCCATAGTAACATTATTGGTAATGGAAATGACATTTTTAAAAATCAAACTAATACCTGCTACTTTATTGATTGTTGTGTAAATGGGCATTTACTACGAGGATACGTTGACTCAGGTAGTAGTGCCGTCACTATTCGTGATACGGATGTCATAAATTTAAAGCTTCAGAGAAATCCAATGCAAATAATGTTACGTGGATATGGTGGTGGATCAGTTTTTGCGAAATCAAGTGTCAACATTACGTTACGTGTCGATTTAGCTTTTGCTAAAATTACCGCTTTAGTAGTGCCTGATGAAACGCAGCAGGTGCCTATTATAGTGGGTCAACCTTTTATTAACCACGAAAACGTCGTTATGGTAGTACAGGGTGGGCAAGTGAGGTTATTTCAACAAAAAGATGTTGATCTTACTTCGCTTGATAGTTTACCGCCTAGAAAAGTAGCTTTACGTGCTACAGAAACAACGGTGATTCCTCCGCATCACGTAGGGCACATATCCGTAAACGGGGATATGCTGACAAGTGATGTTTTTATTGACCTTCAAAATAGATATTGGCCGTCAAAGTTCCACATTATACCGCGCTGTGTGATACGACTTAGCGATGAAACTATTATTCCTGTATTGAATAATTCAGATGAACCAGTGGAGTACGCCAAGGGCACCGTAGTTGCTAGAGGTCTAACCTGCAGTCCTTATAATGATGTGTATTGCTCGCATGTACTGGCGACTACATCTCTTCCACTCTATAATCTGACTTTGCCTGATATTAAAGTAAACGATGCTTTAAGCCAAATAGAAAAAGAAAATTTGCTTAAAATAATCAATTCGCGTCGTGCTTGTTTTGCCACAGATATTAGTCAACTTGGTAAAAGTACCACAACTAAAATGACTATAAAATTAACCGATGACGTACCTATCACCTATCGGCCATATCGTCTACCCTATTCTGAGCGAGAAAAAGTCCGCGGTATAGTACAAACTCTTCTTGACAACGAGGTTATCAGAGAATCGAACTCTCCTTATGCAAGCCCAATCCTGTTAGTCAAAAAGAAGAATGGAGAAACAAGGTTGTGTGTTGACTATCGCTCGCTTAACCGAAAAACCGTTAAAGATAAGTACCCATTGCCTCGAATTGACGACCTTCTAGACCGACTCAAGGGATGCCAATATTTCTCCAGTTTAGATTTAGCATCAGGATACCACCAAATAGCCCTAGATGATGATTCTATTTCAAAAAGTGCTTTTATCACACCGGATGGCCACTACGAATATTTAAGAATGCCATTTGGGTTGGCGAATGCACCGGCCGTTTTTCAAAGAACGATGAACGAAATTCTTGGATCGTTTCGCTTTACCACCGCGCTTGCATACTTGGACGACATTTTAATACCATCCTCTGACGTTAAATACGGTCTAAAAAGTCTGGACCTTATTTTGGGGCTTATAGAGCAATCTGGCATGACGTTGCGACTAGATAAGTGTACCTTCTTGCAAACTACTATATCCTACTTGGGTCATGAAATTAGTGGTGATGGCATAAAACCCGGAGATGAAAAGATATTAGCAGTATCCAAATTCCCCACCCCCAAAAATGTACACGAAGTCCGTCAATTTCTTGGATTAAGTAGCTATTTCCGAAAATTTATCCAAAATTTTGCTGTAATCGCAAAACCTCTAACCAATTTGACAAAAAAGAATGCAAGTTTTATTTGGTCAGAAAACGAAGGACGTTCGTTTAATGACTTAAAGCAAAGGCTTACCACAAGACCGATACTTGCGATATACGATCGCGAGGCGACAACCGAACTCCACACAGATGCCAGTAAGATTGGTATAGGTGGTATATTGCTACAGCTTCAACCAAATCGTGAGCTAAAACCAGTTCAATATTTTAGTAGAGCAACTACACCAGACGAGCAAAAATTCCATTCTTACGAGCTAGAAACGCTGGCCGTGGTCAATTTCTTGAAAAAGTTCAGGGTATACCTCATAGGTATTCACTTTAAAATTGTGACAGATTGTAATGCACTCCGTTCCACACTGACGAAAAGAGATTTAATACCACGAATAGGCCGTTGGTGGTTAACTACACAAGAGTTTGATTTTTCGATCGAGTACAGGCCCGGTGCGAAAATGAGTCATGTAGATGCTCTTAGTAGAAATCCAGTCCGAAATAAAGATGCAACTGTGGAAATTCCCATATTACATGTGAATGTTAGCGAAGATGATTGGATATTATCCGCTCAACTCACAGACAAACGGTGTCGCGAGGTGTATAAGATATTGACCGAAGGGCCAATTACCTCTGAAGATATTAACGTCCAAAAGGAATACGTCCTAAAGGATAATCGCCTTTATCGGATAACAAGACAAGGTAAACGGTGGGTAGTGCCAAAGACAGCAAGGCGTAACATTTTAATCTGGTACCATGATGGAGCTGGTCATTTTAGCGTCGATAAAACTCTTGAAGCGATTCAAAAGCGTTATTGGTTTCCGGCCATGCGCAATTATGTACGGAATTATATTTCCTGTTGTTTAGGCTGTTTGTACAACAAGAAACCGACAGGTAAGGTACCTGGAAGCCTTTACACCATAGACAAGCAGGACATTCCAATGGACACGCTTCATCTCGACCATCTAGGACCTTTTGTTGAGAGCCGAAAGAAAAACAGATATCTCATTGTCGCTGTCGATGGCTTTACCAAATTTGTTTTCATGAAGGCCGTTAGAAATACAAGTACTAACCCCGTGCTTAAGTTTCTTGATGGTATTATAGAAGAGTTTGGCGTTCCACGGCGCTTAATCTCCGATAGAGGTACGGCATTTACTAGTGCTGCATTTAAAAGCTACTGCAGTAACTTAAACATCAAGCATGTACTCTGCGCTACTGCTACTCCACGGGCAAACGGCCAGGTGGAACGAATGAACCGCGTTATCCTCAGTGCTATGACTTCCACTACGGAGGAAGAAGAGCGCTGGGATGACACAGTTCCAAAAATTAAGTGGGGTATTAATTCAACGGTTAATACAACGACCGGGAAGTCGCCTTACGAGGTGTTTTTAGGTTATCGCCCGCGAGGGGTTAGTGACGCATTCCTTAGCGCTGAGGTATGCGAAGACGAGCCTGTGGCGTTGAGCGGATTGAGAAAGGAGGTTTCTGACCGGACTGCCGAACAGCAACTGGTTCAGAAACGGGCCTATGATAAGAGACACGCTCAACCCCGTGCTTACGAAGTCGGGCAACAAGTGCTCGTTAAGGCACCTAAAAGTGCAAATGATGGAAAAAGTAGAAAGCTCGAGCCTAGATACAAGGGGCCTTACGTGATCACTAGTACTTGATAACGATCGGTACGTGGTAGAAGATATGCCTGGAGCAAAACGTGCTCGATTGGCATATAAAGGAATATATCCTTCTGATAAGCTTAAGGCTTATAGAACTATTGTGGGTTCTGATTCTTCCGAAGAGGATGAACAAGACTCACAATGAATATTAATATTACAGTTTAAAATTTTTGAATTTGATATGTTTTAGATAATCGTCAACATTAGCAGACTTTGCGGGGCGCAAAGACCGTCAGGTTTGGCCGACTGTAGGCGATCTTTAAATTTAAGGAATACTCGCCCTGTACATGACGTTGATTGCCGATAGCAATAGGAGTTGTGTAATGTCCAAGTACTGATAAAACGGCTGAATCACCGAATGATTCTTTTTGGGGTTTTTGTTAAAAAGGGATTTGTGTTTAGTCAGTTGATTATAAATCGTTGTTTCGAACAGACCTGCGTTTTATTTTAGTATATTTATTCCAGTGAATTATTTATTTTAAATAATTACAGTCGTTTACACATTGCACAAAGAGATTAACAAATCTGATGCACAGTGTTATTCGAACGTTGATTTTCGATCACACAGGTCATATATCGGACGGTTTCGGCGAAGACAGAACAATAAAATATTATTAATCTCTTTTATCGTCTTGGCATTGGCTTGGTCGGAAAACGGTTAATAAATAATAGTAAATAGTGTAGAAGTCATAATTGCGCAATGTCATCAAATTAATTTCGAATCGATCATGTTGAAACAAATCTTGAAATCATTTGAAAGTTGTAATTCTGCATACGGACTTTAATTATATTTGAATACGACCCTGCTTAGTCAACCATTTAAGCCACGCCCAGTGGGGTCATTTTTAATAAAACGTATCATATGCAAAACAATTGCCTCATGGCATCTCCATTAGTATTATACTTCCATGGTTTTTACCATAATAACATAACCTTAAAAATCATATTTGTAAATAACTTTTTTAAATAAATATGATAAGCGAAAAAAAACAGTATTGATAGGACACGCCCTCTCCAATAAATAAAATATTTATAGTGAATAGAGTCGAGAAATCAAATTATCCCGAAATTAATCATATTTATGGATGATCTCTATTACAAAGGAATATTTTTTGTTTCTCCGGAAACAGAGAAAACAAAGTGAAAGTATCAAACGAACTCAAGAATTTTTAAGTAGAACCCCGACAACGTTTCAATAGAAACTTAACGGCATACATCCGGCGCCGAAATTCCCAGGAAATTCCCTTTTCTCCACCGCCCCTCGGCCCTCTTCCCTACACCCTTCTTCGAGAACGAGACGAGACGAACTGGGACGAGATGAGAGAAGAGAGAAAATCTACTCGACAATTTCAAACTAAAGAAAGAAATCGACTGTGTAAGGCAATTAACGTCGCTGCCTCTTCCTTCCCTTTAATATTTAATTAAAGGTATTAATTTAAAGTTCTAATTACTGGCTTTATTCGAGAAACAATTTTAGATTTTTGATTTTTGAAGAAAGGATTCCCAGCGCAATCGAATATTGTTATAAGCGCTTGATTGGGTAACGTAATTCGAGAACTTTGAAGATTTAATGAGTAAATTGGAAAGGAAGTTTTTAGAAAGGGATGTCTGTAATATCAAAACTTCAATTTTCCACTTATGATTTTTTTGTTATTTTGCATTAACTTTGCTAAATTTCAAAGTCTACGCCATCAGCATATAGATATACCTCGCAAGAGAAAGGTCCGACACGCGGACTACAAAGCTCTGCCATTTTGGACTAGTACCACAGAATCGGCTCCGACCTTAGATAAAAGAGACCACAGATGTAACATACACGGGTGTTTAACCTGCGCAAATGTTGCCGATTTCTAAATAAAGGTTAACGGAGTGGGGGAACTGGGCAGTGACCCGAACTCTGTGACAGGGACCGGACTTTGTTTATTAGCATCATAATGAACTATTAGATTTATTTAAAATATACGTTTAATGGAATTTTGTATTATGAAATAAATTTAACGTGATTTTTTAATATCAAACAGATGCCACGACATTTTATGTAAAGAGAAGACCTTTTATAGAATATTTCGTTAGCTATTATTTACTACGGACTTTTCTGTAAGAGACTACAGTAAAATGTTGAAATAGAATATTGTTAATCGAGTAAAAAATGGTACTCATTGTCTAAGAGTATTATAAAAAAGCATGTGCGCAGGCGAATACTGCAAATCAAACCTTGTGAGCCGAACATTATATTTTTTCTACGACTATCACATAATATTAAAAATTAGTCAAAATGAGAAAATGCTGTTTTGTATTATAACCTCAAAAAAATATATATTAAAGCTTGTTTCTTTAGGAATATTAATTAATATAGAGGATGAGTCACATAAAACTGCATATGTCTGAAACCAGATAACATTTTAAAATTTAAACATATTACAATAAATTATTGATTATTAATAATAATCGATTATTTTCGATCAATCGATTATTTTCAAAAAATCTATTTTTGTTCGTATTTCCTTTAAAATCGACTACTTGATTATCTTTGAAAAATCAAAAATAATAGATTAATTAAAAAGCCAATTAACCGATAAATCAGTGTTTACAAAAAAATAATAAACGAATTATCGTTTATTTTAAATAATCGATTATTTTTAAATAAATTAAAGTTGAAGGTGGTAGCCATGTGTGAGTTATAAGTTCAAAAAAGGTAAATCAAACGAGGGTGGTCCTTAGGATCTCACAAGAGTATTTTATTACGACCGGTTTCGAGGATCAGATCCTCATCATCAGGTAAGGTCTAAAATAGAGAGGAAAAACGAATGAGATCATAACTAATAAAGTGGGTTTAAACATTTTAATATGAAAGTTGTCAAATATCAAGAACTCACCCGTAATTACTCATCTATTTAAGACTAAGCTAAGAGAATTATCCCAGGGTCGGTGTAAAAACAAGTATGCGAGTATTTTTTAAAATACATAAAAAACAATAGTTGCAACAAAAAGTTGATGTCAAAACACATAAACAAAAGTAGGTCTAAAACTATTAATTAAAATTATTAAAATATTTCACGAACGGACGAACAATTAAGACAAAATTAAAAACTTTTTAAACCCTACAAGCACTAAAATGGGTTCTTGGACAAGAGTTTATAATTCTACGGGAATTAAATTTTATTTAGATTAAATATACTGATTAACGCCCTCTAGGTATAAATAGACGAATTAACCATTCTAATATTTAAGATAACAGTTTAGAGGTTGTCAAATTTAAATATTTTGACCATCGGCTAATAGATGGCGTTGGCGAAAAAAATAAATGTTTCTTAATAATAATATAGGTTTATAAAATGAATTGTTTGAATTTGTACGTAATAATAAACAAAATGAAATAAATAAATTATTATTGTTAAAAGTAGAGTCTAGCATTAGCGTTGGAAAATAATTTTAGATGTACTAATAT
Source organism: Psylliodes chrysocephalus (assembly GCA_927349885.1). Lineage (NCBI taxonomy): Eukaryota > Metazoa > Arthropoda > Insecta > Coleoptera > Chrysomelidae > Psylliodes > Psylliodes chrysocephalus. Next base: position 15,762,231 of record OV651818.1, on the reverse strand, counting down.
TCAAATTAAGAAGTTGGTAACAATCAACGGAAAAAGGAAATGGTGTTAAAATGAAAAGAAGAAAAAACTATTGATTTGGTTAGTTGTTTTTTGAAGTAATGTGCTGAAAAATGAAAATGGAAATGGAGACAGAATAAAAATATAAGATAAGTATAACTAATAATTAAAGTCAATAGAATTTCATAGGGAATTTTTAAATAATCTATTTTTTTTTCGAATTAATTAAAAAGTCGAATAATCGATAAATCGATTTAAAAAAAAATATTTCCATTAAAATAAATTATTCGATCATTTTTAAAACATCGAAAATAATCGCTTAATCGAAAATTATCGATTAAGGGAAAATAACCAATTAATTAAGAAGCCGATTCTACGATAAATCGATTTTTCAAAAATTTTTTTTGTCGCTTTTCTTTTAAAACAAATTATTCGAATACCTCTGAAAAATTGAAAATAATCGATTAATCGAAAATATTCGGTTAATCGAAAATAACCGATTAAGCGAAAATAACCAATTAATTAAGAAGCCGATTCTACGATAAATCGATTTTTCTAAAAAAAAAAAACCATTATTTTCAATAAATCGAATATTTTCAATAAATCGAATATTTTCAATAAATCCACTGTTTTTGTAATCCCTTTATAATCGATTATTCCATTACCTAAAAAAACGAAAACAATTTATTGAAAATGTTAGATTAATCAAAAATAATCGATTAATTATAACGGATAAATCGATTTTCATGAAAACGATAAATCGATTATTTTTGTAACTCCTATCGGTCGCATGCTTTTATCCGAGCATTTATCTCCAAAATTTAGAGATTCGGATTTATTGATCCTGTTATCTTTGAAACCGCATTCGATTGTATAATAAATATTGCAAAAATTTAGATTTTTTTTAGTAAACGAAGATTTTTTTTCGAGTTGTTTAGGGGTTTATAATGTAACATTTTACTAATAAAATGACTAATTTCCATAACTTTAGTATTTTTGCTTATACTAGATCATATTGCGCGTTTTACTTTGTTTTAAGACTTAAGATTCAAATGTCACTTCTGATTTAACCGCAAATAAAATGAACCTTGAAATTTTAAGTAAGTGAACCTGTATTTAATCTAATATTCTTGTAAAAATACCTAATAAAGGGCTAAAAACCACCTTTAGTAAATATTCTTATAAAACTACTTTTTAAAAACAAAATTTCGTTAGTGACAATGCCTATTTACTTCTTATTTAGATTAAATGTTTAAAATTTTACTCTTTTGTAAATTAATGCATTATGAAATCTATTTTCTGAAATATTATGTATTTGATGCTTAATATTTATTGAAACCCCTTAATGCGGTTCTGAAGTATTTAGCTCAAAGAATCATGGCGACTTTATGTCAAAACGTCAAAAAATATTTACCGCTGAAAACGAATATATTTCTTATTTTTCATAACATTGACACTTATATTTGTATATACAATTTTTCACCATACATCGTGGCATTTTCAACTTGAAATTGAATAACTAAAACACTTTAAATTGCTAATAATACCAACAAATAATTCAAAAAACGGCGGTCCATAAATGATTTACTCACGCGGAGACAAGCATAGAATAGAAATTTCGGAGCAATTCGGGTGGCATCGTGAACACAATGATTTTTAATTGGTGGGTTACTTAGGGTTGGAATAGACAACGTGCGCGATGTGCAATGTTACATCTCCGGTCTCTTTTATCTAAAGCTCCGACCTAAAATTATATACCAGGGTTGTCCAACGTTAAGTAGTCCAGGGGCCGCTTTAATAAAATTGCGCTTGTGAGGATGACATCATAAAATACTTTTTATCCAAATGTATCAGTGATCGAAATAGTCGGGAAGCGACTTATTGGTTTCTTCACTTTCCTGTTCAGTATTTAACTGGCAAAAAAATACCTGTCAGATTCAACCAACTTGTTATATTGCCTAGCAACCGTTTCACAGATACATCCCTTATCAAAATTATTTAAAGATGATAGAAATTAATACCAATATAATTATTTGAAAATATAAAATTACTAATAGTAGATTGTTAGTAAAATGGTATACATACCTCGGGAGAACTTATTTTAGCCTCGCATTTGTAGCTTACTTCGGTGCTTCACAAACATTCGCAGTCGCAGTGATTTAAACAAGTAGCCTTTCGAAGCAAATAGTAAAGTTGCATCTGTTAATATTTAAACTAATAATTGACACTACTCTTTTATTGTTTTTTGACTTTGAAAAATGTTCACACAAAAGGGAATCTCTAAAAAACCCTAAAATTTATACACCCAAGGATACCTCGGAAGTGTTATTCCAAGCTTTTTTTCCCCTGGGCTCGTCTTACTATGTGTCTCCGAATAACACGGAAGCCTATTGGCTTATTGTGTTTTACCCCATGTTAGTTCATAGCACCCACTCTATCACCTTTGTACCTTGTACAAGTTTGTACAGATCCTTGGGTGAGTGGGTTCTATACGTTGATGGTTCAACCTGGGGTTGTCCAAAAAGAGCCTGTCTTTTGCGATCTAGAGCTTCGCATTCGGACAGTATGTGTTTGGCCGTTTCTGGTTTCTTGTGACATAGTCGGCACATGAGTTCCCCATTGTACATGCCAATTTTGTTCAAGTGTCCCTTTACTGGGGCGTGCCCAGTCATGAATCCTGTTATCACTTTCAACTGGTTCCTATTCATAAAGAGTAGTTTTCCAGTTCTTTTGGGACATGGTCTGCCTATGAAGGATTTTCCATGTGCCTGTTTTGGGGTGCTTGAGTTGATATGTTGTTCCCGAATCCAGTCATTTATAAAACCCCGGACTGTACTTTTTGATACTCCTGGGTTTGTGTGTGGTTCCGGTGTTTCTTCTGACCCTCTTTTTGCAAGTTCGTCAGCCTTTTCGTTGCCTTCGATCCCTTTTTGACCTGGCACCCAAAATATTTTTACTCTATTTCGGTCTGCCAGTGTTCTCAGTTCTTCGATGCATTCCCATACCAGCCTCGACGTAACTTTCTATTCCAAGCTTAAAAATATATGCAAGATTGGAATGCAATTTAGGTGCAAATAAGACATTTTCTTTTCGAAAAGGAAGAAACATTACTAAAAGAGTCAATTCTGACAATACTGTTGCCACCGTTTTGAAATATTTTTAAAACCATTCAAGGAACTCGATTCGGCAAGCCTGTCTTAAAATATAGTTTAGCACGTATAGTTTAAAGATCTTGAGAGATCATGTCAATCATACTACACCTTATAAAGATGGCCGTGGTTGGCCAAACATGATAGAAACTGCATACTATTTTTATGTTACCTGATCTAGAGTGATTTCTATAATCACTTTCTCTGTTTTCTTGATTTACTGATATGACAACTGATGATTTAATGCTGAGGTGTTCTATTTAGTTTCACCAGTTACTTTACTTCGTTTATTAAACATTAAAGAAAAACACTTTAATTTTACCAATGAAGTATCACAAACGTTGAGTATTAAATTAAATGCACAGGTAAGTAGTAAATTTTGCCCAGAAAGTCATATACTTGGCAACCAAACTAAATAATCTAAAAAGAGCAGTTAATACATACTGCACGGCATAAAAGCTTTAGGTTTATTAAAAGATATCACATCTCTATGTTGTTTTGTGTGAGAAGAAGTGATGCAATCAATTGAATTTGTTATGCGACATTTGCCGTGTGCGACAATTTTCATGCGAGACTCGAGAATTCTACCCCAGGTGCCATGTAAGTCATTCTCAAGCCCTTGATATTTACATCAAGGAGGTTGCTCTGACGACAATGACACACCACCGCACGGTTGGAATAGAACCTAATGTAGGATCTGGTGAGGCGAGACACGCAGGAGGCGCTAAATACGCTCCCACTGCTTCAAGTGAACATGGACTCCATCTCACCGAGATATATCTTCCATAAGCCATATAAAGTTATAGCAGAACAAATAGAAGAGCCGGAAGTGGCAGATACGATTCATATCTACACGGATAGTTCTAAAACAGAACAAGGCTCAGGATGTGGAATATACTGCAGATTCTTGAACCTGAACATAAAATGGGCTGTGAGCAATAGTACCAGTGTAGTACAAACAGAGCTAACAGGAATTATCATAGCAGCAAAAGAAATCACCAGAAACAATATCACTGGAAGTAACATGCTCATCTGTACAGATAGCAAACAAGCATTACTCACCCTGAATAGATCACGAATTTACTGGTGGTTAAGACTAGAATATCACGAAGCTTTGGCCGAAGTATCCATCAACAATGTGGTCACTTTAAGAAAGGATAGAAAGGTGACCGTCTTGCTAATTCACTGGACAAGAAAGCAGCTAACCAAATACTTTTTGGACTTGGCCCTTCTATTGGCCTAACAAATCTAATTAAAGAACATTCCCTTGTGAAAGGAAAGGGAAGATGAGATTAAATAAGAAACTGCAGAGTTACCATGGAGCCCTTAAGTTATCCTGACAACACTGCAGCAAACAAATACTTGACTATAACCAGATAGAATCTGCGCCTACTCATAGGCATTCTGATTGGTCATTGCCAAGTACGGAAGCATCTCCATATCATGGGGTTGTCAGAAACCGCACTGTGCAGAGGATGCGAACAAAAAGATGAGACCATCAAGCATATTTTTTACGATTACTCGACGCTGTCATTAGAAGATTTGTGTTCGGCGAGTATCGGCTAACACCGGCCGACATAAGAGAAGCACCTCTTGGCGACGTTGTCAACTACATTAAATCTGTAGGCTGGCTCATGAGCTAGGAGGTGCTTATCATCTTAAAAAGTTGCACAATGGGCATAATGAGGCCTAAGTGTCGTGGCGTAGCTAAGGAGAAAGGAGGTTGAGGGTTTAGAACCTCTCCCCCATCGATGTAAGTTTGAATGGGTTGCCCGTATCAAATATATAAAAAAATGTATTTATCACTTACCAAATTAACATGTTGAAAATTACTTAAATTATTATGTCATAATACAAAACTGAATTCCTACAATTTTGTATTTCGTGATTTATAATTTTATTTGTTATGTATTATTTGTTTACAGTTTTTTCCTTTTATGAAAATTTTTTTATTTTTATTCACTATTTTTTATAAAAACAATATCTGTTGATGGAACCCCACCCATGACAAATTTCTGGCTACATCACTGTTTATAACTATAACACAACCCTTTTATATTCGATCGAATATAACGAGAATCGTTTGTAACAATTTTAGTTTGTGTATTTAAATAATATCATGTCGACATGCGGAATAATAATAATTAAGGTCGCATCTGTTTATTTATGTACATTTAATATCCAAACGGTGAAAATAAATTTAGAGAGAATAACTTTTTTATTATTAATATTAAGAAAAACAGTTATTCTTCTTAAAAAGTCAAGCGTGGTCTAAAACCTAAAATACAACTATCGTAAAATAAATTTTATCAGTCTTATACGAGGTTTGTCAAAAATAAAGGTAGGTACTCTACTCTTTAGCAAAAATCATATTTTTGACACACCTCGTATAGGCTTAAAAAAAATTAATATCTAATGGTTGCATATTTTTACAAAGCCAATAATAAAAAGGATTTCCATATGGTTTCAACTTAGTGAGACATATTGTATAATGAAACTAATAAATACATTTTCATCGTAATCCGATTCATTTATACACTCCAGAGAATTGTCACATTTAACACATATACATAATAATATAATACAATGTTTATTTAAATAATGATACATAAATTATTTATAAACATGATTACCATATTAACATTACGTTGTGCAGGGGTGATAAGAATTTTGAGTTGATTTGTATATATTTTTACCTATTATAGATTAAGTATGGATAAAAAATGTATAATAAAAATGAATGAATGAAAGAAAGAATGAATGAATGAATGAATGAATAAAATGGTGAGTTGTGGGAATTAAATGGGTAAAGCGGTGCTTACGTTAGCACGCGTTTTAAAATGAAATAAATTATTGACAGGACGTTAGATTGACTCGATTAATTAAAACTGGCAATACTATTATTGACACACGAAAACGACCCTCATAAACAATAAAATATGATGAATTATATTCTATAATTCATTCTAATATGTACCGAAAATGCGTATTCGAATGACCAATCGTTCAACCAATTGAATCGTTCAACGAATGGCTATCGGCACCCTGAACTGAGCTTATGGCAGTCTTGAGCAGTTTACAGATTGAAAATTGGAATAATTGAAGGATCGATTAAAAAGATTCGGTCATTTTAGAAATCAATCACCGATCGATTCGATCGCCGGAAAATGATTAAATTACCCATCACTTATGAAAGGCCTACACAACAATACCACACAGGACTACACAACCACTGAACTCTATACTGTTACAATAGACCTTTTCATCATGTGATGAGCGCAAGCGCAGCCACCATGTTGAAATAGCGGTAATTCAAAAGTTTCGTACTGTTTTGATCGACAATGGCTGGGAAAGCAATGTTATCTCTACAGAAAAATTAATCATTAGAAAAAATCGTTGATAGTGAATAACTTTTTTATAAATCTGTGGAAGCGCATAGTTGTGAGCAGTTGAAAAGGAGGTTGAAGTGTCTTGGATGTTTGTTACAAAGGAACAAAGTGGACTAATTGAGAGGTTAGGTGTATCAATACTTTTTAACTCTGTAAAAAATTAATGAAAACAAATAATAATTATAACTTTATTCTAATTAATTATGCCAACCAACTATTACTACTTGCAAAAACACTTTAATTAGCATGAATGTTAATCATGAGTATAATTAATAAAATAAATTATTTATTATTTTGAGGATCAACATGACATTTTTAATCATTTAATGTGTATACCGAAGTAGTATTTAATATTAAAAAAATATTGTTTAATACCACATGAGAATTTTCTTCTGTTGGACCACTTTCTCCATGAAAATGCAGTGAAATATAAGTATCTTTAGTAACATCATTAATCCATCGAAAACCGTTGTCACTTCGACCATATTTTTTCACACTTAATGCACATTTCGAATATCTTTTAATATGGATTTTGCCTGATAATTGTTTACGATATTGCAGTTAAGGCTTTGGAAAATTTATAAAATAATATCTATTGCCTTCGAATGATTTATACCGTGTGTCACTTTTACATAACAACACTGTTTCGTTATTCCTTTCCGTACAGATAACATAATTATAATTGGTTGTGAAAATGTATTTTTCAATTAAGACACTAAACTTATTATTACTTTACTTTTTTCTTCCTTTTTTTTAAATGAATATAGACTTAAATTAATATTTATCAATTATAATTTTTTTCACGTAAGCATTTTAACATACTTGTTTACAAAAACAGTACGAAAAAGATGGCTGAAACTGACGCATGCGCACAAAAAAAAATTGTGATGAAAAGGTCTATGGAACACTATTCCTAATAACAAAAAGTGTGCCGTTTTGATTTCGCGCATTACGTCACTTAAGGTTAATACTCATGCGCAGTAAACAGCTTTCATAGCCGGCTTTATTTATTAAATTAATTTATACATTTTGATGCACATCTAAAATAAAGTTTTTGAAAATAAATGACTCGTTTCAAATCTGAATTTTTTTCGAGGGATTTAATAAACTTGTTTCATATACATAACAGTGAGAGCATATAAGTTAAATTTAAAAGATGCCCTGAGTTTTGTCAAATTTTGCTTGTTTACTAATTATTAATTTGTAGTAAAACAGTCTTCCACCATCGTGATTGTACTATAAGGTGATAATCTATATATACAAATAGGCAAAGACAAAATAGTTCAGTACTATTTTCTCTTGTTTGTGAACCGATTCTTTTTTGAATTTTTGTTTAGCTATTGGCGAGCTTCAGTGTTATCAATAAAAAAAATTTGAAAATATATACAGGGTGTCCCATTAGTGCATATATAATTGATCAATATTTCAATTTGTGTTATAGACAAGCAAACAAGTTTTTAATAAAAGTTATATGGATTTGAAAAATAACACATTTTAAAAATATTTTTGGGTATACAGGGTATTGCGTTTTTGACTGGCAAATAAAAATGTGTTTTTTTAAATAGAACACCATGTATTTTTAGAATGGTTTGGTGCATTTAACCCTAGAATGTTTTAAAAAATATATTAGTTTGCCAAGCAATTAATTTTTTTTATATTAAGGCTGTATGTCACGATACTAAATTAAGTACTAAATTTAGAACTAAATTAATGCATTTTTTAAGTACTAAAAGAATTCACGTTGCAAACAGCAAATTTAGTTCTAAAAAAATTAATTAATTAATTAGAACTTGTTCTATTTTCTACTAAATTTAGTACTAAAAAAAATAATTAATTAAAACTTGTTCTATTTTCTACTAAATTTAGTACTAAAAGTGCGTTGAAATGTTGCGCAGAAGTGGATTTATAAACTACGTTCAGTTCGCGTTCAGTTCGAGTTCACCACAAACAGAGCAGAATGACACGGTAAGTATGTTTTGGATAAGAAATTATAACGGATTCATAATTATTTTATAACAAACACCATCTACAAATATAATTAAAACAAAATTAACAACAAAATATATTTTTATTTTGTGGAATTTGTGGTTATGTCTTGCCAACTATCACTGAACGCGAACTGAACGTAGTTTATAAATCTACCCTAAAGGTGTGTTTAGTCAGCCTGATTTTGTTTTAAAAATTAAAATAGATATTAACATAAACACAAATTTAAGGAGATTTGGAAATTAGAAAATGAAAAAGTCCGTATTCCCCGAAAAAATGCGTGTACCACCGCTTTTAAAACAATTTATATACAATATTTATTGATAGGTAACAGACACTAATTATAATGGAAAAAAGACATATGGTAGCTGCTTCTAAAATTGCTCTGTAAACTCTCACAATTATTATTTATAAAAAGATGTGGAAACAGAGTTTAAAAGTTCGAAAATTAATAAAAATGCTTAAACTAGCAGGCCGGCTAATTGATCACGAACGTACAGCTCCACTAGTTATGCAAAAATATTGCCCGATTTGCAAAAAATATTTTTATATAGATTATTAAGTAATACGATAAATGGAACTGAACTTATTGGTATAACGGCGGTTTATTATTTTTACAAAACAAAACCATACATTTCCGCACCATTTTAAAAGGCACTTAGTGTCCTCTGATTTTTTGATAAATAAAACTTAAAATCAATACTGTAGGGTGTCCACACAAACACAAATTTGCAATAATTTTGAAACTAGCAAATTTCAACACAGCAGAAACAACTAAACCAAAATAAAAGCACAATAATTTTCACTAAACACTTCACGTGCTTTGGGCTAAAGTTATCTCTGTTCACGCCGACCAGCGTTATAGCTACCATGTAAGTCATACGCAAGCGCACGTACCTTATAGTACAGTACTTTCAAAATAAATATACTCCAATCGACGCTGCATGGATGGCACAAAATTTTCTCGCACATGTATTGTTTACTAGCGTTCCAGTAACAGTTACAGTTCAGTGTACACAATCCACTACACGCATACGCAAGAGTAGAAATGGTAGCTTTAGTATACCATGCGCCATTTGCCTTATCAAATATTTCCTTTTATATACAGCGAATTTGTTATAAATGTTACAGGTGATATAAAATAAAGTTTATTACAGTAATTGTTCAAAATGCCGTCCATTATTATTTACACACACTTGCAATCGTCTTTCCAAAGAACTTTGAACATTAGAAATTAGTCTTGGATTTTGTCGTAGTTCCTCGGCTACCACATTAACTTTATTGGTTAATTGTTCAACACTATTAATAGGTTCATTATAAACCAGTTGTTTCATGTGACCCCACAAAAAGAAATCGCATGGATTTAAGTCCGGAGAACTCGGAGGCCACTTAGTAGGTCCATTTCTGCCTATCCACTTTTGAGTAAATCTAATGTTCAAAAACTGCCGTACGTTTAAATCAAAGTGAGGAGGAGCGCCATCTAGTAGGTACCACATCCGTTGCCTTAATTGTAACGGTATCTCTTCTAGGAGTACTGGCAAAATATCTTTTAAAAAGTGGAGATATCCTGGCCCATTTAATCTGTTCGGGAGAACATAAGGCCCGATTAAATACTGATCTATTATGCCAGCCCAAACATTTATTGATAATTTTCTTTGATGCCCAGTTTCCCTAATGGCGTGAGGATTTTCATCACTCCAAATATGCGTATTGTGCATATTGAACACGCCATCACGAGTGAATGAAGCCTCGTCAGTATAAAATAATATTTTTAGAAAATCAGGAATATCAACACATTTTTGAATCATCCATTCACAAAACTCCACTCTCTTTTCTTCATCACCTGGATATAAGGCCTGGACTTTTTGGATGTGATAAGGATGTAAACCTTGTTCTTTAAGTGTCCGCCACACAACAAATGAGGACACTCCAATTTCAAGACCTAGTCTTCTACAACTTAATTGAGGCCGGTTTTCAACAGCTTCCAATATTTCTTCTTCGGCCGCCAATGTTCTTTGTGTTCTTGTTTTCCCTCGATCTGCATTGACACTCTCAAATTTTCCATGGTCTCTTAGATGCTGAACAGTTGAAATAAACGTACGACAGTCCGGAATTCTCCGATTTGGAAACCGTTCGCGATACAGGATTTGTGCTTGCCGAGAATTTCCTCCAGCTGCCCCATAAACCAGCACTATATCCGTTAGTTCAATATTCGTAAATAGTGGCTTCGTAAAAAAATATTTAAAAGTAATCGTAACAACACTTTTTACCAACTTGGAAATGACGCGCTCGTGTTAGTCAGATTCGTAAATCAACTAAAATTTTAATAATCTATAGTTTCAAAAATGTATAGTTTAAAAACAATAATTTATCAAATATTCTAGTTTTTTGATAACGAGGGTAGTAAAAACCAGTCTTCGGAAATAGAAATTAATTCGAAAATCTTGGCAACATGGTTATTTCTTACAAGACTAGTTTTCTTATAATCTGACAAAAACTTGCATATTAATTACTGTTGATGTTTAAAATAGGTAAATAAACCTAATTTATATAGGTCATCCTCAACATATCAGTGAAGTACGTTTGTTTTAGAATTAATTTTCAAAAATTAATAACTCCCTTAATAAGGGGTATTTTTAAAAAATAATATTTTTCTACATTCAGTGGGGATCTGCGCAATACCCAGTTTTAATATGTACGTGTATTTCAATAACACCCTGTATAGTCAGGAAGGAGCATGCCATGTCCGCGTTAATCTTATCGATCTGACGGAAGTGGTAGCCATGTTGTACTATATGATACATGGTTTCTTAAATTGGTTTATAGTTTTAGTGATTAAAGTTTGTTAATAGTTTGGATGTTTTATGTATTAATTTAAACTTTTATCAGGCGTATGTTATGTAGACATTTTTAAAATTTTTTAATATTTATTTAGTATTACTGTTGATTTTAAAATTTTCGCGTTAAAAGACAAACAAGACAATATGATCAGTTGTTCATCTTGTGGATATAGCAGCACAGCTAGAAGTAGAAAGGAATAATCTACATTTCATAAGCAAGTATTTTGTTCTCTCAATTTTCAACCACAGTAAAGATTTTTAAAATTTTTAATGTTTTAAATTTGTAAACAAACATGGTAAGTGCGTCTGCGATCAACTGTGCTCATAGGCGTAGTCTCACGGTTTATAGAGTATACATACTATTATTTAAACAATTCTTTTATGTAATTTTAAGATATTTATGTGGTTGTTAAAATTAATAAATTATTGTTCAATTTAGATTTATAAATTGATTACAAGTAAACAATTTTCAGATTTCTTAAAGATTCTAGATTTACAAATTATATAAATTATTCCCAGGTAGACAATTTTTTCCTAAAGATTCTCAAAAAACAAAAGTATGGTTTGAGTTCATGCAACAAACAAATTGTGAGCCAGAATATCTTAATTTTTTGTGTTCATACCATTTTAAAGCAGATTGTTTTGATCGAACCTCAAAACCAATAGCTGTTTCAACAATAAAAGTGGTCCGGTTGAAGTATATAACTAAATAAATTCTTTACTAACTATATCATGTGCCATTTTTTTCGTTATAATAGTTTATTGTATGAATGTAATGCATCCTATATAATTTATTACAAAGTTATTTACAAAAACGAACACAACAATAGAAATAATAATATCTCAAGTAAGGAAATAAGTAGCATATCGCATGCCTCAAGATACTATCTTAGGTCCCATCTTGCTTAATTTTATTTTAAATAATTTGTTGTTTAAATACAGATGGAAATATTGTAAGTTTTTCAGACGACACAGTTATTCTGTAAAATGCAGAGAACTGGAATTGATTAAAATTATTAATAGAAACAGATCTTATAAAATTTTTCGAATGGTTTAATTATAAACAATAAAAGGTAACGTTCAGTAGTTTCACATAAGTATTACAAATGATATCAAATATCTTAGAGTACAAATTGACTCTCATCATAACTGGACTAAGCATAAAAATAATGCGTTGAATGTACATTTAAAAATAATCTATTTTGGACTCATAGAATCATTATTACGTTATAGGATCCTTTTGTGGAAAGGTGTTTTATTTGCTTATGCAAAATTGTCCTACAAAAAATATTACTAATAATGTTATATAATAAAATGATCAGAAATACTCTTCGATATTAGGAAATTTTATATGTACTCCAGAGCTGGGGAGGATTCGAATCACATAGGATTCGAATCCAGGATTCGAATCCTTTTTGAGGATCCGAGAGCAGGATTCGAATACTTTAGAAAAAAAGGATCCGTGATCCGGATTCGCAGAGAAAATCCTACAGGATTCGTATTCGAATCATCAATATCAGTCTCGGATCCTTTTAGAGACCAAACTACGCCGGCGCGAACGGCCGACTCAAGCTTTGACTTGTCGCGAATTGTAAACTAAAAACTAAAACAGACTGAGACTGAATAGAAAAGCGATGTATTTGGCGTTGTGCACGATTACAGAATTAACAAATCAAAAAAGGAGGAGGTTCTCAATTCGTCGCGATATTTTTTTTTTTATGTATGTTCAGCGATAATTCTTTAACACGGTGTCCGATTTCAATGATTCTTTTTTTGCTAGAAAGGGGGGTACTTCAGGGGTGGTTCCATATAAATTTGGTCAAAATCTAATAATTGGGTCCATGACAAAATCCTCAAACTCTTCATTTTTTATGTATGTTTAGCGATAATGCTTTACCACCTTGTCCGATTCATATGATTCTTTTTTTGTTAGTAAGGGGGTACCTCAGGGCTGCCGTCCTATGAAAGACCCACGTATCTCCAGAAAACATTATTTCGAGAAAAACGCAGTTTAAAATGTTTTCTTTGGTCGCAAAGCTATATACGGGGAAATAATTTCCTATGATAAAATTAGGAAATAATTATCATATACATAAATAATTGGATAATTGCAAATAAGTAAAGTTCTTTTTAGCTAAATGATTTTAGATTTTAGTTATATTTAAATTAATAAAATCTTAAAATATTTGTCCTTGTTTAGTTAATATCCATCGTTGCAATTTAGATCTATAAAGAACTATCGAATTTAGGTTTTTACATTCCACCGGAAGTGCCTTAAATATTTTAGGACCGAGGTATAAAACAGTATTAGATTCGAAAGCAAATATAATTAATATCACAGTATAACACTGACAGTGATTCGTATCCGTGATCCGAAAAAAAGGATTCGAATTACTTGATTCGAATCCCTTTTTTAATGAAAAAGGATTCGAACATTGGATCCGTGATTCAAATTACATCTCGTGATTCGGATTCGTGATTCGAAAGAAATATCACAGCGGTGTTTGACCTAAATATAAGTATATTATATTTATTTTTTTTAACGCATATCTACAAAACATATTTTTCAAACCTTAATAATTTGTAAAATGTAGATTAATAAAGACGTTGTCATAATAAAGATGTAAAAAAGTCAATAATTTTTTTTAATACATTATTGCTTTGATTTTTTAAATGAAATCCCTCTATAAATTATCCCAAAAATATTTTCCTATATTTATCCCACCCAACATGCAATTTTAAAGTAAAATTTATTCACATAATGAAGGTTAATAAAAAAATGCAAACTTCTTGCAAGAAAATAGCAATTCGTTAAAATGAGAGAAATCGGAAAATTTAGATAATATGCAAATAATAACTTATTATTTTCTTTTCTACGCCTCTTTATGGCAGTACGTCACTGGTAGACCGGAAACTCTTGTCGCCATATTCGTCTATTTCACTGTCAAAATTAGATACCATCGCGATTCCAAGGTCGTTTAGGATTCCTCCTTCCTGACTATATATATTCTAAGAGTTTATCGCACCAACTGAAAATATGCATATAAGGGAAATTATATTTATACGTATAAATGTACAATTGCTATTTTCTAAAAAAACGTTTAATTTATCCTTTAAAAAACGGTATGTATAATAATCGTAAACTGTAAAGGTATACGAAATCAACCAATACCAAATTTAAACGAGAATTAGGTATATGTGGGCGTCAATTAGAGAAATCCGTTATTTCGCGTATTGCCAGCAAACAACGTAATTCTACATTTGGCATTACCTGACAGATTTACGTTAGTCGAAAGCCGTAATTTTCCGTTTTCAGCCGCTACTCTGTGTGCCAAATTTAGTCGAACGCTGTAATTATTGTCAACATCTGTGTAGTGATTTTTTTGTGATAACTGAAATGTCGAAGCATTCAGAATTATTTTATAAAAAATTAAATTACTATTACTCTTAGATAAAAGAGATCAGAGATATAACATAAACCGGTGTTTAACCTGTGCAAATGTTGCCAATTTCTAAAGAAAGGTTAACGGAGTGGGGGAACTGGACAGGGACTCGAACTCTGTGACAGGGACCGGACTTTGTTTATTAGCATTATAATGTACTATTAGATTTATTTAAAATATACGTTTAAGATATAGTTTAAGAGACTACAGTAAAATGTTGAAATAGAATATTGTTAATCGAGTAAGAAATAGTACTCATTGTCTAAGAGTATTGTAAAAAAAGCATGTGCGCAGGCGAATACTGCAAATCATACCTTGAGAGTTGAACATTATATTTTTTTTACGACTATCACATAATATTAAAAATTAGTTAAAATGAGAAAATGCTGTTTTGTATTATAACCTCAGAAAAAGATATATTAAAGCTTGTTTCTTTAGAAATATTAATTAATATAGAGGATGAGTCACATAAAACTTTAGAAATGCATATGTTTGAAACCAGATAACATTTTAAAATTTAAACCTATTAAAAGTCATTTGGTCGCTAGTAGTGAGTGATTATCGAAATAAATTATTGAATAATCGATTATTTTCGATCAATCGATTATTTTCGATCAATCGATTATTTTCAAACAATCTATTTTTTTTTCGTATTTCCTTTAAAATCGACTACTTGATTATCTTTTAAAAATGAAAAATAATAGATTAATTAAAAAGCCAATTAACCGATAAATCAGTGTTTACAAAAAATAATAAACGAATTATCGTTTATTTTAAATAATCGATTATTTTTAAATAATCTATTTTTTTTTTCGTATTTCCATTGAAACAGATTATTCGATATCCTTGAGAAATCTAAAATAATCGATTAATTAAAAATAATCAATTAATTAAAAAGTCGAATAATCGATAAATCGATTTTTCAAAAAAAAAAGGAATTATTTCCTTTAAAATCAATTATTCGATCATTTTTGAAACATCGAAAATAATCGATTAAGGGAAAATAACCAATTAATTAAGAAGCCGATTCTACGATAAATCGATTTTCCAAAAAAATAACTGAATTATCGATTATTTTCAAATAATTCTTTTGTTTTCATATTTCATTTAAAATTTATTATTAGATTATCTTTGAAAAATCGAAAATAATCGATTAATAAAAAACTGATTGACCGATAAATCGATAATTCTAAAAAATAACCGAAATATCTATTATATAAAATAACCGATATTATTCAATCAATCGATTATTTTCATATAATCTAATTTTTCCCATTTCTTTTAAAACAAATTATTCGAATATCTTTGAAAAATTGAAAATAATCGATTAATCGAAAATATTCGGTCAATCGAAAATAACCGATTAAACGAAAATAACCAATTATCGTTTATTTTAAATAATCGATTATTTTTAAATAATCTATTTTTTTTTGTATTTCCATTGAAACAGATTATTCGATATCCTTGAGAAATCTAAAATAATCGATTAATTAAAAATAATCAATTAATTAAAAAGTCGAATAATCGATAAATCGATTTTTAAAAAAAAAAAGGAATTATTTCCTTTAAAATAAATTATTCGATCATTTTTGAAACATCGAAAATAATCGATTAAGGGAAAATAACCAATTAATTAAGAAGCCGATTCTACGATAAATCGATTTTCCAAAAAAATAACTGAATTATCGATTATTTTCAAATAATTCTTTTGTTTTCATATTTCATTTAAAATTTATTATTAGATTATCTTTGAAAAATCGAAAATAATCGATTAATAAAAAACTGATTGACCGATAAATCGATAATTCTAAAAAATAACCGAAATATCTATTATATAAAATAACCGATATTATTCAATCAATCGATTATTTTCATATAATCTAATTCTTCGCATTTCTTTTAAAACAAATTATTCGAATACCTTTGAAAAATTGAAAATAATCGATTAATCGAAAATATTCGGTCAATCGAAAATAACCGATTAAACGAAAATAACCAATTAATTAAGAAGCCGATTCTACGATAAATCGATTTCCAAAAAAAAATTGATTATTTACAAATAATCCTTTTCTTTTTTCATATTCCTTTTAAAATTGATTATTTAATTTTCTTTGAAAAATCTAAAATAATCGATTATTAAAAAGCTGATTTACCGATATATCGATCATTCTTAAAAATAACCGAAATATCGATTAGGTATATAAAATAACCGATTATGTATTTTAAAACAAATTATTCGAATACAATTATAAATAATCGATTAATCGAAAATAATCAATTAATTTAAAAAGTCGATTAAACAATAAATAGAGTTTTCTAAAAAAAAATAACGATTATTTTCAATAGATCGAATATTTGGAATAAATCTACTCTCTTTTTGTAATTCTTTTATAATCGATTATTTCATTACCTAAAAAAACGAAAACAATTTATTGAAAATATTCGATTAATCAAAAATAATCGATTAATTATAACGGATAAATCGATTTTCATGAAAACGATAAATCGATTATTTTTGTAACCCCTATCGGTCGCATGCTTGTATCCGAGCATTTAGCACAAAAATTTAGAGATTCGGATTTATTGTATAATATTGTATAATATTGTATAATATTGTATAATATTGTATAATAAATATTGCTAGAATTTAGATTTTTTTAGTAAACGA
Source organism: Psylliodes chrysocephalus (assembly GCA_927349885.1). Classification (NCBI taxonomy): domain Eukaryota; kingdom Metazoa; phylum Arthropoda; class Insecta; order Coleoptera; family Chrysomelidae; genus Psylliodes; species Psylliodes chrysocephalus. Next base: position 15,744,759 of record OV651818.1, on the reverse strand, counting down.
AGATTTTTTTGTTTAGGAGTTTATAATGTAACATTTTACTAATAATATGACTAATTTCCGTAACTTTAGTATTTTTTTGCTTATACTAGATCATATTGCGCATTTAACTTTGTTTTAAGACTTAAGATTCAAATGTCATTTCCGATTTAACCGCAAATAAAATGAACCTTGAAATTTAAAGTAGGTGAACCTGTACTTCATCTAATATTCTTGTAAAAATACCTAGTAAGGGCTAAAAACCACCTTTAGTAAATATTTTTATAAAACTACTTTTTAAAAACAAAATTTCGTTAGTAACAATACCTATTTACTTCTTATTTAGATTAAATGTTTAAAATTTAAAATTTTACTCTTTTTTAAATTAATGCATTATGAAATCTATTTTCTGAATATTGTATTTGATGCTTAATATTTATTGAAACCCCTTAATGCGGATCTGAAGTATTCAGCTCAAAAGATCATGGCGACTTTATGTCAAAACGTCAACAAATATTTACCGCTAAAAACGAATATATTTCTTATTTTTCATAATATTGACACCTATATTATTTGTATATACAATTTTTCACCATACATCGTGGCATTTTCAACTTGAAATTGAATAACTAAAACACTTTAAATTGCTAATAACACCAACAAATAATTCAAAAAACGGCGGTCCATAAATGATTTACTCACGCGGAGACAAGCATAGAATAGAAATTTCGGAGCAATTCGGGTGACGTCGTGAACACAATGATTTTTAATTAGTGGGTTACTTAGGGTTGAAATAGAAAACGTGCGCTATGTGTAATGTTACATCTCCGATTTCTTTTATCTAAGCTATTACTATAATCAAAGTAAGAAAAAACCTTGGAATATTGCGGAATTGACGGAGGAAAGTAAATTCTTTAAGATTTCAAACATAACCTCAAACTACTTCAACCTACAAAATCACTTCCAATTCGTACACTGTTGTCACGTTTAACACGGTTTTATAATTCAATTGCTTGGGAAAGGATTGATTTTCTTATGTGCCTTTTTATTGGTTTTTGAGCATGTAGATTTTAATTACCTGACTTCACAAAAGGAGGGGGTTCTCAATTCGGTTGTATTTTTTATGTTTGTGACCTCAGAACTCCGCTATTTGTGAAGCAATTTAGATTTTTTTTTGTTGGAGAGGGAATATTTTTAATTAGGTCTCATTTTAATTGTACCACAAAATTCCCAGAGAATGTGAGTAAAAGGGGGGTAATTGCTAAATAATTACGGTTTTTTTTTATTGTAAGAAAACAATACGTCATTTTAAGGGTATGTAGGATTTGGAAAATTCTTTTTTGTTGAAAAGGGGGATATTTTCAAGGGGGTTTAATTAGAAATAAAAAAATCTAGTTTGACCTTAAAGAAACTTTTAGGTCGCAATACAAATTCTGTGGGCCAAACTTCTGGGAAAAAAAGAGACGATAGTATCACCTTTTATCTTTATATGATGTGTTGAAAGTGGCAGAAAAAAAAATTGTTATTAAAAAGGCCAAACATAATGACGAAAAGTATGTTTCCGTGATTCCTTATGAAAAAATATTTAATGTTGTTTATGAAGCAGACATTTATGTTGGTCATGGCGGTCGGAATAAAATATTGCACAACTTAAAAACAAAATATGACGTTAGAAGATATGCAATAGAAAAATTTCTCGAAACATGTGAAGTTTGCCAAAAGAAAAGGAACAAGTCTCATGCAAATCTGACCATAAAATTTATTATTTCAACAAACTTTAACTCTAGAGAGCAAGTGGATCTTATGGATTTTCAATCCTGCCCAGACAATCAGTACCGTTGGTTGCTTAATTATCGAGATTACCTAACAACATTTTTATTTTTACGTCCTCTTAAAACAAAAACTGCAAATGAGGTGGCAAATGAATTGCTCAAAATATTTAAAAAGTTCTTCATAGTCGACCAAGGCATTCACAATTACAGGAAAGCGTAGAGAGAAGCAATCAAGATGTGGAAAATAGTCTTAGAGCATGGATATACTATCACAGTTCAAAAAACTGGTCACTGTGCTGTTATTTCTTACAGTTTTAAAAAAATAGTTCCTACCACAAAGTAATTGGACGTTCATCATATAAAGCATTATTTGTAGTTGATCCTAAAGGTAAGTTTTCTTTCATGAATCTTCCTTGAGATTTATTGGATGAAGTGAAAAATGAAGATGATGTTTTTTGTATGTTAGAATATATAGAAAATGAAAACCTGCAAGAAGAGCTGCAGTCTGATTTAAGTATAAAGAAGCATATGGCATGGGGGAAATGGTTAATGATCACAAGGATGTTGTTGATTCGATTTCTGATGATTAAGAAGAAATAGAAACATTGGTGATTACTAGAGGGCGGAATATATGTATCAAAATATAACAAAATATGCGCATATATATGCATCGTTTTTACCAAAAATATGCAGTTATTTTGTCCAATTACGCCTAAATATGCAAATGCATATTTGTTAAAAATACTTAAAAAATAGTAGGGGGTGGGTAGCTCAGTGGTTAGTGCGTTGGCCTGTGGACTTAGGGGTCCCGGGTTCAAATTCCAGCCGGGACGCGATTTTTTAAATTAATTAATTTATTTAAAAATTAATTCTGATGCCTAGCGAATATTTCTACTTGACCATTCACTGTTGGGTTCTAATTAACATTGCTGTTCCTAATTTGGTACGCTATCAAAGCCATTACACGAAAAAAAAAAAAAAAGAAAATATGTAATATAAAAATTTATTTAAAACAAACGAAACACAAAAAAAACTAGTAGAAGTTAAGTATAGAATAGTATAAAAATATTAAATAGTAATATTATAATAGGAATTTATAATTAAATATTTTTCGAAATTTTCTATTAAAAATTTTTGTCTTCTCTCTGTAAAAATATGTTTTGATATAGAAAAGGTCCTTTCAACATCTACCGAAGTAATAGGACAATACCGTAATTTTGGAAGTAATGTACAGGGCCAACGTAAAATTTTCCCTCAAAAATGTTTTTCACTTCCCTTATTTCATTGAACCCTTCATTCTTTAATAAAGTTGTATTTAATTTTTTTCTAATCTTAAGGCCTATGTCACCAGGAACATTGTTACATTTATCGGAAACTGTTGCAATAAAATTTGTTGATTCGATTAAACTTAAATTTTTCTTTTCCAATGAAGTTATTACATCAGGTAAAAAACTAAAAGTAACCTTTATAAACACAAGTTGCTTAGGCACAAGGGGATTTTTTAACAATTCTTTACTTTGCACTACACATTGTGAATTGTCTTCTATATCCAAAATTAAATCCTTAATTGCATAGAATATAGCTGCTTTAATCCATGTCCCCCATCGCGTAATTACGGGTTCCGGGGGCAAACACACCCCTACCATTCTCTCTTTATACAACTGTACTCTTGAAGGGGCTTTTAAAAATATTTTTTTCACATTCGAAATTAGCTTGTTAACCAAGGGATATTCTGTTCTCACAGTTTCTGCAACTAAGTTTATTCCATGCAGAAGACAAGTAACGTGGACCATATTTGGATAAAATATTTTTAAGTTTTGCCTTACTTTTATCATATATGGTGCTGCGTCAGACAAAAACACTAAGAATTTCTCTGAGGGAATTTGATTTAGTAAAAAAAATTCTGCTAGAGATTGTTGAATAAATCGGGTAACAGTTGTATTGTTAGTTTTTTCTAACTGTTTTAATGCAATTAAATATGATGTACCTGGTTCATTTTCCACAAGCATCTGTGCTTTCATCAACAATGATGTAAAAATTGCTATCATCCAGTAAAACTTTAATTTCTTCTATTACATTTATATATATATATATATATATATATATATATATATATATATATATATATATATATATATATATATATAGCATGTACATTTTGTTTTCTGAGTGTAGATTCGTCAGGAATGGTTTTATTGCAATATTTTTGTAAAAATTCTCTTAGATGTAGGTTTTGTAACTTCTTTAATGGAATATTTGCCGCAACAAGAGCTTTGCACAAGTCCTGATTAAATACCTCCTTGTCACTTTTTGTTTTGAAATGACCTCACAACGCATTGTTGAACCGGTTGTGATTTCATTTTTTGCAATTTGGCTTTATGCAATGATGTTTTCCCGTGTTGAACCACTTTGAACTTTTTTTCGCAAACCACTATTTTGGCACAAGCTTTACAAAAAACTTTATCCCTATTGATTTCCAACTCTGGAAAGTTAATAATCCACGAAGAAATTCTCGACATTTTAGGACACGTTTAAAACAACAAATTATTACAAGACTTTTTACTAGGCAAATAACGAGGATACTATCTCATTACACTGAATGAAAAACATTCAAAATATTCCGATGTTAGGGTAGATTGGTTACAAGAAATTACTGAGAATTTTATATAAACCGTTTTATTGCATTGTAGGTAATACTTTATCTGTGTAAATACCATCTATTAACAATTAACTTAATGGACTTAATCTCTTAAGAAGGTAAAAACCCAGTGCATGCCACCCTCCAAGAACTAATTAACAAGAATTTACAAGAAGTGACACTTAAAAACAAATACAAAAATTTAAAAGGTCTTTATTTCAAATATATCTGTATAATCTGTTAAAACAGTTTTTGATTTGCACAGTATAGTAATACATTTTTTTTTTTTTTCGAAAATATGCAATATTTTCTTAAATTTTCTGAACTTTGGTAAAATATGCAATATTTTCTGAATTTTGGAAAAATATGCAATATTTTCTGAACTTTGGTAAAATATGCAAAAAATGCATATATATGCATTTTGCATATATTCCGCTAAAAAAATTAAATTTATGCATTTCAAGCCCTAAAGATGGAGGTAAATGTATATTATGTCAAAATACAACAATAATTGAAGGAAACAGACATGATGCAAGCCGGGACTAAAAGCAAGCATCAGAAAAATGCTTACAAATACAGTGAAAAAACGTCCACTAATAAAAATAAGTTCGTGCGTCCTTTTACCTATTAATAAAATTGATAGAGGTCCTTCTGACATGCAAAATTTGATGTGTTTTAACGGATTACAAAAATGGGGTCTATCAAGTCGGATGTGTAGCTGAATGAATCAAATCATGGTTCAATCGACCTGATCTAATAGAAACCGAAGAGGCATTTCTTCAAATAGATGACGTTCCTGAAAAGTTTGTATCAGTACGAGATATTGTGCAGGCGCTCTCACTTTCCGAAGGTCAAGGATATTTTAAGTGTTCATGTAAACCAGCGAAAAAAGAATGTTTGTTAAACAGATGCGTTTGTATAAAAAAAGTACTTTGTTATTCAAGGTATAAAAGCGCACCTTGCTCTAATAAATAATAAACCATATTATTAGTTATTTCCTTTTATATTTTTGCATCTAGCTATTATTTTGTTATTTGTTTTTGTTATTTTGTTTTGTTCCTATTATTTTTTTATAGTATGTATACTTCATTTAATTTCAGAATGATATTTTATTTTTTGTCCAAATCAATATCCAGATATAATTGCATACTGATAATAAATATAAGTTAATATATGTATTTTTTGTCTTAAATATGGTAATCCCCAAAAATACCATATTTTTATGACTACTGGCAACACTTTCCTTATTACAATGATTGACTAAAACTGGCAAACAGGGTAACTTAAATTTAGTTAATTACAGCGATTGGCTGAAATAAATCCGTTAATACAGGGAATACCTGAAACACTTAGGCAAACGGTGTACCAAATGTAGAGTTACGCTGTTTGTCGGTAATACGTGAAATGACTAGGCATTTTAGGGAATGACGGATTTTACTTATTAACGCCGACATATAATATACAATACGTTAGTTATACTGTGTGCTGCATGGGGTTTAAAAATATTAATTAAATTGAAATAGAGAAATAAAATGCAAAGGAATAAGATATTTTAAAAAAGAGCTGAACATAAAGGGGTAAGAAAATAGGTATTTTGGAAAGTAGCAGATATGGAGATATCAAAAGGAGCAAGGCAGGAGTCATAGCAGGAGGCAAGAAAGCAGAGGGTAGATAAAAACAGAAAGTGGAGCAAGAGTTACAGGGAGGAAGAAGAAAAAAGAGAACCGAAAGATTTTTCTATTTATTTAGACCGTATAATTTAAAATTTTAATTTAGTTATTTTTTTTTATTTTTGTATGGAACCAGAGGAGCCACAACCCTAAAACCTGGCATGAAATCATTACAATATATTACACCAATGCCAAATAGGTTTTTACTTCTGACGTGTGGTCTAAAGCATTACCCTTTTTTTAATCTCAAGGATTGTTCTTTTATTATAACTAGGTCCATTTTCGAGCATTTTTATACTTTCAAAAACTTGTAACCTACATACTCAAAGAACTCTTATTTATTTATATAATATTCCACTACGGTCAAAATATTATCCTTGTTCAAAAAAATAATAAAATTTCGTCTTCGCGAATTTTGTTCCTTCGTCTTCTTTTGACACTCATCCGGTTCGCATCCTTGTACCAATTAGGAAAGACAAGGTATATTGTTCCGATCCCAAGCACAATTCATGCAATGTGTTGACGAATACGACACAATACGAAAAGGATTACAAGGGAGTGTCGTCCTGCTAGTGTGTGGCAAACAAAGCGTGCATGCGATCCTTGAGCCTTGATCCTTGATGCCGGAAGTGAAGCCGGAACGTCAAATGACGCCGACCGGATGTGAATAGTGCTGCAGTTTGTTAAAATTAGTCATTGTTCCAGAGATATTGTTTGATTACGTCGGAGCTTTGATGCCCACTTATTGGAAAATTTAAATTATGCGTTTGTTCAGGAAAGGGTAAAATCTATTTCGATGAGTTGGTTTATTGACAGCAGCATACAATGGTTGCATAAAGTGTTTCATTAATAATGTACCGCAAACTAACGATATAATCATGTGTGCAAAATATTAAATGTGACAAATTGACAACAAATAATTTTGAATATTGTGGATGGACTTTGCTACATTGCATTGTTCACATTCCAAACACAACGTATAATACGCCATCATTTAAGCATACTGAGTAACCAACCTAGTAACACAGAATTTCCACATTGTAAAAGTTTTTTCTTCAATTTTTGTTTGTAAACTGCGAAAAGAATTATTAGGGGTTAAACTGCAACAATGATCGATGGATTTATTTCCCATCCAGTTGGGAAATGAAGAGTCGCGTGTACCAAAACTGGATTTAGATTGATGGACGTTTGAGTTCACACTGCGGACCCGAAGACAGGATGAAATTGATATTGGGAGGCTACAAAAGTGACGATTAGACGATTCTTTGGAGACTCGAAAAAAAAATCACTTAAGCTTATGGCCTGTCTATTTTTTCGTTCAATTAAACTCTTCGACATGAGTTTCTTACATCGCACATACTTCACAATTAATTAAAAAAATAATAATATATTTAACTACTTTAAAAAAGAGTCTCTTTAAAAAATGCATATATTCTTTAGTAGATCTTGTTATTAATTATATCATTATCAGATACTGTCACGAGCTACTTTATTTAGTGACACTATGCCCAAGCAGCAAAAAAATGCTCAAAAGAGTTATATAAACAACTATATAACAATTTGTTATAAAAATTGTATATTTTAATAGTTATTTATGCAACAAGTGCAAAAAGTAAGTGTTTATTGCACGCGACGTGAAATTGGACAACACGTCGAGTGCAATAAACACTTTTTGCACGAGTTGCATACAATATTTATTCTACGTTCATGCAAAAACCAAAAATTTTTTTATAGAACTGCAGTTGTATTATCCAAATCATAGTAGCCGTGATCGTGTACCTTTGTTTGAGGCATTTATTTACGTTTGTGTTCATAATTTGTAATGACATTTTTTTATTAATTTATTTATAAATGATTGAAAATAATATAAAATATGCAATTGTTCTCTCGCATCTCGCGGCATCACTACTAAGAAGGCAGCCAACCAAATACTTTTTGGACCTGACCTTTCTATTGGACTAACAACGTCGGTAGTGACAAACCTATTTAAAAACATTTTCTTGTAAAATTTAAGGAGAGATGGGATGAAACAAGAATCCGCAGTCTTGCCAGGGAACTTCTAAGTTACCCTAACAACGCTACAGAAAACAAATACTTAACTATGACTAGACAAAATGTGCGCATGATCATAGGCATTCTGTCTGCTCATTGCCAAGTACGGAAGCATCTTCATTGCATGTGTCAAAATCCGCACTCTACACTAGAAGTAATTAAAAAGAAGAAACCATATAGCATATCCTCTACGATTGCCTGACGCTCTTATTTATTAGAAAATTTGTATTCAGCGATAAATGGCAAACACCGGCCGATATAAGGGAAAAACTTTTTGGCGATGTTGTCAACTACATTGAATCTGTAGGCTAGCCCTCGAGCTAGGAAGTGCCTATCAACTTAGGAGGATGCACAATTGGCCTAGTGAGGCCTAAGTGCCGTGGGTTAACCCACCCTCCACACGTTACAGATACAGAATAATGCCAAATGTTAATTTTAATTTTATTGATTAAACTTTTTATTAGTCTTTTTAAAATTAAAAATTTCAATGATTTTTTTTATAATTTAATTTTCAATTTAAATAAATAATTTTGCACGAAAAACAAATGTTTTTTTGCTAATTTTAATAAAAATAAAAATAACTTATACAATTCTTTGTTAATTTGTAATTAATGAATTGTTTAAAATACACTTTATAATTTTTGATAATTTTTCAATATTCTGTAAAATTAAAATTTTAAAAATATATAAAAAAGGTAGCACATCAAGAGTGCAATTATTACAGTTATATATTTCTACATTGAACTTTGACAAAAACTTTTGGTTTTATTGTCCCTTTTCCATCCATCTTTTATTATTAGAATTTTTTAATTGAAAGGAAGCTTACAATTCAAAATAAATACCACCGTAAGTTTATTAATTATAAAGTTTGCCCTGCTTAGAGGTCGTATCTACAAAATGAATATTTTTAGTAAATGTGGGTAAGTAGATAATTACGTTCTTTTAGACTTAGTAAATAAGTTTTACATATTCTACTAACCTTTTTTTATAATTATAGTAAATATTTTCAAATGCAAATAAGCCTTTATTATTTTGTGTCATAATAAAATAAAATGTAATCTTATTAAATTTGTAAGAATCTTGAAATCGGAATTTTCGTAGATACGAGCAAGGCAGAAGTCGTCTTCCAAAAAAGTCGCCATCCAGCATCATCCATTTTACGTCTATTCAAGTTTGTTTCATGTTCTTATGATTATAAATTTACTTATAATACCTAACAAGAAGTGAACTAAATATACTTACATTCAAATATTGGTCGCTGAGGCCCCATCCATCTTGCAAATATTCCTTTTCAATTTAATTTATTCATACACTTATTAATTGAATCACAAATAATTTCTAACAAAAAGTAGAACGCAACCCTAACGATACGACGCAAACTTGTTAGAAAATGGAAAATAAGATGAACACGTGCTAATGCCAATTTGCCAGATTCTCTATAAATGCGTTGTGTCTCTGACTTCCGAATAATAAGTATCACATCTCAACATGTACCAGTCATACAGGGTGGCCACTTTTTCATTGAAATATATTGCTATCTCGTAAACCGTTGGTAACACAAAGTTGGTTAAATGGGGAAAAAGTTGCATATTTCGAAGTCCAATCTGAGGGCGTTTTGAAAACTAAAATATCAGGTCCGGTTTCCGAGATATTCGATAAAAAACAAATAAGTACCATTTCTTTATTCCGCTACAGAACGTTTATTTGCAAAAATAGACAAAAACTCATTTGGAGTTTTTTGTTTTATATCAAATTGTGCGTATGATAGCGTATTTAGTTTTTTTATCCGACGTTTCGTAAATGCAGGACCACCATCAACTTCTTTATTTGAATATGGACCAATATTTTCCTGGCAGATAATTTTAATGCATGTTCAATGTTGAATACAATGATGTAATAACATATTGTGATTAGTCAACATTTCGGAAGATTTGAACATCATCAGGTAAGTTTACAAGTACGGAGCTGTGTTTTGTTAGTTAAAAATATTTGAATTAGTAAATGATGTATTATCAGTGTAAGAAATCAGGTACGTTTACTTGTACAGACCTGTATTATAAATTATTTGAAATACACAACTACATTTTAAATGCTTAAAATAATTTAATAAAAAAAAATATGTATTTAACTACTTAATCACGTCAGAAACAAATAAATGAAAACAATGATTAACGATAAGAGAAAAACTACAGTAGTTGCTCAAAATGTCCTCCTTCTTCTTGAATACATAAGTCAATACGGTCTGTCATTTGAGCTATGCTGGCAGAAACCATTTGTGGAGTGATATTATTAAACGCATTAATTATCCTATCTCGTAATTGATTTAAGTCATTTGGAATACCATCATAATATACTTTATTTTTGATATATCCCCATACAAAATAATCCATAGGATTTAAGCAGGGTGACCTAGGGGGCCATCGAATAGGTCCATGTGTACCAAACCACCTCCTGGGAAATCTTTCGTTTAAATAATTTCTGATTAATGCAGCATTATGTGGCCCACAGCCATCTTGCATAAAATAAATATTTCTTCGATCACCTAAAGGAAGATTATCTAACATATCTTCTAGCAATTGTAAATAGTTGTGTTGGTTGAGGTTTCCGTCAATAAAAATAGGACCAATTATTTTATTATTGAGTATTCCACACCATAAGTTTATTGAAAATCTAATTTGGGGTCTTACTTCTTGAATTAAATGTGGTTTGTCGGTGGCATAAAAATGTTTATTTTTTCTATTCAATATTCCACTATTAGTAAATGTCGATTCATCTGTCCATAAAATTCGTCCATGAAAGGATACATCATTATTTAATTTTCGTTTATACCAACGGCAAAATTCTATTCTACGATTATAATCTCCAGGATGTAGCTTTTGTACAGTTTGGAATTTGTGATCATGGTACTTATGTTTTTTAAGAATGTTTTTCACAGTACTTGCAGAAACTCCACATTCTCGGCTTATTGCTCTAGACGACGTTTCAGGGTTGATATAAACTTGAGACAAAACATTTATTTCATTTATTGTATTACGTTTTAAATATTTACCACGTTTTTTTTTCAATATTTCCTTCGTGAGCCATATTTAACGCTATCCTATAATAAATTAATAAAGATGGTTGCCTCCTTCCTGGATACAACTGAAGGTATCTTTCTGCAGCTTCTCCACTATTTCTGTTACATTTTATGTACACATCGTACATATCTTTTTTCTCACTTCTACTGTAACGAACCATATTTTCAATACCCTAATTAAAAATATACCAATGCTTTTATCCGATACCAGACTGTCAAATATACAATAATAAAATGTGACATGCCAGGTTAACTTGATTTAAATTTATCTGTATAATAATCAAGACGTGTTGCTAGATATACAATTATTATTGTAAGTAGGTATCTATCTGCAGTTTGTTAACTTTTTCTTTTTTATACTATGAGGAACCATATCAGTTTAAAAAATCCAACAAAATATGACAAATCAGGCTAACTTTATGTATTTAAAAATCGGGATGTACTTTATTTATAGATTAATATTGGGATTGGTCAAGTGCAAAAACCATAAAAATGGAAAATATTTTTTAGCAAATGTGTAAACGAACATGTTGTCTTGATGTAAAGTTAAAAGTTTGACTTTGGTATTTATTATTTATAATCTCTTACAACGATAATACATCATTTACTAATTCAAATATTTTTAACTAACAAAACACAGGTCCGTACTTGTAAACTTACCTGATGATGTTCAAATCTTCCGAAATGTTGACTAATCACAATATGTTATTACATCATAAAATTATGAGCCAGGAAAATATTGGTACATATTCAAATAAAGAAGTTGATGGTGGTCCTGCCTTTACGAAACGTCGGATAAAAAACTAAATACGCTATCATACGCACAATTTGATATAAAACAAAAAACTCCAAATGAGTTTTTGTCTATTTTTGCAAATAAACGTTCTGTAGCGGAATAAAGAAATGGTACTTATTTGTTTTTTATCGAATATCTCGGAAACCGGACCTGATATTTTAGTTTTCAAAACGCCCTCAGATTGGACTTCGAAATATGCAACTTTTTCCCCATTTAACCAACTTTGTGTTACCAACGGTTTACGAGATAGCAATACATTTCAATGAAAAAGTGGCCACCCTGTATATCTACCGTATCAATACAATAGTTGCATTTTAAAATAATTTTCAGCTGGCAAAACCCTGCAGTGAATATGTACTCGCTAATTTGATTTGAATTTTTCAATTCTTTTTCTAGAGTTTAAATTTTTTAAATCAAATCCTTTTACGGCCGTTTGCACCGACGTATTTAAGGATTACTTAAAGTTAAGTAAGAATTAAGTGACCTACTTTCATTGCACCGTCAGTTAAGCAGTCCTTTTGAAACACTTAAACTATTCTTAATAAAACCGTCAAATTTCGAGACTTAAACATTCCTTACCTACTTTCACAGTGACATTTTTTATAATTGAAATGGCTGATTTGGGGTTTCCAATAGAACTAATTATTTCGACGAAATGAATAATTTGATCTTCTTTAAAAGGTTTTGATTGTATAAAGAAACTGTTATGCAAGTTCTGGAACAAATTAAAAATATCACAAATTATTTTATTTTATTTGATGAGTTTTTGTGTTTTTAAATATTTTGTTCAATCTATTTCGATATTCTATATATTCTTGTTTTTCCAATCAGTTAAATTTCTCAAGAGAGATTTTTTGAGATCCACTACCACTACCGGTAAACGTAAAAGTTACACAGGCAGGGTTAACAATTTATAGTTTTATTTATTTTTTTTTTCACGATGAAAGACGTCATTTACCGGTCTTTTTTTTATTTTTCTAAGTATAGTATGGGTTAACGTTTTCTTCTTTTTCTTTATTTATTATTAATATTAATATTTCGATATAATTTACTGTTTTTCGATTAAGAACAAGACCACTTACCGATGAGAAGAATAACTAAACTTCCTTTGGTAAGGCGGCCTAAGATATAAATGGTGCAAATTACATAATTTTAGGGATTCCTTAAATATTTAAGGAACCTTAAGTAAGGAATCTTAAATAAAAAGTCGGTGCAAATGGCCGTTATAACATTGAATTAAGTACGCGATAGTCCGTTTAAAGAGCATATCATACTTACAATAAACGTAAGGGCTTTCTTGGATTAAATAACAATTCTAGACTCGAATGAAATAATTTATTCTCAGATTAGTTATTATAAATCTTAAAATATAAGATTATGCCTACACTTCACTCAACATTAATTTTCTTATTGTATCGAGAAATATTATTTGAAACTAACTCTGCTTTATTTTAAACACATGTAATCTTCCAAGTGTAAAGCTTTCCTTGAATGTAGTTGATAATTTTTTTCTTTGTATTATTCTGCCCCATTTACGGGGCACTTAGATATATTGAATGGGGCACTTTGATATATGACGTAAATTGCATAAGTGTTCTAAATATTTTTTAAAAATCGGCGAGTTTTTTTTATTTAATTTAATTATTTAAAATTAATTCTGATGCCTTGGGGATGCCCCACTCGACCATTCACTGTTGGGTTCTAATTAACAGTGCTGTTCCTAAAGTGGCGCTGGGAAACAGTAACAACGCCAACACAGAACACGAGGCTAATGGTCTTAGTAGTCAATGCCGATGATATCAAATTAAAAAAAAAATTGGCAAAACATATTTTTTATTTTCAGAATTAAAAATTAACCCTGAAAACATTCAACTTCCATTGAACATTATATCCACTTAAATCAATGGAAAAAAATATAAAGACACGATGTTCGAGATGTACCCTGTGAGAAGTGTGGTTTTTACAATTGCAGAACAACTTCTTCTATATTGGGAAACACAAACGTACTGTAAGTAATTTTCTCGCTTCAGAGAAAACGCTTTTTTACAAGTGGCGCTTGTTTACGGGACAACTCTCGGGCACCAGATTTTGTATGTGGTTTACTCCACAAACTTTCGAAACGGCGTCGAAAGTACTCGGGCAGCACAGATGGAGATGAAATATTCCAGGGGTAAAAAGTCACTTAGGCTCAGGTAATTAGTAGCCACAAGTAACGGGCTTTAATCATTACTTGTGGTTGTAAAGAAATTCTCACTGCTGAAAAGTAAGGGGGAAGTAAATTGGGGATTAGTAATTTCAGTAATAATCAAGGTAATGTTGACACATATATTGATTTAACTATTTACAATTAAAATAAAATAAAATATTTCAACGCCCACCCTCTTGATTATGAAACCCTGAACACACAAAATAAAACAAAAACAAAACGGAAACGAACGGCTGATATAGTTGGCAGGTATTCTCAATTAGACTGCTTAAACTGGATACGGTGAAGGGGTCGCGTATATACAAAAAAAATTGTATTCGTAAATCTCAGACTAAGGTCAAAATTTAAATCTCGGATAGAAGGAATTTAAAAATTTTAAATATACCAACGGTAATTTTCTTACATCACAAAGAAAAATCAAAATATAGATCAGGGATAGTATGTATTTAAAAATTTTAATTTACGGCCATTTTCTTAAATCGTAAAGAAAAATCAAAATTTAAATTAAGGATAGTATAAATTTAAAAAAAATTAAATTTACGGTAATTTTCTAAAATCTTCAGAAAAATCAAAATGTAAGTCATGGATAATACGAATTAAAAAATTTAAATTTACGGTAATTGTCTAAAATCGCAAAGAAAAATCAAAATTTAAATCAAGGATAGTATAAGTTGAAAAATTTCAAATTTACGGTAATTTTTTTTTAAATCACAAAGAAAAATCAAAATGTAAATCAAGGATCGTATGAATTTAAAAATTTAAATTTCGGCACTTCTTACCACTTGAAATATTTTTTAAATGTTTTTTTTTAAACCCCTGAAGCCAACTAGCAAGCTACGCTAAATCAAACCCACACTACCTCTTATTATTATTTATTATTGTAACCCCAGGTCGGACAGGGATAGCCAGGAAGGAAAATAACACAGGGAACCTTAAGCCCTCACTGAGTTATTTGGGAATAGCCAGGAATGAAACTAACACAAAGAACTTAAGCCCTCACTGAGTTAATTGGGGATAGCTGGGAAGGAAAATAACACAGGGAACCTTAAGCCCTCACTGAGTTATTTGGAAATAGACCAGAAGGAAAACTAACACAGAGAACCTTAAGCGCTCACTGAGTTAATTGCGGATATCTAGGAAGGAAAATAACACAGGGAACTTTAAGCCCTCACTGAGTTATTTGGGAATAGACAGGAAGGAAAATAACACAATGAACTTTAAGCCCTCACTGATTTATTTGGAAAGAGCCAGGAAGGAAGAATAAAGGAACGGAGATTTTTATATTCAAAACCCCTTCGGTAGAATAAAATCCCGGACAGTCAAACTAAACAAATAAAAAAAATTAACAATATTCAGTTTTCGTATTTCCCACGGTTAGGAATTTAACAAATCTATTTTTTTTTCTATCTAAATTAAAAAAAAAAAAAACGAAAGGGAATAAACACTCTAATTCGCAATTTACTTATTTGATAATTCTATTTTCAAAGTCGATTTTTATCTGAAGCAGTTCTCACCGTTCGAAGAAAACAATAAGAAAAATATAAACACGGCCAATATCCAAACAAAAAAAAATTCTTCGACTGTTTAATTAATTATTAAATTTCGGAATATTCAAACAAAATTATTTACGTGTTAAAATGTAAATCTCAAAAGGTGTTTAAATCTACCTAATTTTATTCGGTTTTATTTTCTAACTAAATCTCGATGCTACGACAAAAAATTAAAACGGGTTTTTTGTATTTACTGCGGTAAACAAAACGGTTTTGGCTCGCGGCGGATGTATTATAGTTATCGACTGACTCTTTCGATCGCTCGAAATGGAATTAAACATTTCTCTTTCGCTGTTCTCGGTCTAGAGTCGAAAAATATTTACCAATGCCCCGCGCATGATCAACTTAAGAGGGAAGGTATTGGAGAAGGGGTACGGTGCTGGGTGCTGACGTTCGTTCTCGTTTAAAATATTAAAAAGGATAAATTCTCAAATCTACAATTTTCTATAATATAAATTCAAAACTCTGGTTTAAAATGATTTTTGAAAACCATTGCTATATTGTCAAAGTACTATGGATTTTCGGATTTTTATATATATTTCAAAATAATAGATACAAGGTAAAGCCAAAAAGTTGATTTATAAATTAAAATAGTAACGAATAATTAATTTTATTAAATTTATATGCTGGATTCTAATGAAAGTTAGATTTAAAATCATTATTAAGAATACTAATTCGGCAATTAAATAAAAAAAATGGTAATGAAAAATGACTTCATTACAGTACAATATCCTGTTTTTTTCTTAAAGTATGACACTTGATAATCGGTTATGTTATATATAGACATCACTTTGGCCACGTAGCAAAGATCAGTTTTTTTCTTGGCAAATTTAATGAGTAGGGAAATCTTCAATATTTATATTTTCAGGATTGAGACCATCAAAAATCATATCCCAATCTTCTGGAGCAAATACAAAATCCATGTCATCATCATCACTCAATGTCACAGATTTATTGCGACTGGTATCGGAATGAGATTGTAAACTACGTCGTCTTTTATTCTTAAGTTGTTTAGTTTCATTTAAACAAAATACATTTCTTGCCATTTTCAACTCTTTTGCTTTCTGCTTCATCATTTTAACTTGTTGTTTTCTTATTTTTTTTTCTTCGTACAATGTCTTTAACAGGGGCGGTTTCTCCATTGGTTCATTTGTGCAGCGAACACCCAGTTAAATTTTATAAAAACACATTATTTCAATATTACATAAATTACATAAAAATATAAATTTAATTTTAATATTTTTATTTTCATACGTGTTATCCTATATTTTTTTGTACATCATTGTCCTCTGGCTGATCGCGTCTCTATGTCACAGTATACCTAAGTATACTGTGTCTGTGGCGCATTATGATGAGTGAACCTAACACGAGTGAGACGATATGCCGAATGCGTATAGCTCAAAAGAGAAAACAACACGCCAACATATCCTTCAAACTGTCAAAGAACATATTAATTGGCGCCAAACCAGTGTTGCCAATCTAATACAATTCACACGTTCGTTTGATCTGTCTACAGGCAAAGCATAATTTTGTAAATAACCATAGGAATAGAGTAAGAGCTTTTTGTTTTGTTTAAGGGCCCCCGTGCCAATGTTTATGTTACTTTAGTTTTGGATGAACCTGGTTTTTGACCAAAATCTGAGGCAAGTGAGACGCCGAGAGATACTTTCTTTCACGTGTTGCTGGATCCCAGTAGCAGAGAAAACCCTCAAAAGAGGTAAGTCATTTCCTTTGCTGCTCCTGAATTTTCTTTGTCTGGCAAAACACCCATATTTTAATATATATATAGGGTTCTTCCCGTTGATGAACAAAAGAGCCACATCAACTGTGAGTGGTTATTCTCAGAAAGCTACAGAATGGAATTCTGTCTTGCCAATATGCTGCTCCGTTTTATTTTCCCTGCGAAGCAGATATTTCCTTTTTATTTCAAACGTTCTTACGATCGTCCCGTGCCCCAAGCAGTCCTGTAACATGATGATCTTCGGTGTGCAGTGTGTAGCTTAACAGAGGGCTCTTTCTAGTGCCGCTGTCAGACCTAGGATTATACTTTAATATTTATTATTTTTTCTTTAATTTTAACAATATGTTCGCAATGTCTATTTAGACACTTTACTTATATTTTGAAACGGGTGTTTCTCTATTTTCTGGATGATTTAGTTTTAAGAATACTTTTGGTTTCTTTTATTTACAACCAGTTGGTAAATATTATTTTGAGTACTCAAAACAATATACCTTAATTTTAACAAGACGTCTCGGATAGGCATAAATAAACCTTTTTATTTTATTATTCATACAGTGAGCACCATATCTAACTCGTTACTAGAGTCTTGTTAGGAAAATCGCCGAGACAGGTCGTTTTTTGATTTCTACAATGTACATTTTTGTATGAATAATTTACCCTTAATTTCATCCCTTACTGGAGGGGAGCAACCCTTTCGAAAAATTTTAATGGCATGGGGTGGTGAGTGATAGCTCATTTGAAAGAGGGTTTTATTCTATATTCAACCGTGTAAAAAAATTTGAAATTTGCTTCATTAATTCTCGACTAATTGTTGTTTCAGAATAACGGAAATTAACGTAGCGCACTCATCCTTAGAATTAAAATTAGGCCCTGTATGACTTCGGTTTTGGTTCAGACGTGAAGTAAGACTTTTTGCCATTAGAAGGTCACTGTTAGTCTAGTTGCTTTCCTATTTTGTGAGGTTTTGTTATTTTTAAACATTAATAAATTAACATGTAATGATGCAAATTTCAAATTTTTTTTGCACGGTTGAATAGAGAATAAAACCCCCTTTCAAATGAGCTATCGCTCACCACCCCATGCCATTTAAATTTTTCAAAAGGGTTTTTACCCTCCAGTAAGGGATGAAATTAAGGGTTAACTAATCATGCAAAAATGTACATTGTAGAAATTAAAAATCGACCTGTCTCGGCGATTTTCCTAACAAGACCCCAGTAACGAGTTAGTTAGGGGGGTAAGACTTAAGATGCTCACTGTATATTTCTCCAGCTACTGGCGACTGAATTGAGAGGATATTCTCAATTACACCATTTCTATTGACTATAAATTTAACTGTTTAAAAATGAATTGAGTATTTTCAATTATATTGTTTCTACCATTTATAAATTTAAATGTTGATAAGTGGATTGAGAAAATACATCCAATTTTATTACTGTTGTTAATATATTATTATTTCTCTTTTGAGCAAAGAACGTTTGTATAATTTAATGCTCATCGAAAAAATCTGAATAAATATGGGGGATTTAAGGGGGGGTTGAAATTATAAAAAAATCAAAAATGAAAAGCGATATCAACATGAAATTTTTAGTAAAAATCAAGGTCTATAAGGAGATGAGGCCTATTGATTGTGAAAACAATCTGCTTAAAAATGGGGGTTAAGGGGGTCTTTTAAACTGCGAAGAGTGTTATTTAAAATACCAGGCATTATATATCTTTATTCTAGTTTGTGTCTGTGTAGTATTGACTCTTGTACAAAGTTTTGATCCGAACTTACATATGATAAAATTATTGGAAAAAGTGAACACTCGTTTTAAATAACCACGAGTCACCACTGGTCTTTAATCTATCCTTCTCTGGTGTATAAGTAAAGACTCTTAATTTTCCCTTCTCTTTTACTTTCTTCGATGAGGACAACCCAAGATTTTTTTTTTTTTTTTGTTAGGGTCTAACTACTTTAGGGGACAATATTGGAATAGAATATAAAGGAACTGCATTAGGAGATAATGTTGCATTCTCTTCTATTCTCCCATTCTCATGAGGGCCAGCTTTATCAACAACTGGTATCTGACTTGCCTCATCATTTTTGGAAATATGTGTATGCACAAAACCTTTCATTTGTGCATTTTCTTCGTTTGTCACATCTACAATGTCAGCAATAACTTGAAAACTTTTTTTTTCAAAAATATCAATGAAGTTGCCTTTGGGGACGCCTCTGGAATGAATAATTGAAGAGTGGAAACGCAAAAGGGGCTAAGTGCCAAAATGACAAAATGTTTATATTTAAAGAAACATGTTTATTCTTGTGAATACTGCTTGCAACAAAGTAAGCATTATCTTATAGAAGCACTGAAAGACGCGTAATATGATAACAGTCGCTAAAATAAAATAATAAGAAAATTAAAAACAAAAAAAATTTTTTTCTCTCGAAAATTTAGAAAGGGTCCAAGTGCCGGAAAATAAAATATTAGAGAAAGCCATATAACATTAATGTTATGTTTATTTAACCTCGTTAAAATAAAAAACGTGTTATTTTGAAAAAAGAAACTTATATTCTCTCAAAAAATACAAAAAATAAAGTATGAAACAAAGCCATATAATATTAACATTGTGTTTATTTAAGCACTTATTTATTTTATTCAATGTTCAAAATCTTCCTGTAGAAGTCTTCTTTAGAAAGTTTATCATTAAGGTGAGGGATTTTTTCTTATTGACTGTGATTTTATTTTCAGGTGGCAGCAACTTTATTAACGTGTTCTTCAAATCTGACGCCTTTTTACCCTTTTTCAAAATACAGGTCTCCTTCCACTGCTCAAAATCGCTAAAGGTCTCTTTCGTTAGCACTTTTCCAAGTTTCTTAGAATCTATTCTTACATGAACTGTCTTGCTGATGTTAAGGCTTTTGGTGTTGATAAGGCTGTCAGCTGCTGCCTGGATATCAAAAAAATCCCAATTTTTCCATATTTACAACCGAAAATGGAGGACTATATTTCGCTGAACGGACAACATCATGCAGATCATTCGGTACAAAACTCTTCATTGTTCTCTTTCTTTTTTCTATGAGTGCAAAATCACGATCGCAGGCCATAAAGCTATGTCCCCTTACCATAAATTTCTGTTCAATGCTTTCAAATACGCCAGTAGATACCAAAAAGATTATAACGAACAGGACCATTCTGTTTTTATTTTGGCCAGCACAGTTGTCACACCAGATCGTAATATGCTTTATGTCAGTGATTCCCATATTCAACACTCTCAACAAACAGGAAACAATTTCGTTACCAACTCTTCCTCCTACAGATTCGTTCCACATGCACATGAATGCTGAGTTGCTGTGACTTAGATGAATGCCGAAATTATAACAAGATAACTGGCTATGGTAGAACATGGGTTAACGTAGGCACAAACAGAACTTGTTGCAGATCCATCGTTATGCAAGAAAGTATACTTCCTTGTTTTTGTGAGACAACAATATCTTCTTTTAATGCAGCTAGAGATTTCTCAACTTTCCTATGGTGTAGTTCAAGCTGAGTTTTTGCTGTCTTACTACTTGAAATGTGAGCTTGCACTTCGCAATTTAATTTACCACAAGTTCTGCAAGTATCAACTCTAGGGCGGTGAAATGACAAGTTCGGGAAATCTTTCAAAAAACAAGCCGATAATATTTGTATGTGACACGTGAATCTGAAAATTTTTCAAGAAAATCCTTATACAATCCATGGATGTTCAGATCAGGGCTCAACTACTCTTTTTCAGATTTTTGCCTGAAATAATGACTTACGTCCCTAGGTATAGACATTATGTGATCTCTGACTTGTTGGCGGTCATTTTCTATGAACTTTGATTGACTTTTACCTTTTCTCTTGTCAACTCAATATGTTTCACCCATCTTCTTCTTCTTCTTCACCAAGATTTCTATCTTTTTAGAGATTATGGCAAATATATTCAAAAATGTGCGTTTACAAACCAGCACTAAGTTTCCTGAACCATCAGGCACAGTATAAAATATGCTGCACTGACACTGACTACTTTCTGCAAGCTCATATGTCCCACGTCTTCTTCTTTTTTTAATATTCCCTATGTTTATCAGACCCGTAAGGTAAGTACCCTGTTTAGCAGAGTCGGTTTCATAGAACTGTTTATATAATTCTAATTTCCGTTTGTAAGTAAGGCTTCTACACTTGTACGAACATTTACAGGACACCTACAATATTAAAATATTTCATATTTATGTTTACTAATAAAATAGGTTATGTCAACTTACCTTTCTTTCTGGTTGGGGTTTGGCAGGAACTAGTTTGTTAGTAAAAGTTCTATATTGCTTCCCTTGCCACTTGAGAATTTTATTTTCCTGTCTATAAGAGCCAGTACCGCTAGCCCTACGTTTTCTCGAAGCATTTTCACTAATTCCGGAGGACATCATGTTCCGTTAAACACAAACTGTCAGATTTTCAATTTTGTCACATAGCCCCTTTCAAGATCCAATACCGGTTGACATACCCTAGCGACATAGGTAAGCGCCAATAATTCCCGGCCTGACAATGAAGGAGGCAAAGTACAACAACAAGTTTTTATTATTTTTCAATGTAATCTCCCTTGACCTCAATGCACTTCTTACAACGTTTAATTAACAATTCAATCCCTTTAAAAAAATATTCTTTCGGTTTATCCTCAAAATGGGCCAAAACAGCTTCTTGTAACTCAAAATCGTCCCGAAAACGTCGCCCCCAAAGGTCCTTTTTCAAATAACTAAATAAATAATAATCGCTGGGAGCCATATCTGGACTATAAGAAGGGTGATCTATATTTTGAAACCCGCATTCTAGGATGGCAGCTTGTGCAACGCCAGCAGTATGAACGGGCGCATTGTCGTGTAACAACCGCACGCCTCTGGTTAATTTTCGTCGACGTTTTTCCCGAATATCATTCCCGCAACTTATGAAGTAATGCGCCATAATATGTGCCATTAACGGTGGTATTTCTCTCTTTAAAATCAATGAGAAGGATTCCTTCACAATCCCAAAAGATCGTAGCCATCACCTTTTTCGTTGATTGGCAGACTCTAAATTTTCGTGGGGGGGCTTCACCCTTACGGCGCCACTTCATTGATTCCCTTTTCGACAGAGGATCATAATAAAGAACCATATTTTTATCTCCAGTGACTATTGTTTCCAACACGGGGTTCGGATCATCTCCACATAGTTCCAAAAACGATCGAGCGAACTCGACACGACGTTGCTTCTGAATCGCCGAAAGGTGTTTGGGCACCCATCTTGCACTAACCTTATGCATACCCAAATGATCATGGAGGATTCGGCGAACAGTTGTATCAGAAAGCTTGGTCATTTCTGCCATTTCCTTGACCTTCAAACGTCGGTCACTTAGCACCAGGTTTTCCACAAGGGCCACTGTGTCCTCCGTTATCACCTCCACTGGCCGTCCAGGTCTTTCGTCATCTTCAAGGGATTCCTGACCCATGCGAAAACGTTTTTCCCATTCCTTCACTACCGAATAGGAAGGGGAACTTTGGCCATATACGCCATCGAGTTTTTCTTTAATAATTTTAGGTGTAAGCCCTTCTTTTGTTAAAAATTTAATAACCGCTCTGTACTCAATTTTCGTCACCTGATACATTTTCGGAGATACTTTAGTTCAAAATGCTGACAATTAAAAACTATTTGACGTAAGTCGCTTATTTTGTTACCACAGCCTACTAAGATTTGTAGTTATAAAATGTTAAACTTTTATCCTGATAAAATATCTGCAACTATGTCAGGCCGGGAATTATTGGCGCTTAGTTATTTCACCTGTTAAATAGAGCTCTGGCACTTAGCGCTTTTTGTAGGACATTAGCCTTGACACATACAACCTTTTGCAGCAAACAACTCGATTTTGTTAAAAGTGGCACCCAACCCCTTTTGCATTTCCACTCAATTCAGATATAACTAGGTCAAAATTAGTCTCCTACTACAACAAATGAAACTGCCAAATTTCATCAAAATCGATCGATGAGTGTTTATGATATGAATGAAAAACACCCTGTATCTTTGAAACAAAGCAATTTAGAAAACCAATATACCTATAAACTTTTAGTCATACATTGTGCCAAGGACTATGACATGATGTTTAGGAATACCCTATATACCACTTTTTAGCTCTTAAAGAAAAATTTAATTCAGCAAACCGTTTCCTGTTTTTTCCATTAAAATTCCTCCAAATTCGTGTTAAAATCATATTATCTGCCCTCAAAAACAATTTATTCGTCTTCATTTATTTGCGCCATTCTTATTGTTACTATTTTACTGCTGCTATTTCTGTCTCAATAAATAAAGTTTTAATTTAAGAAGAAATAATCATTGATATTTAGTTAACACTCAGTTTTTACTTAATTACCAGTAGAAAAGGTAAAAAATTGTCGCTACAGCTTTCCTAAGCAACATTGTAATACATATATTTAACGACAACTCCACTTCACTAGGCAAAATAGCATTTTCTTCTGTGATTTTAATTATTCATAATTTGCGCACAATACTATTTGGTTCCAAAGTTTACATCTCTGTAATCAAACGAAACAAGTTTCTGAATAGTTATTTGCATAATATTCGTATTGTATTAACTATACACCGCTGTCCTTTGTGTTTATTACTTCAATTCCGTTAGTATTTGATCCTGGAAAGCAAGTAGTTCCTCTGACTTCCTCCAGGGAATGACACACAATGATTGGATAAGAATGAAAAGAGTCGTTGCTAACACGATTCGGGAACTGTATAGAAATGTCATTATTTGTTTACAATCACGGGTTTTTTTAAGACAATCAATTTCGAGAGAGAGAGAAATAGAAAGAAATAATGTTTATTGTTAAAGATAAATTATCTTGTAAACAAATAGTCTAGTTAACAAGTGCTTTTTGGGTCAAACTTGTTTTCTTTGCCTCCGAAAAATATAAACGAGATGTCATTCGATTCGGAATAGCGTGTAGATGGTTTGTGAAAAAATTCAAGAGCCGCTTGCAAAAATTGTAAAAGTTATAAACAATTAACTAAAAAAAAATGAGTTTGGTTTTTTGAAAATATCTCAAAAACTATTTGACATTTTTCAAATTTGAAAAAAGATTCATAATGAAGAGGCAATTTCCCCAAAAAAGTCCCATCATTTGAAACTGTAGGACTAATATTTATCATTTTTTCAGTGGGTTGAAAATACGACCGAAAATGGAGACTCTGGTTTCCGTAAGCTGTGGACCATTAGTGAATAAATATTATTTAAACTTATTAAATATGAAAATTACGAATTGAAAAAATTCAAGCATCTACTGGATAGATGTATGAACAATAATCGGCGATCAAAAAAATTTTATCGCGATTTTTTCCTACTTGAACATTAACATTGGAAGTGCGATAATTGTTAAATAACAAATCTGAGATTTTTTTCTAGTTTAGAGCAATTTTTATATATTACTATTGATCCGTTTTTTAGAAGAGCCACATGAAAATCATTTTTAAAAATTTTTATTGCCTATTTTTTAAAAAATTGTTATAAACAAATGCGTTGTTTATAAGATAATTTAAATTTTTTTTGGAAAAGTAATTTGATGCAAATTATTTTTTAAAAAATTGTTAATTAACAATTTTTTTTACCCCTTGTAATTATTGATACGAAACCATTTTTTTAAATAATAATTTATCTTGCTCTTTGATATCTAAAAAAAAGTTTTTATTTAAATTTTCATTGTTTATTTAATAAACTATTTGTTATGAAAGGGAAGGGGAAGACGAGACTGATGTTGACTTCGACGATTCAATAGAAGACTTTGATTTCACTTCCAATACACCTACAATATTCCGATATAAGCGACCTGTTACAGTTCCACTTCATAAATCGTCAGATGAAGAGGATTATGAAGAAGCCCCAGATATGCAAGACATTCTTCAAGACTTGACACTTAATGAAGCTCTAGATGACGAGAACGACCAAAATCAAGATCAGGACGAAATTCAGACACAGCTAAATGGAGTGAATACGTCGAAAGGCAAAAGACATTTCAGTTTACTGGACTAAGTGGACTGCAAAAAGAACTCTCTCCCAACATGTCTCCTTGATGCATTTTTTGGTGGTCAATGATGTCATAAATCTTATTGTTGAAGAGACAAATCGGTTTGCAACGCAAACGTTGGTATCAAAGGAACCAAAAAAAAATTTGGGTATCAAGAAATGGGCACCCACTAATCCACAAGAAATAAAGAAGTTCCTGGGGCTGACATTATGGATGAGACTCGTGCGGTTGAGTGCTTTGCCAGATTATTGGGCTTCTATCGTCTTGATATTCCCAGATCAGTATGTATCAGTAATAGGTATTAGTTGCTGCTAAGCCTACTTCACAACGACAATGAGACAATTCAGAAAGGTGAGTCTTTATTCTATTCGTAGTTTCCAGGAGTTGTCTCGACCAAAGTTAAGCCCGATGTCGGCACAGTCTATAAAAATTAAAGAAAAATTCTGATATAAAAACAGGAATTTGTCTGTCTCAATAACTAATTACTCGATGTAGTGTCATGTTTATAAGTTTAAAGAATAATTCCAAAAAATATCGGTTAGTTACTACTAATCACTTCGTTTTTTAGTCCAATCAATCAAATAGACCTTTGAATCCAAATTTTGATGGAAATACAAGAATTTTTGATACAAATCACTTTCCAGTATTTTAAAACGATATGTGAAAAAATTTTGTTTTCAGGTCCCGGCGAATGGCGAAAAACAAAAACGGTAGGTGCTATAAAAGTTTTTAATAAAAATTTTAAAGCATACAGTTTTACATAAAAATGATATTTAGCATTTTTTTCTATTATTAAAACTAACAAGTTCCATTAACACATTCGCTGCCCAAAACGCGCCAGGCGCGTTTTTTAAAATTTTGCTATGTGCCCAGACCGCACCGCGTGCGTTCGTTGCAGGCATGGTTTTCAAGGCCTGTAATTTAAACGGTACGGAGTTTACGCCGCTCAGTCTTAGATAGCGCGTTTGGCATATGTTCAGCAGTAGCGCCGCAGTGTTGGTTCGTGACTGACGTATTTTTTGTTGGTGTACTACTAAACTTTAAATCAATTTAACTGTGTTTACAAGCATTTCGTTAGTAAGTACATTATTTTGTATGTTGTTAGTTCATTAAAAAACGTCATATACACATGATATTACATAGTTTTCATAATTTGCACGTGCTGCCAGTTGTAGGGGCTTTTTTGTCTATATTACAGGCATGAACCAACAACCTGGGCAATCTAGAATGGATGAACCACCCAAAAAACGGAATAGATATGACCCATATGAAGAAAAAGTTTTGGCGGAGAAGGAGCTACAAGAGGAGCTGCGTGCCATTTTGGAGAAAGCTGCAGGCGAAGATAAACCGTTTCCTGACGACAGTGTCATTGTAGGGGAAGATGAAGACGAGGAAGATCCGTTTCTTAACGAAAGCGAGGACGATCCAGATTATGTGGATGAAAGAAAAACTAACAGCGATTCAGACGACGATGAAATACTTGCAACAGCTTCCAGGCGGATCCCACCGACAACTCCCGTGTCGTCTTCCGCTGCACCAGCTTTTAGAAAACAAAACGTATGTTACTGGAACCCTTAGGCTGAATCGGAAGTTGTCAGTAAAAAAACTTAAAAAGGAGAACTGTGGAAATTGCTGTGGTGTAAATTGTTGCTGTGGATATTGTCGATGCTGAAATTGTTGTGGTGAAAATGTATGTTGCACTATATGTTGTCGATGCATTATATTTTGTCCGTACATATTGTGGGCTTGGTCCACTTTCTATTAAATGATATAGGTGTCGTCTGTGGGTACATTTTAATTATCGCTATTTTTGTCTCTTTTTCGAATTTTTATTTCCAATAAAGACATACCGGTTGTGGTTTAATCTTTTGAACTTTGCTACTATATTCACTGTTCAGACCTCCTCACACTTAGAAAGTCAAGCGAATACTACATAGTAAGGTAATTTTGTTTAAAATTTAAGATATATTTTATCATATTCAGAGGAATATTTATTTTGTATTAGTTCAAATGTATCCTTTATTTCCCTACGTTAGTTTCAATTAGAACAGCGATCGAAGGTAGGTTGGTAGTGTCTAAATAACCTTTCGGGTTTATTTTTCGGCCTAAGATATTATTCAGTGAATCACCAACATTACAGTAGTACACAATGGTAGTACACAATGGTAGTACTCAAGTTTATTTTCATTGCATTTATTTCTTTTATAATTGATACATACATAGAGTTATGCACTATAAAGCAGCATGGACAACCTTTTAAATCTAGATCATCAGTTTAAGAAAATCAGTGTCTATATTCAAGCATATATACATGGTGTTTCATTGGTAAAGGGACTCCCTTTAACCATGGATGGAGACTACCGAGGTGCTTCCAAATAACCCATACTTAATGGGTCTTTCGACCTTTATAGCCGAGATATTTCTTTCCAGACTCATAACTTATTAACCACCCTGTATATGTTTTTGATATTTGGCGTACTTATTCACTTACGAAATCTAAAAAGGTATAAACAAGAAACGAAATCCAGGTCCGTTTTTACAAAAAATTTATAAATTCGTCCATCCTTAAAACAACATCCTGCATGTCTGAATTTGAAATTTTTGTTTTCATATTTGAAAATAGCACAAAAAAACTGAATCCAATAATGTACATTTTATTTTTGCGCAGACGGTTTTACTACTGAAATTATAAGTCCAAATTGTTATTTTTGAGCATTTTGGAGGTACAAACTGGAAACTGAAAGTTTTATTAATTTTATTACGGTATATTTAAAATTATTTAAAGAAGTATATTTCTAAAAGCTACAGATATGTCAATACTTATAATTTTATGCATTTACACCATTTCAAAAAATAATTTCAGGTCCGGTTTTAGGGCCAAAAATCAGAATTACTTTTTTTTTCGACCTCACCCTGTATAAATTATTCCATGTAAGTTTTAATAAATAGTATGTAAGATAATAATATGGAAAGAGACTAACATTCAGTAGAACAAATAATAACATTTACAACTAAAGGAAAAACACATAAATAATAACTAATTAATACATAATAAACAAATCAAAATAACAACTAATAATACAAAGAAATACAAATGTTGGAAATGAAGTAATAAACCTTATTGCTACTAAAAACTACAAGAGTTGTTCAAAATGACCTCCATTTTGTTCGATGCATTTTCTTCTTGCTCGTTTTAAAATATGGTTGACGGCTTTTCTGAGTACATCGGGATTATTTTTCATTTCTTCGAATGTGTTTTCTATCCTCCCAACTAGTTCTTCCCTACTATTTATGGGAGTGGAATATACTTTTGTTTTTAGATTTCCCCAAACGTGGTAATCCAGCGGATTAAAGTTAGGCGATCTTGAAGGCCAGTGATTGGGAGCACCTCTGCCTATCCACGTATTAGGAAAATTTTCATTCAAAAATTCTCTCACAATTAGCCGGTAATGCGGTGAAGCACCATCATGTTGAAAGTATACACCGGCTATATCTACATCTGCATCGTCTAATAGAACAGGCAACATATTTTGAAGAAAATCTAAATAAACTTCGCCAGTCAGTCTGTGAGGGAAAATATGTGGTCCAATTAATTTATTATCAAAAACGCCGCACCAAATATTTACTGAAAATTTGTATTGTGAATTGGTCTCTCTTACAGCAAATGAATTTTCTGTCGACCAAATGTGCGAGTTTCGTAAATTGAACACGCCGTCTCTTGTAAACTGGGCCTCATCCGTAAATAGGCATCTACGTACAATTCGCCGATTTAAGAGGATCCACCTACTAAAATTAATTCTAGGAATTTCATCGCCTGCTTCTAACCTCTGTACTTCCTGAATATGATATGGGTGTAGCGATGTTTTTTTAGTCGTCGCCATACGCTGGTATGAGGTACATTAAATGCATAACTAATTCTCCTTGTGCTCAGTTCTGGATTATTATTAACCATATTAATAATATTTTGTTCCACATTCAAATGCTGCTTTTCACGATGCTCGTTTAATTGAGCTGTTGGGAATCTACCATATCTTCTCATGTAATTAAAAACGCGAATAAAAGTTTTGAAATTTGGTGATCTTCGACCAGGAAATCTTAATTCATATTCCTTTTTTGAAGCTCGAGAATTACCATCACAAAAACCATAAATGTAAATCATATCTGCGTATTCTTCGTTAGTATATTGATATGGCATTTTTAATAATTACCAAATACAATAAAAAAATCACGGAAAATACTGAAAAAACAATAATGACTGACAGAAGATGCAAATACAAATGACATAAAAATGTGAAATGCCAATTCCAAGACCTATAAGATAATCTAATAATAAAATAATTATACTTATTTATTATTTACGAATGTAACGTTAAACACTGTTTAATGTATGTGATTTGTTTTGTATAGTCTTGAATATTTTAAATTTTACTATTTCAATTGACTAATATTTGTTTTTCAAATATTTTTAACTTTTTATTACTTGTAAACTTTGTTCATTTTACAATTTATTTCACCCAACATTTGATGAAACTTGTTTTGTAGTATTCCCTAGTGGATGGAGAGTATGGTGAGTTTTCTCTTTTTTACTATTTTATATATCGTTTGTTCTAAGTGTTAACACACTTTACACCACATATTCTCCTTTCCACTAGGCGAGCCTGAAGATGAAGTGATGACACTTCGAAACCGGTCGCACTCAATGTTTTGTTAAACAATTAAACATTGACTTTCCTTGTGAGATATAAAGGACTTTTTCTCCCCCTTCACCTTAAAATATTATTTATGTGTTTTTCCTTTGGTTGTAAATTTTATTATTTGTTCTACTGAATGTTAGTCTCTTTCCATATTATTATCCTACATACTATTTATTAAAACTTGCATGGAATAATTTATACAGGGTGCGGTCGAAAAAAAAATAATTCTGATTTTTGGCCCTAAAACCGGACCTGAAATTATTTTTCGAAATGGTGTAAATGCATACAATTATAAGTATTGACATATCTGTAGCTTTTAGAAATATACTTCTTTAAATAATTTTAAATATACCGTAATAAAATTAATAAGACTCCGTCCGTTTCCAGTTTGTACCTCCAAAATGCTCAAAAATAACAATTTGGACTTATAATTTCAGTAGTAAAATCGTCTGCGCAAAAATAAAATGTACATTATTGGATTCAGTATTTTGTGCTCTTTTCAAATATGAAAACAAAAATTTCAAATTCAGACATTCAGGATGTTGTTTTAAGGATGGACGAATTTATTAATTTTTTGTAAAGACGGACCTGGATTTCGTTTCTTGTTAATACCTTTTTACTTTCCTATCTGTATACAGATATAAGGAAAGTATAGGAATCATGATTTTTTTCGACCTCGAGTTTTCGACGGATTTTTACGTTTTGAGGTCCCCTGAATCCATTTTGACTATTTTCGCGATTATGTTTGTGTGTGTGTCTGTGTGTCGCATAACTCATGAACCGATACACAGAAAAACACCAAATTTCAAACTTAAGCTTTGTTCCAGCGTCCAATGTGCTGATTAGATTTTGGGAAGTGTCGGAACATCTGGGGGGGTACTTTATGGGTGGTCATTTTTATATTTTATAGAATATATCTGTTATTTACGTTTGGGGAAGAAAATTCTTCAAATAAAAGTTACTTCTTATATTATTATCTAAAATTTTTGTTTTATACAAAATTTTCCTAAAATTGTCCGTATTCGAGAAATTTGACAAAACGTAAAAAAATATTTTTTTATAAAAATTTTTCAAACAAAAATTGTTTGTAATATAATTCTCTATAATTTTTATCCTATGCATAATTTCTCTAAAATGGAC
The DNA here is from genome assembly GCA_927349885.1 of Psylliodes chrysocephalus. Taxonomy (NCBI): domain Eukaryota; kingdom Metazoa; phylum Arthropoda; class Insecta; order Coleoptera; family Chrysomelidae; genus Psylliodes; species Psylliodes chrysocephalus. Next base: position 15,713,398 of record OV651818.1, on the reverse strand, counting down.
CGTATTCGAGATATTTGAGAAAATGTGTAAATTTCGAAATTTGAAGAAAACTCAAAAACGGATAAAGAAAAAAACATTAAATTTTAAACTTAAGTTTTATTTCGGCCTGACGTGAAATGATTAGATTTTGGACAAAGTCGGAACATCTGGGGGGTACTTTATAGGGGGCCGTTTTTATATTTTATGGAATATATCTGTTATTTATGTTTGGAGATAAAAATTGTTCAAATAAGTTATTTCTAATATTATCATCTATAATTTTTGCTTTATGTCAAAATTTCCTGAAATGGTCCGTATTCGAGAAATTTGACAAAATGTACAAAATTCCGATTTTTATGAAAATTGTTGAAATAAAAGTTGTTTGCGATATCGATCTCTATAATTTTTGTTTATACATGATTTTTCTAAAATGGACCGTAATGGAAAAATTGTAGGAAAAGTGCTAAATTTAAATTTTTCAGTATTTTCATTTTACAATGAATATCTATAGAAAAATGTTTCGAGGTAGATGTATGTGGAAAATGTATATATTTATTTTATCCTCTAAAAATTTATGGAGGTGCTGCAATAGGTTGTACAAAATAACCGGAAGAAGCCTATAATAACTAGATAGGAAAGTCATGTGTTGGACACATCAGATTTTTAGATTTGGTAAATTACGGTGAATAAGTACGCCAAACGTCAAAAACATTTACAGGGTGGTTAATAAGTTATGAGTCTTTGGAAAGAAATAGGCCAAATTGATAAAACATCCTGTATTTCGGCTATAAAGGTCGAAAGACCCATTAAGTATGGATTATTTGGAAGCACCTCGGTGGTCTCCATTCATGGTTAAAGGGAGTCCGTTTACCAATGAAACACCCTGTATAATAAAAAGACAATTTTTTGCGAAATTTACGATTTCCGCAAGATTTTTATCGGTTGATATTTATTTTTGTCTCCATTCCAAGCGAAAGGGGAAAGGATATCGAGAGATCATGAAAGGGAAATCTACATGAAAGAAGAAAAAAAGTATTTTCCTTCTCCCGAAGGTCACATTCACAACCATATCAACGGATAATAAATGGTTAAGGGGAAAGCGCCTTCGTCGATATATACGCCTTATTATAATCCACTGGATTAATCTTTATAATACTCAGAGGAGACTGTAAAGTGACGAAAAGTAGTTTTAGCGACATGGGAAAGGGCATTTCTGAGAACTTTTCACTGCAAAACTTTATTTTATTCTATTTGTATATTTGATAATCTAAAATATGAATATTAAGGTCAAATGGGGGTAATTGTAAAAAATTGTAATTGTCAACGACGAACAACCACTAGACTAATTTTGTTTACAAAAATCGAATTGTAAACATTTACGGTTGAGTATTTAGTGGATGCCGTATTAGCAGAAATTTATTTTCTGTCGAAATGACATTTAGATTATAAAAATCGCCATGCGTTACCGTTTCAATGAGTTTTTCGGTTATTATCAATGTAATGTATTTTTCTCGCTTGATACACAAGTAGAGGGTTTTGAATTAAAACATGATTAAAAAAATATTTTACGTGTATCTGACCTATAATAAGGCGTTGTTGGTTATTTCTCAGGGGTTGGGTATTTAAGGGGATGATTACAATAAAAACTAATCGATTACCTTTTACGTGGCTTAATTTATAATGAATACTAGGACCGGAATAGTCTGATTGTCTCCTTTTTATTTTAACCTGGTCGTCTTACCATGTGGTAGATAGCGAGGTTATGTTACAAGATTTTAAAGTTAAATGTCACAAATATTTTATAAATTATTAATTGTTTTAAAAACTGAATAATCTCAATATGGAATATTACAATAGGAGGTAATTAGAGATTATTAATTAGAGATTATATGTTATAATATTATATTCACTAATAATTTTAGATTGACCTTAAATATACATATTTTCGGCGAATAACATGATTCGTAATCAAATATTTTACAAAATAAAGTATTCAACGCTTAAGGCTAGAAAATAATCGGACAAGTTCAATATATTGTTAAGATATGGTAAGTTTATACTATGAACTAATTAGCTTGATAAAAATTTAAAACTAAATATATATGTACAAATTCGAGTAGCCTAATATTTCTCAAAATATATCACGCGGTTTCAGGTCTGAATGTCCAATAACACAGTCCGGAATCCCGATTAATAAAGCATAGAAAGGTTACCTTGTATAGCAGGTTAGGGGATGAGACTAGGTATACCTCTGGTATGAGACCAGTCGATCATTCTCTGTGGCTAGTGTCTGGATCTGGATCGATCGCAAGGGGTTGAGACTAGGGACGTATGAGACCAGTCAATGATTCTCCATGGATGATCTTGATGAAGTTGTCCGTGATGGCGACGTTTACAGAGGAATATAACGTCGGAAGTTATGTACAATAATTATGGATGTTTGGAGAAATAAAAATATAAAAAAAGAAGGAAGAAAAATGCCTGAAAGAGAGAGAAACTTAAGTATCTTTATATATTATTAATAATAAGTTTTTATTTAAAGTACCTTTGGTGGGGTGTAGCCTCTAAGATTAATAAATTTGCTCAGGGTCTCCTGATCAAAGGTTTTTGGTAGTTTTTCACTTCACGAGACTAAATCCAACCCTTGGTTGTCGAATTTCTACTCAATAGAACAATTCGAAATCTCTTGAACAGTAAAACTTTTGGAAAAATCCACAAAAAATGTTGGGACACTTGTTCTTGACTAAAGCTCTCACAAGAAGAACAAAATGGTATATTCTCTTTTGATAAGACCCTCCAAATTATTAAATAGTTTGTTAGTTTATAAGTTCCAATACTTGAAAAGAGACTAACTTATGTCTAATCTAGTTGGTAGACAAAGACAAAACATTTTAATTAAAAGTCTAGTTCTAGTACATTTCTTAGAACTGGTAGATGAATGAATGATTACTTAATTCATACTACTAATTATTCATTCTAATTGTCATTCATTAAAATCGACTTTTGTGACTTATGACATGTATATAATATGAAAATGTAAACAAAACTAATTCAATAATTTGGTTACCTTTTGAAATGATTTAAGTTGTTTTAAAATGTAACAAATAGTAAAAATTGTTTATTATTAAGATACTTATATCCTCTTTCCTTCTAGATAAATTTTACATGGATTCCCAATTTGAAATCTACATGGATTCTCAAGTTTGAAATAGTAAGGAAATTTTAATGTAAGTAAACAAATGATAAAATATGAAATAATTCACTAGATTTATTGTAAGTAACATTTATTTTAGGTTTTAGAAATGTAGTTTATGTTAAATGAGTCCTAAATATATCCTATTAATCCTTAAATTTCTTTTATCCTGTAACACGCTGCCTCTATCATAAATGAAGGTGATTCCCAGGAAAGAACGCAATTAATTTTGAAGTGTGACAGCAGTGTTAAGCAAGCGTCGTAGCCATAATTTCTGATTCATTCATAAAAGGCATGCTCGCTGCTTAGATAAACAAACTCGCACAAACCATCCCCACTATTATTAGTAACTGTCTCGTTCTTTCTAATGCAGCAGCTAATGCGACAGCTCTGTCCGCATCATCTCTGTCTGCGTCATATTAAACACAATTGGAATATTTGCAATGCTTATTTATGAATGAATGGATTCGTCTAGTAGTTTTTCGTCATTGCGAAATTGTAAATGATACAATTTTTTAATATCTTTGGTAGTTTCTTGCGTGTGAATTAATTTTTTTGCCAGTTATTGTTTTTAGAGGGTTAGTAAAAGCATTCAGGTGGGTATGAGCCAATTGAGCACCAAGCTCTAGATGTAATAAATGTAGACCGGCCAACTGAGCACCAGGCAGGCAGGTACCTTTTCAAAGCGACCCTTTTGAGACAGGCTAATTCAGCAGTTTGACATGGAACCACTTTGTAATAATAATCCCTTAATATTCTAATTTAAAGAAACTTATTAAAAGCTTAAAACCAATTTTTATTGGGAAAACCCTAGATACTTTGATCCCTTTTTATTACGTAATGAAGTATATTTTGCCCATATAAAATTAAATTTTTGTGAGTAATGTTTTTTCATTTTATATTGGTAGGTAACAAAAATAATTGGCGGGCAAACGGAATGTTATTATTCTGTTGAATACAAAGTTTTGCATAATTTTTGCAATATTGTGGTACCAAATTTTCAGACCTCGAAATGCAAAACATTCATATTAATCCGTTAAAAGCTTTTACATATTATGATTTGGTTTTAAAAAAATCATAAGCAGTTTTAAATTCAATTTAAATTAGAGATAGGTACTTATTTTCATATTTCCCAATTGTAACACATTCTTAATTACCTTTGTCAAAATACAATTTTCAAAACCAAAATTATTTGGTTTTAAAATCATAAGCAGTTTTACATTCAATTTAAATTAGAGATAGGTACTTATTTTCATATTTCCCAATTGTAACACATTCTTAATTACCTTTGTCAAAACACAATTTTCAAAACCAATCAAAACAACATTATCTTACTTGGGTAGAAGGGGGACTATTGGAGTGACTTATTTATACGGCACATCCGTACAATTAAGTCTGTTCTATGTATGCTTTAATAGCTCAATTGGCTCAAACCAGTTTTTATCTAAACCTTTTAGCGTTCGGATAAAAAAATATTACCTATGAAGTTAGTAACTGATTTTGTTTTAAGAGAACGTGGCCAGCAAATGATAATAAATTTAGAAAACGTAAAGACCTGAAAGATGGAATAATATATTGGGTGTGTTCTGTAAAGGGCTGTAAAGCAAAATGTCATACTCGAGGTAAGTTTAATTATTTTCATTATATTTAATAAAGAAAGTGGATTATATTGGTGTTTATTACTAAGAAATGGACAAATAGACAAATAGAAAAATTTTGAATCCGTTCTTGATACATCAATGATTTTAAGGACAGAGTCTTTTACTGTGTATTTAAATAGCGTCCGCATACCAAAAGTTAATTGCAACTTTTTGAATTTGAATTGAAACCTTTTTTGAATGGTCAAATCAATAATCTAATGTCTTTTCAGATTTAAACGTCCTGGATCATTCATTGGAACACAACCATCAAGCCAACTTGCAAAAGCTAAGTCGACAGGCTATAAGTAATAGTTGTAAAAGGAAGGCCGTGCATGACATTTGCCAACGACCATCAAAAATAATGAATATGGAGATTTCGACGTCTTCGTATAAGGAAAACATAACAACTATGGATCTGGACTTCATACAGCATAATATGAATCGCAATCGATTGAATACCAACAAGTTAGCTACACCAAAAGATATACATGATGTCCAAGAAGCTCTGAATGTTATGGGTTTAACAACAGATAGAAACGAACCATTTTTATGGGCCAATGATATTGAAACTAATATTGTAATTTTTGGTTGTACATCTAATATGAAATGTTTATCGCAGTGTGACACAATTTACATGGATGGAACATTTAAATATTGTACAAAATTCTTTTTTTAACTATTCACTATTCATTGGTTGCGCAATGGATATTATATTCCTTTAGTTTTTTGCCTTCTCCCAAACAAACTAGGCAAAACGTATACCATTCTGTTTGATAAATTACTGATGTTATCAAATTCCATAAATATTTCTTTAAATCCTCAACAGATAGTTATAGATTTCGAAAAAGCCATTCATAATTCTGCGCAATCTGTTTGGCCAAATGCAAAAATTTTTGGTTGTCGATTCCATTCAGCACAGAGCTGGTATAGAAAAGTTCAAAACTTGGGTTTAGTAAACCTTTATAAAAGTCAAACTGAGTCTGGAAAATGGATACATTTATTTGGTTTACCTTTTCTCACTCCCGAAAGTGTAAGGGATTGTTTCATTAATAATTTTATGTCGGACATTCCTGATTCTAATGCCTTTTCAAGATTAGCAGATTATTTAGTTGATTTTTATATTTCGGAAATGTCTGTATTTCCTCCTTCGGTATGGGCTTCCAAAACCAGTCATTTATTTTTAACAACCAACCCCTGTGAATCCTTTCACTCTCATTTTTCAAAAAGTTTTTACCATACGTACCTCAATATTCACGTTTTTGTTAAAACTCTTATTGAATTTCAATGCTTAGTTTATATTAAAATTCAAAGTATTGGTAACGCTATTGTTGTAAAAACGAAAAAAGTCAGAGATGCGGAAAAGTTTTTAAATCAGAAGATTTTGGAGCTAGATAATAAGCTACTGTCAGAATATGATTTTGTGAAGTTAGTTGCTCATAGATACAAACTATAATACTATTTACTGTAAAATTATTATTATTATTATAATTATTATTACACAGGTCTGCGAAAAAATACTTCTTAAAATTTTTTTTGACCCCATGATTTTTTTTTTAATAAATAAATGCCAACTACCATATTCTGATTTTTATTTAACCGAGAGAAATAACTGTTTGCATTAATTCAGTAGGTACCTGATAATTCGTTAATGAACAAACTAGTAATAAAGTACTCAATTGGCCGGTCTCTGTTTGGTCCTTGGTGCTCAATTGGCGTGTGCGGCTACGGTATCAATTTTACCTGAGGGCAATAAAGTGCTCAATTGGCGTCCGTCCATTCAGGTATTCATTTATGGTTCTGAAATTAACTGATTCTTTGTTTTTTTATTTTTGTTGTTTTTTGTTGATTTTCATTGAATGTTGATTTTTGTTGATTTTTTTTATTTTTGTTTGATTACATTTACCTTATAAGTCCAATACTTTACGAATATTGTAAAAATAAGGTTAGGGTTAATATGAATGCATACTATTATTTAATCTGGCATGTATATTATACAATTTCTATGCAGAAATGCCTCACAAATAGAAGAGAAATATACAAAGGCCTCAAGATATATGAGAATACCGGTGAAAGATGTATAAAACTTATTAAGAAGCAAAGGCATTCTATGGACTGCCTAGTCAGTATTTTTCATCGAATCAAAGGGCTAGTTAGGATAGGTGCTGGTTTTCACACAAGAAACAGAAAAATCCTTAGAATTAAATATAAAGACCTGTACAAGTATGTGGTTCCTCTGTTTACTGCCATATATAATATTTAAAAGGATAATTGTCCAAGAAAGATGGATAATATATCCATGGGCGTCGTTTGGGGGGGGGGGGGAAGGGGGCAGTTGCACCCCCCTGGCTTTTACGACTTCACAACGCGTAATGGCTGTATGTCACAGTACTAAATTAAGTACTAAAATTTAGCCCTAAATTAAGTTATTAATTTAGTACTTAAATTTAGTACTAAATTTAGAACTTTAAATATTTTTAAAATATAGTAATAATTTACATCCCTTCTTATGAAAAATATTCAATTTTGTTCAAAAATATTCTATAATATTGTAGAAATTCTAAGTCATGTGAACAAAACAGAATTCTGCTATTGGCCAACGTTTTCTGACGTCGATCATATATGGCCAGACAGCAGTAGCCGTTCGACATGTTCACATAACAAAGCATGGTACATATACGAGTACCTATAACACATTATTATATTATAAGCACCGATGCGTTTGAGAAAATTTTAATAATAAATTCTATTGGTGGTAAGTACATTTATTATTGTTTCTGAATAATTTACCTTTAGATAACTAATTTAAATAACCTTAGTAGATTATTTAAAAAAAAATAGTTGTGGCCAACGATCGAATGTTGTGCCTATCGATCGAATGTTGTGCCAAATTCAATGAGGTTTTTTTGTCTTAATTGTGACATACCTACTTTCTCATTTTTGTTAGTTATCTGACTTAGTCATTTAATATCCAAATCAGTGTAAAGGTGATAAATATCCCCGTTTTGAGGGTATGAACAGTTCAATTGTTATTAATTTTTATTTCATATTTTTCAGGTGCAGAAAAGCCAACTGAGACTGAGGGTGCTATTATTACTGTTATTTATTACATAATGTAATTAAGACTTTGTATCTTTTATATTAAAACAATAAATTGAATATTTTATTAAGGAACATTTTTTTCTAGGTTATAATTATAATATTTATGGAATACTACTACAAGTTTTATTAAAAATTACTACAATTTGTATGAATTTTTACTATTTATTGTGTAAAATTTTCGTATTTATTTCCATAAAACGCAATACATTTTTAATATAAATTCATAAAATGAATAGCAAAAATTATAACAATTTGTAGAACAATTCTTATGATGCATTTGGATATTTTTACTAAATATTGTAGATAATAACTCTACAATACATTCTCTACAAATATTTGGAAATTTTTACTACAAATTGTCCCTTTCACTATTTGTACTATTTATTGTAGAGAAAAAATCTACAATTGTAGAAATTTGTTCTACAATTTTTTTTCCGTGTACTGCCTAGTTTTACAAGTTAAAAACTATCAGTGGATAGGTTTATTGTTGTACAGTTCTACGTGTTTTCGGATTTTACAAAATTCCTGTTACCAGATCCGCTATAAGAAGCGTTCCGTTTAAAATCTCCACCTTGTATATAAGTATGGTAAATTTATTGATTTATTAACTTTTATAAATTTAGTAGTGTTATAAATCTAAATTTTGATTTAAAAATCTCTCATTTACTAATTTGTAAAACTGTTCAAATTTTAACCCCAAAATTGAATTCGTAAATTTGTTTAAAATAAATCTTCATTTATTTATCTTGTTTTTATTTTATTTTATTTAACATCTTTATATGTAATAAACATATTATTCTTGGAAAAAAATAGTGTTTTCAAGCTTTTTACCTACATTCCACTGAACTTCATACCCTTATACCAAATCCAATCGGTTTTAAAGTTTAAACCATTATAAAGTTTATTGCACACTATATCGGTTAGTATTTCATTATTTTTTTATAATTAGTTATGATTTTATCTATAATAAGATATGCCACTGGTATCAACAGACTTTTAGTTGCGTACAACATCAGCGTTGCCAGACGAGATTTTCGATCCGCATAAAATATCTTCTTTCTCTTTTCCGATGATTGGGACCAAACAAAACATACTTTATGAATGAAATGCATCATCTGTTGTTTCTTTTATCTAGGGGTAAATCTCCCTCTTCTATTTGATATCCTCCTAGATATAGTGCCCTTGGATTTTGGAGTGCTACACATTCAATTAGGATGTGAATGGAGGTTTCGTCCTCCTCCTCACAGAATCTGCACTTACTATCCTCTACTACTCTCAGTTTACTTAGGTGTCCTTTTAGTCGGCAATGCCCGATTAGAATCCCTGTTAAAATACGTAGCCTGTTCTTGCTCAGGCATATGCAGGCTTCCGATCTTTTCAGAAGTACCTTGGCCTGTCTCAGCCCCAAGAGATTGTTCCAATTATCAGTTCTTCTACTGCCCAATTCTTTTTTAATCTCTCCTAATATTATGTTACTGCTGATACCGCAGAACGGCTCAGGTCCTACAAAGGGTGTTTGAGCCGCTTTCCTTGCAAGTGAGAGTAGCTCTATTTTTCTCGCCTAGCTCATTCAATTGTTCTAGGCATCTCCATGGCAAGGGATGGAAAAAAACTAAAAGCGGGCCTGAAACGATTTCAAACCGCCCAACTTCCCCCGTGCTTACTTCACCCCCCACCCCAGGGGAGGTCGATATATTAAACCTCTTAGATTTAGGAAAATTAACTTCGGGTACGATAGATTGGACTTTGAGACGAAAAAAAATTTAAATTGGAGATTACTATGATGAAACAAAATTACTTTTATTTAATTTATTTTAATTATTTGAGAAACATTAGAAACGTAGGAAGCTGAATTCAAGGTAATTCTGTGACCGTGTAATATAGTTTGTAAAAACTCAAGTTCAAAAATGTTTTCTATTTAAAAATCCGTTAATATTTGATAAAACAATATTTAAAACTGTAGACCGTTAAACTTTTGTGTTTATATTGTTATCAGAGTAGTAACGAAAATTTCATTACAATTAGACCTATTTCTAGATTTTTTCAGTAAAATAAAAACCAAGATTGTTTATTTTCAATCAACTTCCTTATATTTAGGATAAATAAATGATGAACAAACCGCGAATAAAGAGCTTTTAAATAAAAATTAAAAGACATTATGGCAAATTTTCCGAGGATTGTCGTTATTTTTAATTAATTAAGTCAACATTCCCCAAGGAGACGATCCCTCATTTAAATCCATTAAAATATCAAAGTTGTTAACGAAAATGGCATCTTATTATAGGTTTTGTTGCCGGAAGGTGAAATTTTAATTTAAATATGGAGATGGAGTAGGGTAAAGCAGATAGCCAGGGGTTTTTAGTTAAAATTAATTTTACTGCTGCCAAAACAAACAAAAACTGATACAAAATATGAATAATAACGAAAAGGCGTTTTATGCATTTTAAATTATTTTTTCGTTTGAAAAATCTAATTTGTATTTAAGTTTTACACGGGCTTTCGTTAAAAAATTCATATACAGTGTCGACTATTTAACACTTTATTGATGTCAGAGTAAAAACTACAAAGAGTTAGAATTAGTGTGAGAAGAAAACGAATATCAACGTTGCACTATGAGCTGTGTAATGCGAGTAAGCACACAGAGATTTATCCCCAAGCAGCCGACTGGCTACGTTAAAATTATTCGTTTCCTACTCGCTTTAATGTTAACTCATTGTACTTTTCCCTTGGATATTAGCAAAGCGTATAGGAAAGCGGACACTGCATGTGAGTTAGGCAGGGCGTGAAAGGAATGGAACGCACTCCTACCTGGAGCCAGCGGCTAATATGGTCGCCATAAGGGTTGGAAATACCAGAGGAAATACCTTAAAACTGACTTGAGACTTTTAAGAAAATGTTGACAGCTTTTTTATTTTTATTGACATTCCCTTTCAACAGTTTTTATATACATGGTGATAAAACAAAAATTAACAACAATATAAAAACAATTAGAAAATCAAACTATTTGCTAGTCCATTTTTAACAGTGCGATTAAAAACAATTGTGATGATTTCAATATTTTACTTTATAATTTCACTGGGTATAATATGGTTTTTTTACTTTAATTGATTACCTATCAAAAATGTGTTCTCAATAATAAAGGTTTCTAAAATCTACAAATTGTATAAGTTCTACACATTTTAGGAATTAATTTTTATTAAACTTTATCACCTCACCATATTAGAATCAGTAACTAAATTGAATTTATGTCGTCATTAAATTGTTCTTACCACTGTTTTATATAAGTTTTCTGATTTTAAGGTTTCTTTAATGCCTAGTTTTCGGCTAGCGATTTCAAAAGGTGACACTGTCGCATTCTTGGAAACGCATCATTCAACTTTATCAATCCGACATCTGAAATGGATATAAAAATAGAAAACGCAACGACCGCAACGACGATGGCGTCATCTGTGCGTCTCATAGTGTGTCGGATGTTAACTGCGTTCGAGCTTGTTGTTGTTAAGCATGTTCTTCTTATGAACGTTTCCTATCTTTATGTCCCTGGTCTCTGTTCGCCATTTTATAATTATTAGTAAATATAAGTTAGCGAAAAAGTACAGCAACAAGATATTTTCAATTCTAGGGTGATGTATTTTTAAGAGGACTTGTCAAATTTATCTGAAGTCAGAGTTTAGCGTACATCCAACGGCAACGTAGGTTATATGATATATTAGAAAAAAGCTTACCTATTTTTCCTTTTTTAATAATATTTATTTAATACAGTCTCATTCACCATCTTAAACTATCTTGTTGCTAATTTTTTTTGCTACCCTGTATGTATAGGAACAGAAAAACACAAATAATGTAATACAGTCCCATTCTTCATCCTACGATTTTATAATTATACATTTATTCGTTTAAAATAAATCATAATAGGTATAGTTTATACCAGTGCTTTTCAAAGTGTGCTTTGCTAAAATAATACTAGATGAGGGAGTTCGTCACAAAAGGGAGGACATCTGGTTTAAGAACCTGACTTTTTTTTAAGCTATTGCATAGCTTTTATCTCGGGCTTTGAGCGCGGCGACCGAATCAAGAAATTCCGTAACACCGTAACGAAAATAAACCTTACACCCCCCACTCCGACCGGCACAGCGGTGCGTCGTTGAAACTTTCAACTTGAAAGCCGTGGACGGTTTTATCCGACCCTATTCATATTAGTATGAAGCGGAGTTAAATATACGTCTGCGGACTGAAACGTTTATGCAATACAAGAACTAGAAGAGCTTTCTCTGGCTTCTAATAAATTGGTATCACAAATGTTCCTGGCTGGCGTAAATATTAGATATTAATTTTTTTTGCAAGATTTATAAAATATTAATTTTTATTTTGTCAGTGTTAACTATTTCATTATTAAGCTATTGCATAGATTTTATCGCGGGCTTTGAATCGAAAAAGCAAAAAATCGAAAAATCGAAAAATCGTAAAATCGTAAAATCGGAAAATCGTAAAATCGTAAAATCGTAAAATCGTAAAATCGAAAAAGAAATTCCGTAACGAAAATAAACCTAACACCCCCCCACTCCGACCGGCACAGCTGTGCGGCGTTAAAAGCCGTGCATCGTCTGACGTCGTTTCAGTTCGGCAGACTTCGGCACGGTGTTTGTGTGTGTGCGACTAGACGTATGCGTGTAGACTAGCTGCTAACTGCTCATAACTGATTCTCTCTTTTAGACACAATTTCGAAAAAATTGAATTTGAAAATGAATCCACAACAAAATATGGAACCACCATTGACGCGGTATTTTCCAGATATTTAGAGGATATCGAGTCTCAAATTTATGTTTCTTATTTCAGTTACCATAAACCTATAGTTTCAATGATAAAAATTCCTGAATAACCTACATGTATTGTGTGATAATAAAAAATTTTTTTAAACAATATTAACTTCTCATTTATTCAATAGAAGAAAAAAAATAAACAGGTTAAGATTTTAATGATGTCAATTATGTCAAAAACCAAAACAACTCGCACTTTACAAGCAGTAGAGAAGGACTTGCTTAATCTTGGTCTGGCAGAATTTTGGTCAAGGATGAACGTGCCAGACCAATTTTATTCGAAAGAGGAATAAAAAATAAAAATTTTGACGTTTGATTTTTTCTTATACCTTGTATAGAAAATTTGTTGTTGTAATAAATTTGTTGGGGTTGGTCTGACAATCAGTTGCGTCAAGAATAAGAACGCCAGACTTGAATTTCTATATTCATTTGGTCAAAACGCCATCGTAAACTAAAAAATTATGTTTAAGTTATGTAGATCAATTTAAAAAAAAAAAAATAAAGTACAAATTTTATTTAAAAAAAAATTGGATAAGTCATAGACTACCAGACCGATGGTTTGTTATTTATCTAATACCCTAAAAGTAATAAAATATATTTTTGTACTTGTACTGGATGACCACCTTTTTACGGCGGTCGCCGCTTGGACTATTAGTCTATCGATTGTTAATGATAAATCAGAAGATACTGATCCAAGAAATGACCTTACCGGTTTACTGGAGGATTTGGCACAACCGGAATATTCTGGTTACATAGCATACGACGAAATAAATGGTTGCAAGTATTGCTCATGACGAGGACGAGATACCTGGAAAAATCTTCTTGATATTGTTTCACCCGTGCCGAAAATTCAAACCAAAGGCCTAAAAAAGAGAAGTAAACAGCTTGGTAGTAAGCTAACAAGCATGGAGAATATTAGCGAGAAGAAACAGAAACTAAACTCAAAAATCAAGCAAAAGCCAAAGAAGACTGAAAAGAAAATTTTTAAAAATGCAGCCAAGAAGAAGTCGACTAAGAAGTCATCATCGTCTGAACATGAAGGGCTCATCTGTGATGATAGCTCTGATCTGTCCGAGGAAACCGATCAATGCGTTGGTTGAAGTGAAAACTATAACCAAACCACAAAGAAGATGATTATATAGAATGTTTGAGTTGTCGAATATAGATGCATAATAGCTGATCAAAATATTTAAATTTTTGTGACAGTTGCGGTAAAAAGGTGTGTCAAATCAAAAAGTATCTGTATCTGTAACGTGTGGAGGGTGGGTTACCCCCCACGGCACTAGGCCCAATGTACATCCTCCCAAGATGATAGGCATCTCCTAGCTCTTGAGCCAGCCTACAGATTTAATGTAGTTGACAACGTCGCCAAGAGTTGCTTCTCTTATATCGGCCGGTCTTAGCCGATACTTGCCGACCACAAATCTTCTAATAAATGAGAGCGTTCAGCAATTGTAAAGGATATGCTTGATGGTATAATTTGCTTGTTCGCATTCTGACAGCCTTATGATATGGAGATGATTTCGTACTTGGCAATGACCAGTCAGAATGCCTGTGACTGGGCGCAGATTCTGTCTAGTCATAGTCAAGTATTTGTTTGCTGCAGTGTTGTCAGGATAACTTCAGAGCTCCCTGGCAACTCTGCAGTTTCTTGTTTCATCCCATCTTTCCTTGAATTTCACAAGGGAATGTTCTTTAATTAGGTTCGTCACTACCAATTTTGTCAGGCCAATAGAAGGGCCAGGTCCAACAAGTATTTGGTTGGCTGCTTTCTTAGCTAGTGAATCAGCGAGACGGTTACCTTTTGATGTGGCGTGACCTTTGATCCATCTTAAGGTGACCACATTGTTGATGGATACTTCGGCCAAAGCTTCGTGACATTCTAGTACTAATCCTAAGTAAATTCGTGGTCTGTTCAGGGTGAGTAGTGCTTATCTGCTATCTGTATGCATGTTTCTTTCAGTGATATTATTTCTGGTGATTTCTTTTGCTGCTATGAGAATCCCCGTTGGCTCTGTTTGAACTACACTGGCACTATTGCCCACAGCCCATTTTATATTTAAGTTTAAGAATCTGGAGTATATTCCGCATCCTGAGCCTTGTTTTATTTTAGAACCATCGGTGTAGATATGAATCGTACCTGCCACTTCCGGCTCTTCTATTTGTTCTATTATAACTTTATATGGCTTGAAGAAGATATAACTTGGGGTTCATCTTCACTTGAAGCAGTGGAAGCGTATCGAGCGCCTCCTGTCAAAAGCGACATCTCGCCCCACCAGATCCTACATCAGCTTCTATTCCAACCCTGCGGGGAGGCAGATCATTGTCGTCAGAGCAACCTCCTTGATGTAAATATTAAGGGGAGTGAGATAAAGAATGACTTCCACGGCTCTGTTCGGTCTTGTTTTAATGGCTCCTGTTATGTTGAGAATTTGTTCTAGTTTACGGATAGCTGTTAATTTTTGAGTTTTCGGTACCCAGACAACTGCACCTTATATAAGCATAGGTCTTATGACAGCAGCGTAAGTCCATGTGACGACTCTGGGGGAGAAACTCAAAATGCGCCCCACGTTTCGATGACGTTGTTCATAAGCAATGTATGCTCTTTTAACTCTGTTTTCCATGTTAAATGTACCATCTTTACCTAAATTATTCACAAGTCAATGTAGGCGTCCCATCTCACTTAATCATGTGTACCAAATATCCTATAGGTTTAAGGTGAAATGGAACATATCTATTTTTTTTTAACTTAGTATAACGTTCTTTTACTTTGATCTTTTTGATATTTAAGACCACTATGTTGTTTGTCTGGTTACAGTTTGTAAACCTACAGGGTATTTTAATGTTCCTTTTAATAATAAAGAATTAACGTCGATTTTAAAAAAAGTGTACCATTTCTTCTGGATTTACCCTAATAAATTATAACTTATGATATTCATTTATTTTGTTTTTAATTATAGTTAGCGAAATAATTTTATTTATTTATATAACTAGAAATGTTTCAAATAAAACTTCAATTTGGAAATTTAAACTGGGCAAATTTAATGCTATAAAAATTTTTGAAAAAGATCTTTTTACTTTCCTATCTGTATACAGATATAAGGAAAGTATAGGAATCATGATTTTTTTCGACCTCGAGTTTTCGACGGAATTTTACGTTTTGAGGTCCCCTGAATCCGTTTTGACTATTTTCGCGATGATGTCTGTGTGTGTGTCTGTGTGTCGCATAACTCATGAACCGATACACAGAAAAACAGCAAATTTTAATCTTAAGCTTTGTTCCAGCGTCCAATGTGCTGATTAGATTTTGGTCAGTGTCGGAACATCTGGGGGGTACTTTATAGGTGGTAATTTGTATATTTTATGGAATATATCTGTTATTTACGTTTGGGGAAGAAAATTCTTCAAATAAAAGTTACTTCTTATATTATTATCTAAAATTTTTGTTCAATACAAAATTTTCCTAAAATGGTCCGTATTCGAGAAATTTGACAAAATGTAAAAAAATATTTTTTTATAAAAATTGTTCAAACAAAAGTTGTTTGTAATATAATTCTCTATAATTTTTATTCCCTACATAATTTCTCTAAAATGGACCGTATTCGAGAAATTTGAGAAAATGTGTAAATTTCGAAATTTGAAGAAAACTCAAAAACGGATAAAGAAAAAAACATTAAATTTTAAACTTAAGTTTTATTTCAGCCTGACGTGAAATGATTAGATTTTGGACAAAGTCGGAACATCTGGGGGGGTACTTTATGAGGGGCCGTTTTTATATTTTATGGAATATATCTGTTATTTATGTTTGGAAAAAAAAATTGTTCAAATAAAAGTTATTTGCGATATCGATCTCTATAATTTTTGTTTATACATGATTTTTCTAAAATGGACCGTAATGGAAAAATTATAGGAAAAGTGCTAAATTTAAATTTTTCAGTATTTTCGTTTTCAATGAATAGCTATAGAAAAATGTTTCGAGGTAGATGTATGTGAAAAATGTATATATTTATTTTATCCTCCTCTAAACATTTATAGAGGTGCTGCAATAGGTTGTACAAAATAACCGGAAAAAGTCTGTAATAACTAGATAGGAAAGTCATGTGTTGGACACATCAGATTTTTATCTTTACTGTTATAGATTAATACTCTTTGTGAATATAAAATCTTAAATACTTACATTGACAGTACCAAAGATCAATTTTATAAATAAAATACGCAACAGTTTCAAAATGTTATTAATAATTACTTGACACAAATACAAATAGTAACAACTAAAAATACACCAAATCATTTTTCCAATCAAAGAAGCTTCTCAATCTATCCATACAGTCTTTATTAAAATTATTATTACCCAAAAACAACCTTTTCACACCCGACATACTTTGTATCGTTCTATTGTTGAAGCAAATAAAGGAGTTAGTGTTCATGTAGACTGTCAACAGAAATTCGAATCCTTGAAAAAGCTTCTCAGGTATTTCCAAAAGTTGATTGTTGCTCAAGCTGATGGTACCGAAATTTTTTAAGTTTCTAAAAGCATCCGATTGAATGTACTTGATATTGTTGTTGTCAAAATAGATTGATCCGTAAATTTCATATCCTAGTTTATATACAGAATCGGCAACGTTTTTTGTTGTTTCAAATGGTAGTTCTGTTAAATTATTATGTATGAAGGATATTTCATATAGTACCTTAGCTCCATCAAACCAATAAGGACTAAATATCTTGATTTTGTTGTAATCCAAAGCAATGGCTTCTAAATTATGCATATTTTGAAATGCACCATGTTCAATAGTTTCTATTTGATTATCAGCCAGAACTATGCTTCTTAAATTGGTACCGTTAAAGACACCCATTGGTATATTTTTCAATTTATTATATTGGATATATACCTGTTCTAAATGTCTGCTGTGAAAGTACCCTGGTTCAATATATTCCAATTCTATTTTATAAAAAATTACTTCTTGTACTGTATTATAAGACACTGAAGATTCTTTGCAAATTTCTGGTACATGTTGAGGGCCACGTACTTGTAAATATTTTACTTTTCCTTCAGGTTGTTGGTAAGTATGCCAAGGATAGTAGTTGAAATTTTCCTTGACGCTGTAGAAGTATATGGAATGTTTTAGATAGTAAGGGTTGCATCTTCTTGAATCTGTAGTTGTTAAAATAATTACTGTGAGTATTAGAATAAGAATAACAAGTTTCACTGACATTGTTTTGAATGTAGTATCAAAATAAATTGTTTTATTTTTACATATTAAAATGTGATAATCTTTCGACCTTTTCATATGAAATCGATTATACGAGGTGTTTCAAAAGTACACTAATAAATAATATAAAACTGTCCATATCATTTTAAAAATTAAGAAAAAACTAAATATCTGTGTTATGTAGAATACCGAATGCTACCTCTTTTTTATTTTCTCGAAAACGTGGATTTATCGCTCACTCGCTTATTCGCGTGTTTCTTATAGACCGTCAGATAGTGACAGATTTAGGAGCCCCATTTTCGCATAGAGGGTTGAAAAGTACATCGATGTTAAATAGAATGAAAGGAAATTTACGAATGGCTCCTGGGAATAACATATGGAAAATTCGATTTTCCTTAACAGAAATAAAAGGTAATTTTTGCTCATATTTCCACGCATGCCGTGTTTACTGAATGATTAATTAATAAAACATGGCTTCGGAAAACCAAAGGCTTTATAGACCAGGAGGTAACGACAGAAATTTCCGGGTCATTTTGAACGCCTTTCGATGCACCCTTACGATAGGAGGTTGCAGGAGGGTTGCAATTACAGTAAAAAAATTATAAAAAAAATAATTTTCGCATGCATGAAACTTGTACACGTTTATTTAAACAAATAAAGTTTAGAAAATATCTTCCACCTGAATTTCACGACAAAGTACGTATTCCACCCAACTAAATAAGCAAAAAAAAATTATATTCGGAAAGCTGAAATTAAGTGTGATGCTTATTTTTGTAATAAGAAAATTAAAAATAATAGTCTTCCATCGATACATTACAACAAAGGTCGTCTTCCAAGCTGATAAAAGTGCGCGTCACATGCGGCATGCGCTAGTTACAAATTCCAAAACGGAACTTTTATTTTTAAAAAAATTATTAAGCAAAAATACAATTAAATAGATATTTAAGACAACTCTCTTGACTAAATCCTACACTAAAGCTACCTCAAATAACAATAATAATAATAATAATAATAATAATTTTTTACTCCTATTTATAAACTAAAAATGATTATTAAGCAAAGACAATTTAATTATAACATAAAAGAGTCTATTATGTTCACAATATATAACTACTCCCTGCTTAAGTTTTAAAAATATATGGAGTTATTTTTCAAAACACCTTCTGTGGGACTTTCTAATTCAGTTTCTTCGTTTTCTTTATTCTTTCTTCTATATTTTCTTAAAAGTTGTCTTCTGTATTTAATTATTATTAAAATAATTATGCAAATAAAAATTACAAAAATTGTTCCAAAGGTGCTTGAATAATTAAAATTATTTTGAATTTCTTTAATTGGCTTTAATTGTTTATAAATTTGATTAATTTCATATAAATCATTAAAATCTAATTTAGTATAGGTATTAGAAGTTTGATAAGATTTCCAAGTTTTGAAAATTTCCTTATGTCGATCTTTGGTAGAATGAAAGGCTTTCCTCTGCTCAGTTGAATGTTGTTGATATATCTTCTTTTATTGGTCCGAATTTCACATGATTTTGGTATTTTGATTAATACAGGTGAACTTATGTCTATATACTGGTATTGTTACATTTTGAAAGAATTTGTTGAGGTTTTAACGAAATTATTAAGAGTTCATTGACTGCGATTTGTTCGAATACTGATTCTTTTAAATTAACATTTAAAATATGACAATTTGTCAAAATTTTTCCTTCAAGAAGTTGGAGAGTACAATTATCTCTGGGGATAAAATTCTGTTGACAATAATAGATTTCTTCAAGGGATGGACATTCTTTTTGTTCAAACTGTGTATCTTAATGTTTTCGTACCAAATAGGGAAATAAATTTTTTGGGAATAAATGATAAAATTCAGAGGTATTGCTGTAAAAAATAAGAAAATGTATTGCAAAAATTAACTTGGATTCTGAAGTTGATACTTGCGTTTCTAAGAACTGATAATACGTTAATAAATTTGTAAATTTCGGAATTTGATCAACATTATATATTTTATGTAAATATATTATCATGTTTTTTGCAAATTTTGCAAAGGTTATGGCATTTTCTAAATTAGTTATAAAAGAAATTGCCATTTGACAATCTAAATCAATTTGTGACGTAATGGCCTGAAAACTAATATAACTTTCAAGTGTATCGATTTTATTATAAATAGCTGCTTGAATTTTGTCCATATCAGCTTTAAATTTTTCTTAATTTTTGATTAAGATTGTGATTGATTTATTAAAATGATCAACAAGCGTTTTGTATATTATTTTTTTGATTTACTTGAAATGTTTTGATAGCATTATTATCTTTCTTCGTTATCAGAATCAAGATTACCAAATACCCATTTGTTAATTTTTCCAATTGCATTTATTAGAGCTCTTTTATGTCTTACATAAGGAATTAAATTATTAATCTTTTTCTGAAGAGTAATTATTAGATATTCTGTTCTTGTTAACATATTTTGCGATAAGCTATGATAAGATAGGATTTGTTGCATTAACATGAACTACGGTATACTATGTTTTATCGATTCAAAATGATTAACTAAATTATTAACTTGTTTAACTACTTCTTCTAGATGTAAAAATAATGTAAAAATGTATGTTTGCTATATATAAGTTTAGCGTTTCCTAACTAAATAGGAAGCAGAAAATTTTAATTCGGAGTGATTTGTATATCAGAAGATGTACTATGTATTTGGTATACATAAATGACTTGTAGAGCTTGTGCTTGGAACAACGTCGTTATCAAAATGGATTTTATTTTCGTTGGTATCCTGTAACAATTTTTCTAAATTATTTTTCGGTTTTCTAATAATACTTTTATGATAAGTACCCTTATCCGTTTTTATTAAAATACCTTCATCTTCAATGAAATTTTCCTTTTTAAATTTTGGCAATTTTTTAATTTCTTGATTTTGTTTTGACAAAACATGAGTTTTGATTTAAATAGTTATCTGGATCAGATCTCTTTTCATTTAATTTGTTTATTAAATTTTCTTTTACTTCTTCGTTACGTTGTTTAATTTTGTTATATATCTGTTTACTAATTTGTTTATGATCTTGTACATAATTAGAAATTATTAAGTGATCATCTAAATCAAAGGGCTTTGAATTATCAATGTGTCCTTTAATTATTTCAAATGGCGTGAACTTTGTTACTGAATTTATTCTATTATTATAATAAAATACAGAATTTTTAATTAGTCGATCTGGTTTGAAATGTTTTTTTTTCTTCTTTTAAACATCTATAATGTTCTAATAGACTTGAATTAAACCGTTCCCCTGGGGAATTTGAATCACTATTTTTTTGCGGTAGTGATTGTAGTTGGATATGGTGTAGTTTACAAAAATCTTCTAAATCGAAATTTTTTAATTCTGTTCCACTGTCGGTAGTAATTTTTTGTGGTAGTCCGTGATGTGAAATAAATTCTAAGAGTTTTTCTACGACTAAAATTCTTGTTATACAATCTAGGGGATAAGCCTGACCATATCGCGAAAAAGAATCAACTATTGTCAAATAAGATTTATTTGTAGATGTAAAATATATCTAAATGTATGTGTTCAAAGGGTTTTGATGCAGTGGGTGTCAAATTAAATTTTAGTACTGGTGGCTTTCGATCATATATATTCTTTTAGCGTGTTTGACTGTTATTGATAAAATTTTCAATATCATTAGCCATTCAATTCAATAATATCTGGACCTAGTGCTTAGCTATTTTTTTTTTTTTCATTTGTACTACAAGGTATAATATATTTAGGTTATGAAAAATTCAAAGATCAGTACATTTTGAAATTTATTAAAGAATTTTATAAATTGTTAATATTTTCTCTTGTTAATATTTTTCTTCAAAGAAGTAGTTACTTCTGCAAAAAAATTTAATTAATAACTTTTTTTAGTAATATCTTATATGGCCAAAGAATGATTTGAAATTTGATGTATTTTTTTTTGTATTTTAAAATAATTAAATTTAAAAGTAAGTATTTGTTTAAATTAAACTGGGTTTATCTCTGTCATGGTGGTACTTTTTGACTTCTCTTCCTTTTCTCTTAAAATTTGAAAAACAATTAAATTTTATTATCTTCCTGTTACATTTATATGTACCCGGTGTTTTCATTTCAATCCTAATTTTATTATTAGGTAATTTGTTAAAAAAAAATTAATAAGAAGCTCTATAAAAATTCTAATAAAATACAGATATTATGTGCTTTTAAATTTACTTACTTTAACTAAAGAAATTATAAATACTCTATTCGAACTTATCTCTTAATTATATTGCAAATAATTAATGTATTACATACTTTTAAATCTACAACATAATTTTATCGTATTTAATCTATTTACTAAAATTTCGATTTTCACGGTAAAATGTGCAGTTATAGTAATTTAATGAATAATTTATAACATAAATATTACCTTCAGAATAGTTCTTTTAAAATTTTACACCAATGATCATCTTTCGAAAACGTAAAGATACCTAGCTGTTAGTCGAGAACACCTTTATTAGCTTGAAATACGACCTTCGTTGTGTTTTATTGGTGGAAGACTATTATTTTTATATATGAAAATAAGCATCACACTTTGCGACTATAAATTTTTTTTTTACGACATTTTCTAATATTTTTATGTTTATATCAACATGTACACCAAGTTTCATCCATGCGAAAATGATTTTTTTATAATTTTTTTTTTATATTTTTTTTACTAGAATTGCAACACTCCCGCAACCCCCTGTCGTACAACTGGAATTTAAGACGATGATTTTACTGTTAGATGCTATTTAAATAACTCATATTCAAAAAATAAAGCTTGCGAAAATGGTTTATTGAAATCTGTTATTACCTCCCGGACTATTAGTGTTGCAAGTGGCCAAAGAGTTAAAATAAGGTCGTAATTTTGTGAGGAAAAATTGAGATATTAACGTATTCTTCCAGACAAACCAATCAAGAGTATGACTGCGTACATCGTCACTAGCCCAAAGAACATATTGGCTTGAGTGTTGATTTTGGGGTTGGAAAATTTTACAGATTTTTTTTTCGATTTTTCATTTATTTTCCAATCAACGAAATGTTTTGCTATAAAAACTTATGAATTTAAAAAGCCCATAAAAAAATAATGACTTTAGTGTAAAGCGTGGTCTTCACATTTTCAGAACATAGGAAAGTTGCTGGAAAAATGTATGCAAATTGCCACTATTTTTTCACACAAGCCGTTTGACATATGCTTAGAAAGAGTGATTCAAAGACTATATAACAACAGGTTTGAGTGTCGGAGATAGATAGAGTTGCCACTTGTCCTTTTTTGAAAAGGACTTTTTTAAGCAAAATGTCCTTCCGACTTTTTAAAGCTTAAAATATCCCTTTTTACGGCATAGGTCCTATTGTTTTACTCTGATATTTTGGAGGAAAGCGACCTGGCTTGTACAAAAATATACAATCTGAGTAGTTTTTTTTTGAAACTCGGTAGAATCGGTAGAAGGACGAGGACCTTTTGTATACTAGATCCCCTATCAGCATCATTATCATATATTCACTTTTCAAAAAGGTGGCAACCCTAGACATAGAGCATAATTATAATGTATCAAGAATAGAGCTGACAAAAAAATGTACAAATAATATTATTATTTATTGTTCGGTGATAATTCGTATACTATTTTCAGTTTCTCTAATATTTTAACTTTAATAACATTGAATATACAGAGTAGAAAGTATAACTGGAACAAATTCTGTAACTTGATAAATAAAGGTTTGTCGCAAAATTCCTGAAACACGTCAATTTTTATTTTTAATGGGGCATATTACAAAGAGATTTGTTTATCTTTTTAATAATATGGGGGTTGCAGACACCTCCAACTTTTTTTTTAATAGAGTAGGCTGATTAATTTTTCATTTGGAAGCTTTTTCAATTACAAATACAATTACATTTTTCTACTTTTTGTAAGCAATGTGCCGAGCTTCAACAAATATTCAGGGACGAAATTGGGCAACCCCGGTAGTGTTACAAACGGAATGATGTTACGATATTATCAGCAACAAGTTGGAGAGCACTTTGAACATTTATTTCATTAAAGTAGTTTCAGTAAATATTGCCTTATTTCATTTTTTCCTACACACTGGTTATAAAAAGTATAAAAAAAATGTTATTGTATTTGTAATTGAAAAATCTCTTAAATAAAAATCTGATGTGTCCAACACATGACTTTCCTATCTAGTTTTTATAGGATTTTTCCGGTTATTTTGTACAACCTATTGCAGCATCTCTATAAATGTTTAGAGGATAAACTAAATATATACATTGTCCACATACATCTACCTCGAAATATTTTTCTACAGATATTCATTGAAAACGAAAATACTGAAAAATTTAAATTTAGCACTTTTCCATTACGGTCCATTTTAGAAAAATCATGTATAAACAAAAATTATAGAGATCGATATCGCAAACAACTTTTAGTTCAACAATTTTCATAAAAATGAGAATTTTGCACATTTTGTCAAATTTCTCGGATACGGACCATTTCAGGAAATTTTAACATAAAACAAAAATTATAGATAATAATATTAGAAGTAACTTTTATTTAAACAATTTTCTTCTCTAAACATAAATAACAGATATATTCCATAAAATATAAAAACGGCCTCCCATAAAGTACCCCCCTAGATGTTCCGACTTTGTCCAAAATCTAATCATTTCACTTCAGGCCGAAATAAACTTTAATTTTAAAATTAATGTATTTTTCTTTATCCGTTTTTGAGTTTTCTTCAAAATTCTAAATTTACACATTTTCTCAAATATCTCGAATACGGTCCATTTTAGAGAAATTATGTAAAAAATAAAAATTTAGAAAATTATATTACAAACAACTTTTATTTGAACAATTTTTATAAAAAAATTTTTTTTTTAAATTTTGTCAAATTTCTCGAATACGGACCATTTTAGGAAAATTTTGTAAGGAACAAAAATTATAGACAATTATATTAGAAGTAACTTTTATTTGAAGAATTTTCTTCTCCAAACGTAAATAACAGATATATTTCATAAAATATAAAAATTACCACCTATAGAGTTTTCTTATGGATCTGTTGTAAAAATTTAGTTTTCAATAGGAAGTTTTTCTACTTTTTTGAATATGCAACATAATTTTTTTTATTTATTTGTTTCTTGTTATAATCAATTATTTGAAGTCATGTCATCCTAAAAAATATTAAAAAGAAAAACAATTATTTTTTTTTTTGATTGTATATGGTTCCGAATAACATTTTCAAAATCTGTACAAGACTTAAAACGGTAGACTGATAAGTTAGGATTTACCAGAGATCTGACACTATTATCTCTCAACATTCGCTAGTTTAAAATCAATTATTTATAAAATCTCAAATTTATATAAATCGTAGAAAATGATTGTAAAAACATTTCGTTGATAACAGTATTTTTTTCAGTATCTTTACTGGTATTAAAATGGAGAGCTCATAAATCCGAATTATGCAGTTCTAGAAATGTTACATAGCATATTTAAAAATTAGTCTTTTACGCTGCAAAATCGACAGTAAGATGTTTGTTGCAGACTTATCCTTCTCATGTGATTACCTAGAAGACAATGTTCTGCTATCAGTCTTATGAGAATGCGTTTATATTTCCTACTCCATTCCCGAATCTGAGCAGAGGTGTTCATGAAAGGTCCTCAAATAAGTAATTCCTGGGGTATTTTTTCAGTTCGTGAGTGTTACACATTTCGTCCATTTTGAAATAATTCCTTTGGTCGTGCTATTTTCTATGCCCAGGAAAAATTTTGGTTCTGTAAACTCAGATTCGGTTTCTCCTTTAGCAAGAGCGTCGGATGTTTCATTGCCCTCCACACCGGTGTCCCCGAACTCTGATCAAAAATTATTTGTTTTAAGCTACTAGATACTTAAGGGTATTTATCCAGTTCCAAAGCAGTTTTATAGTCTTGTTAGCAGGGAGAAAATTATTCA
This sequence comes from Psylliodes chrysocephalus, assembly GCA_927349885.1. NCBI lineage: Eukaryota > Metazoa > Arthropoda > Insecta > Coleoptera > Chrysomelidae > Psylliodes > Psylliodes chrysocephalus. Next base: position 15,687,491 of record OV651818.1, on the reverse strand, counting down.
ACTCTCTCGTTCCCAATTCTATAGAAATCATTGCAAAAAGGGTACTTGCACACGAGTTCAATGAGCTCGTTGGATATCGCAATCAAGACATGCCCAGCACGAAATTTTTATAGCCGTGGGGCTGATTCTCGGCAATTTTTAAGTAAAAGATCGTGGCCAGAGAGATAATGTTAATTGATATGTTTTAACTTTTGGCTTCAGGCCGAAAAGTCCCGCTTCTACTCGTTTCTCAGTTTTGGAAGCGTCTGCATAGTCCACCTGGGAAAAGGTTTAATCTTTTTGCTCCATATGGCTATCTCTGTAATGAGGACGCTATATGACTTTTCTATGTGCCATCAGGGAATAGCGAGTTAGTAACCGTATCGAGCATGTCGTGATTATTTATCTCACTTATTAGCTCCGTTTTGTCCCATTCCAGTCCTTTATTGCATTGACTACCTATCTTCAGGAGTCATACGAGACGATCCTGGTCTCCTTTTCCAGTAAAATATGGAGAGGGATTAGGTACAATATGGTCTCCATGGCTCACGTCGGTAATGTTGACATTGCGCTAGTAATTGCGAGGCACGCATGTCGCTGGATTCCAGCCAGTTTTCCTCTGGACGTTCGTTGAAGCTTGTCCCACCAGACGACAAAGCCGTACGTTACAATGGGTTTCCCCATGATTTGGTAATTCTATTATATCAGTTGAGGACTGATCTTATATGCTTTGCTGCATATTCTTCTAAGGGTTAAGAGGAATAATGACTTTGCTGACTGTTTTTTTTTTTCCAATTGGGGTTGCAGGTGAGTTTCTTATCTAGGATAATTCTCTGTTATTTCTCTTTCTTTGTAAAAAGAATGGCTTCCCTGGGCAAGGTAGGTTGTCGAAGCTTGTTTAAGCTTGTCGAGCTTTGTTCTTTTGATGAAGGAGGCGATAACAATTTTCTGGGATTAACAGGCATATGCTTCCTCTCACACCATCTGCTGATCGTATTTAGGATTTTTTGAAGAATTTTCACCCTAATTGTGATAAAAAAGAATCATCCGCATAGCATTGTAAATCCACATCCTGCCAAGGTTAGGAGCACTGAAAACTAAATTAGGTAGGAAATTTAGGAATGAATTTTGAAATGACAAAAGGTGAAAACAAATAAAAAAAATTTCTTTCTTTCTTTCGTTTTCTTTCTTTCTTTCTTTATTTGATTCTTTAAGAATCTATTCCTGAATTTCTTAACTAATAGTCTTTACAAATTTGCTAGTTAAAAATCAATTGTCGAAAAAAAAATTCTAGAAACCATACAAAATAGTTGTAGAACCTTTCTATTGAATATGGCAATCGGATAGATATTTTTAGCAGTTTTAAAATAGCAGACTGAGAATAAAAAAAATTAAAAAAATTTAACAGTAACACATTATTAATAAATCAAAATATTATTCTTTGCAAAGCCCTAAAAGCTTTCGCATATTTATTTATCATCAAACAAATTTAAATAATTTAAGTCTACAGAGGAATAATTTAGAAGTAATAAATAAAAAACAAGGCAATCAGCTTATGGAGAAATGTGCTTCGTTGAAATTACAGTATTTTGACATTTTTTTTCTAGAAATAGAATATTGAATGGTAGAACTACTGAATAAAAAATGCTTGCAAGGGCAATACTCTTAGTTGAGTGAGTTATACAAACATTTTTAAAGCACTTTGGTTCTGATTTTACCCCCATTTCAAGGTTACAATTTTTTTGCATATACTCTTTCGCCCACACCAAAAAATGCCAACATCATCCTAGGTTTAGAAAAAACATGTTTAAGCTATTTTTAAAAGTTTGTTGAAAAATGTAAATATCCGGTAACGGGGCCGAAATTTCTTAGGTGTCCCATAACCGCTTCCACCACCGGGACATAGTACATATTGTTCACCTCTCTTCCCTATACCCAACTACAAATAGCAAGCAAAAAACACGTTTTGCAGTCAGATGAGAGACTGTAATGATAGATATGAACAATGAAACTCTTTTTCTTACAACAACAGTGCAGTTTTTGGTGCATTTTCAATTTTGAAGTAATTTTGAACCAATTATAATTAAATACACGCAGAAAAGAATAGAACCAAAATGATACACTTACTTCGAAGCAAAATTATTTATTGATATCCTTCTAAATTTAAATTAGTCAACTCCTACAATCTTTTTAAAAAAATTAATTAGTCACTGTATTTTAACCAATCATGAAATTAAAACAATTTTTAAATTTAAATATTGTTTGTTATAGTCTAAATTTCCGAGTTATTTTTGTCTTGGTATAGAGCAATTTTACTCAAAAAGCAAAGAGCTTCTAAATCACTAATTTTTATGTAGTACATCTCATTAGTCCGATAAGCACCCATGATTCTTATTCTTAAAAAAACACCTAATTCTAATATTTGAAGTAAAACTTGAATCAATATCTTACCTTTGATATAAGGTACCTATTTGTCGTCCAATGCTTTAGTATGAAAATCATTAATATTTTCTCTAAAGAAAGTACTTGTTTTTTTAGTTTGAAAACCTTCACTTTTTCGAATTAAGACGAAATTTACACGCCATAATATTCATAACAAAAACTATTAATTAACTAAGTTGGCGATAGATGGCGATTAGATGCACTTCTGCGTAATAATTCAAATGTTCAACGTTCAACAAGTAACATGGTTCTGGGCCGTATTTAAATAATTTTATGGACAATGTTTTTATCGAAACTACTGATTTGGTTTTTATTATTTAGTGGTGGTATAACTTTTATAATGGAATCCTGTAATGTCCTTTATTTCTTTTAAACATGGCACAATATTAATGTTGTATAAATTAAGTATATGTTTCTTTAATGGGCGCCACCGGCAAGGAGCCAATTCTGGCAAGGTCTTCCCACTTTCCTTATGGACAAATGATACGGGGTTGAAATGGATATTAAAATGGATATGATATATATTCATTCAGTTGAATGCAATAGAATACTTTTTCATTTTTTCGTATGTGCGTAGATAGGCTAATATCCATGTGGGTGTAGAAAAAATTATTTATAATTATAGACTAAATAAAAATATAAATGCTATTATTTATCGATTCTACACAAGAATAACTCATTTTAATGTATAGTTAATCTCAATAACTAAAAAATATACTGACGAGTAGTTTTAACAAAATTGTCACTTTTTTAAAATTGTTCTGACCACCTAGAATGGATATGAAATATATACGAGTTATGGTCGCAGTACAGCGAACTCTGTGTAACTTGATGCCAGGAGAATGCAAGCTTGCATTCTCACGTTCATTTCATCTTTCTTTTATTTTATGTAAAACAGTTCATTATTAATTTAGCATTCATTGTAGTAACTAGTAATAAAATTTATATTCTTTGAATTTGTTTTTAAAAAGTTATTTTGGACTTAATCACATTTATTTTACGTTCAATTGAACGCAATAGCATACTTTTTCGGCTTGTAGTCTGTGCATAGATAAGCTAATATCCATGTGAGTGTAGAAAAAATTATTATTTTTTGTTTATTTTATAAATTTAAAAAGAACTATTGATTGGATAATCAAAGAAGAAAAGTTGGAAGCAACTTTTTCGTATCTGGATGAAGTTACTATATGCGATAAAGATAACAACTTTCTCGAAGCTACTGATAAAGTATTAGCTAGATTTTAAAAAGTTACTAAATATAGTGACAGACGGTGTTGCCAACCTACGAAAAATATTACTTTAATTTAATTAGTTGACCCATATAATGACAAAGCGTATTGCTATTCTACGAAAACAGTTACTAGATTTTAAAAATCTAATTAATTTATATAAGATTTAAGAGGAAAATTTACATTACAAACTGAAAGACCTGCGGGGCAATGGTGGTTTAGTAGGTATAAAAATTACAACTTGAGGGTGGAGCCTAAATACTACAAACTTACTTCCGAGACTAAACAAAATCCGCATTCATTCATAATTTTAACAATTGCATGTAGATACGAGAGATACATATTCTAAACTCTAACGCGCGAAGTTGAGACAAAGGAACCGAAAAATCCTACCACGGCTGCCGACGTTCATCAGTGAGTCAGAGTTACCTAAATTAGGGAAACCAGAATCGTATTTGTTTTTATTGATGCATTGTGAGATATTGTTATAACGCAGTTTGATTTATTAGACGGTTTTACATTATTTTTATATTTTAATTAAGTGAATAGCTTTAGTTAGATTAAATTACATTTTTTAGAAGCATAGAGTTGTGAAAGATGGGCAAAATAAAACTAATATACAAATAACGAAAAAATAGACGATTGTTTCGAATAAGGTAATATCAATTAATACAGGGTATTTATTAATTGAGTGCCGATACAACAAAATATCAAACTCAGTTTCAATAAACTTAAAAAAAAAATTGGATTGTATTTTCTTTATTAAAGTTTACTATGTTTTATAAAAAAAGAATTATATTCTTTAAAATCTTTCAAAAATTTTTAAACAGGTACAAAATACCTTAATCCGTTTATAGTTATCGATTTTAAACAAGAGGGAGACCGGATATCGTCGAAGAGAAACAGCGAAATTAGTAAAGAATTGTAACTCGATTAAAAAACGTTTTTTCTCTTCCCATTTTCTAAAAAAAAAAAAAAAACTAATAGATTAAATGCCTTGAAAATGATATGATTTACATAAAAAACAAAAAACTGACCTATTATTTTTTTGAAATAAAAATATGTTATTTTCATAATTTTCGACTGTTCTCTGTTTCCAAAAAAGAAACAACATGTTGTCAAGCAAGTTCTTCTATAGATATTAACACATTCTTTAATTGACTTTTTAAATTTTTTAGTATTTTCATGATTTGGGAAACAGTATAACATTGAAACTCCTATACCCGAAAAATTATAAGTACGCTCTTAATTAATTGTCTGTTTTTTTTCTCACAATGTCGGGTAAGAAGTTATATAGAAAAAGTTAAAAAGTTAAATAATATAATCTAGACAAAAAACAAAAACATATTTAAATGAATATATTAAATAAATTATGACCAGAGATATATTTATTTGTATTATGAAAATGTCAACAATCTTATGTTTGATATTTGGATCAATTTGTAAATATAACTGTTGTTAAATGATAATATTAATATTTAAAGGTTTTAAATAAGAACGTGAAGATATCACAGTTCGACATTCCTTTTATTGACCATAATACTTTTTTTGGAATGGAAGCATTAGTTCCCGTTTTTCAAATAAGCTCCTTAATCATTTCATATTTTATTCTGAACGCTTAATAAAGTTGCAACAACTAAAAAATATAGTGAAAATTTCTAATTTAAAATGAAAATCAATTTATATTTAAAATTAAATAAGTTTGCTAAAATTTTTGACCGTATGAAGTTATTAAAGTTATAAATAATTACGTTTTAAAGATTCATATGTGAATTTTCAATTTCTATTGATGTGATAGATACTCATCTGCGTTTTACAATATCAATACATGACTTGGTTTTGGCACAAAACCTTGTATAGTAATCCGAATCAATTTCTTGAAATTATTATTTGGGGACTTAAAAAATGTGGTACATTAGTTGGTGTAGCCTTTTAAAACATTGTGTATAATAATAATTATATATCATCAAATGAAACTGACACTGGTAAAAATCCTAAATTTAAAAAAGCGTATTATATATAAGAAGATATTAATCATATCTTAAATGGATCGCCTACTACCATTTTTAGAAATAAATAAAATTTAATTCTTAAATTAATAAACATATTCAAAATAATTTAGGTTAGTTTAGGTTAGGTTAGGTATGTTAATAAAAATTAAACAAACTTTCTCACGAATTATTTAGTATTCTGTCTCGTACTTTTCCATATCTCTATTAGCTCCGCTGTCAACAAGTTCCGACAGTATGCCTCTGCATATAAAAATTTTGAATTTATCTCCATTTTTATTTCTGCAGAAGTCCAAAAGCACAAAATGCAAAATCCATTTGTGTTACGTGCCCTGAATTTGAAAATACCAACAGTGGTCCTTTTTTAAAAAAGTTATTTCTCTACTGCATATTTCTACTTCTACAGTCAGCACTCTAGCTCCATATGGACATTTCAACTCTATCATAGAATTTGTTTTTTTTAATTTGCAGCAACATAATCAAATTCGGATTCAATAAAATGTCCATATTGAAAAACTTTTTCTTGCAAATAAATTTCCAAATCATATTTGGCTCTGAATTTATGGTCACATACCATATCGGGTGGCTTTAGCAATAAATAAAAGATTTTAGATTTTTTACAAATTTCTCCAAATTTTAAAGCAGTTTTCGTCTTTTATTGTGCCACAATGCAAAATCAGGTTTTCACAATCGTCTTTTATCATCTATAGACATTGGCTTATATTTTAAAAAATATTCTCTTGCAACGCGCCTCAAAGAGTTCGTCAGATCAAAGCCATGTGCGAAAGCAAGAAAAATGATTTACTTTACTTTAACGGATTGAAGAGTTGTTAACATGCTGGAAATAATAATTATTGTTAACTCGAAGAGAAAACCGTGCGATATAAAAGTTAAACAAAAACATATTTTTATAATTCACATCTCAGTGTATACCTTTTAATTTCGGATAATTTTTTTAATAAATAAATGATAAAATTATTTTTATATAATTGAGCGAAATTTCTGCAATTAAAAAATAATAAAATAAATTTAAATCACTAAATAGTAGAAAAAGATATATATTTTGTTGGTGTCACCCTCTAGACGAAAAAGCTTTCAATGTATTTCTATTTTTATTATAAGAAAAATAAATGCTCCTGTAGGCAAAAATTAAATATATTGTTCCCTTCTAGCATTTTTTAACATTTCTATTTATTTTCGTATCTTTTCTTAGATTTTTTTCGGAAGGGACTGATTCAAATTTTTAAAGTGACTCCAGAGAGGTACGGGTTTAGCCTTTACCTGTACTCAAATTTTCTTTTGGTAAAAATAAAAAATAATCCGTAAAATTGGTGTACTATGAAACTCTTGCATATAATATATATGCCAATCTTAGTATTACAGAAATGATTTACGTAAAAAATAAGGTGTACAAATAGGTAAAATTTATTTATCTCCCGTAAAACATCAGTAATATATTAATTTCTTAAAAATCTAACAGAGGCACCACTTTCCAGACGAAAAATCTTGCAATGTAAGGGTTTCGTAGTACCCCACTTTTAAAGTTTTTTTTTGATTATTTTTAAAAGAAAAAAATATGTACGTGTAGGTAAAGGTTAAATATATGCTCCTCTGGAACCACTTTTTCAAAATTCAATTTAGTTTTTTCTAAAAAAAATTGAGAAAATGGGCAAAAAAGTCGAGTTTTTTATTTTTTTTTTTTTATAAAAAACTCAATGAAATTTTGAAAAAGTGTTTCCAGAGGAGCACAGATTTAACCTTTACCTATACGTACATATTTTTTTCTTTTGAAAAAAGTCAAAAATAAACTTTAAAAGTGGGGTACTACCAAAGCCTTGCATGCTCCGCGCTACAGCCAAGTAAATACTCCTCTTAAGTCAATCTCTTTTTGTTCCTTTTAATAATAAATATAATCTTACCTGAAATCCTGCACAAGTAGGCGCTGATCCTGACGAGGCAGGATGCAGATGGGATGCAGAAGTCGAACCATAATATTGGTTGTACGACGTGTCCAATATTTTTTTGTGCGCAGACGCGTGTGCCCTGTATGCCGACACGCTGAGCTTCATGTTATTTTTTTCATTTTTCGATATTTATTATTAACACTATTTTTTTATATAATGCACTGCTAGAGGAAAGCACTAAGCACTACCGCACTAACATTGTTTCTATCGACCGATGATCAAGAAGGCGGACTGTGGTATTATCTGAAATAAAAAAATTAAAGAGTTTATGATGACGTAGGGCTCGGTAAAATTGCTGTATAAGATGCCAAAGACAGTTATTCAAAAAAAAGTAAAGGTATATTAACAAATGTTGATTGAAATAGTTTCAAAGCTAAGGTTTTTGAACCAAATTTTATAGAACATATTTTAAATTAGTCGTTTAGAATTTTCAGATTTTCATTAGATATTATTAACAATTATTACATAGTTGATAAATATTGCTTGCTAAACAGCTTTGATATAGAAAACGAGTAAAATAGATAATTCCTGAAATAAGGCAAGGATTGTTTTTAATCGGTTTTGAAGGAACACTATAAGTGTAATAAAATAGGGATAACTTTGATGAAATCTACAAACATCAGCCGATTTTAAACAATCGCCATTCCCTTAATTGTCAAGCTATTGACTCGAACAAAAAAATATTGAAAAGTGTATTTATTTAGGTATAATCAAAGAGGTTAGAAAGGGTAGAAGTAATATAGAAAGCATTTCGTCGCCTTAGAGCAGAACTAACTTAACTGCAAAAATGGTTTTTTTCAGGAATGGCATTTTTTGTTTTCTCATCAACCACTTTAATTTTTGGTAAGTAACCAGGTGTGTTGGCGTTTTAAAATATGACCAATTCACCAGTATAGCTTAAACAGTGTATTTTGATTGTTTTTATCTAAAAATTGCAGTTAGCACATTTTTGATCTAAGTAAACTGTAGATAGTATAGTTCTGCGTTCAAGTAATAGTACTTAGATTCTGTGTGAATTATTAATATTGCAGTTAGGTTACTTCTATTCCGACTTCTACCTAAGAACTATCTAGTATAGATAGAATAAAACAAGTATATAGGATAAAAATATATTACATTTTATCAAAAGTATTAAACTATGCGTACAAAAGAAAAAACATTTGGTACTCAACTGAAAATAAAAAACAAATACGGGAGAAACAAAAAAAAACATTTTCAAATAAGGAAACACTATTCACTAAATAGTATCTAAATACCTTATAACTAAAATCACTGAAGTAAAATATTTATTAACAGTTAAATGTTCATTATTTTATTCGGAATCCGAGTTTTGCACTGCTCTTAATGTATACGGTAAATTTTTGAAAATATCATGATACTGCGGCAATATTACTTTTTTGTTGCACAAAAAAATAAGATTTTGTACTTTTTCTTTGGTATAGGAATTGCGCTTGAGTAGCATTTCTTCAGTTCAATGTTATCAAAGGAAAGTTCTAATTTTTTCCTACCTTTTTGTATTAAATTTATTTGTTTAAATTCTATCTCGTCAAAGCTAGTCTTGAAAAAAATTATAAGTGGGAATTGGTAATCTACCTGCACGATCCTGATCTTATTTAAATAGACCTTGTTCCTTTCCTCGTCCTTTTCCCAGTTAATAAAGGCACATTCTTGCAAATGTTTTAAGTCGAATATGTCGTCTTGGCTGATTTCGACCACTTTATAGGGCTGGCGTCTCTTAGCTGTACGCACCATTGTATACCACTGTTCTGGTGTGTAAATCGGTACATGCTTTGCCGCTTTCTCTATGACACTGTGCATGGAGTCTCCCTCCATTTGTGTGTGCCCACGTTCCAAAAAAGTGTGACGTATTGATATTTCACATTTCTGGGCAAGATAATTATATGCAGTGAAAAGATACTTATTACGATTCTGTCCTGAGCCGTTATCTGAAAAAAAAAAAAAAGGAAAATTCCTTAATACCCTTTTCTAAATGTTCTTTAATAAAAAGGATAAGGCAGCTTCCAACTTCTGAAGATCCTCGTCTGGCCAGACCTTCATGCCACATGTAGCATGTTCCATCGTTAGTTCCCAGATTAAAAATTGAAAAGTTGTAAGTTTGTAGTTTAAGTTTATAATAGGCTAGTCCAACGTCTGATTTTGGAACTGGAAGTGCTTTTTGAAGATCAAAAGTAGCTGCTAAAAAGTGTGGGTTTTCCAAAGCTTTCTTTTTGTCTAAGTCTTTTATTTTCCTTGCTTTAGTTCTGTTTTCCCTATGCAAACAATATTCTTCTTCCAGTTTTTCTTTCTCTTCAGTTGTCGAAATATCATAGGCGTGGCAAATGTCGCACAAGTCCTTCTTAGGCTTGAAAAAAGATATCTTGAATTCTTCTGAAAAAATTCTCCTATACATACTTTCCGTAGCTATTTTTTTAATATTGTTATCTTTGCAGTGCTCTTCATATAAGGAATACATTTTTGATACATTAAGGCTATGAGGTAAATATAAACGTGAAGTATTTGTCGGACAGTAATGACTTTCAATAAACTCGAAAGAATTAATATGGTCTCGTATGTTCTGCTTCACATCTTCCTCAATCAGCGAATTCTTACAAACCTTTCCTCTTAGATCTTTGTTTACGGTTCCATGGACTTCTGTTTTTTTTATAACTGTTTTTACAACTTGTGAGCTTATAGAAAGTGTGTTCAAGAAAAATTGCTTGCAAACTGAAGTTTTTGCTAGGTTTATAGTGAAGAAATAATAATTGGAGTAGGCACGTCTGCTTGAATTTTCTTTTCCTTTATCACCACTATCGCTTTCTGATCCATTTTTTTCTTTTTTCGTAGTATTTCTTCCCTTATTTCTCACTTCTATGTGTCGAGCTATAAAATACCTTTGCCTGTTTACATCGGCCATAAACCAATATTCATCAAATATTTGTTTTCGCTGATCTTGGTTAATTTTCTGTGTGCATTTTTTTTTGCAACTCTCAGGACAAGGATCCTTCATTTTTCTTGCGACCTGAACCTTACCTCCTTAATTTGTATACTTTTTCCCTGAAGTTCTTAGAGTCCTGATTTTATTTCTTTTCCACTCAGTTTCATTTCTTAGCCTTTTTCTTGTAATTTTCTTTTCTTTGCTAATATTTTGATTTCTTTCTTGGTTTTTGGGCATTTTCTTCTTTTTTTCCGAATTTTGTCATCACTGTCACTATTCTCATTCTCAGTTTTGTAGCTGGACTCTTCGTCTGTTGCAAAGGGATCGCTTTCGGAGGAAGACAGAAATAGGTCAACTTGAAGCATTTTAACCACATCGCGTCTTGAATTATTTTTTTGCTCTGGCGTAGTTTGGAATGAACAACCGGGGATATTATTTAGTTTAACTAAAATATTTTGGTTTTTATACTGCAAATTTTTAGGCGATTTTACATTTTCTTCTACCAAAAAATCAATTCGTGTATTTACTGAGCTTCCTGTAACAAAATTTATATTTTATGTATATTATGTCAGATAGTTTATTTTTAAAAACAATGTAGCTTACCTTCCTTTTGAATTTCTTTCTCCTCTAACGGAAAGGTTGTAGGTACTTGATCCAGTTTAGGGTCAAAGACTTTACATTCGTTTGGAATTAAATATTGAGGAGGAACTTGCTCATTATTAACCATCAAGTGACGTTCATATTTATTAGGACTGCCGGGATATACTTGTAACTCTTCTGGAAATAAGATTAACATTCAAATATGGCAATAATACGAAAAAAAATGTTTTATATAGCAATTATAGTTTAGTTATGTAATATAGAAAATGTTTTTTATTTCATAAGTTACCTTGGTTTTTAATTTGTTCGTCCAATGAATAGGCTATTGGTACTTGGTCCAGTTTAGAAGTAAATTGTTGGTCTTGCTGAAAAACTGGAATCAAAATAAGTTTTAGTTAGTTATAAAAGATATAACATGCAATTAGGAGATAATAATACGAAAAAAAAATGTATATTGCTTTTATAATTTAGTTAGAAAATAAATATTTCTGTTTTAAAAGTTACCTACCTTGGCTTTGAATTCGTTTGTTTGATGAATAGACTATTGGTACTTGGTCCAGTTTAGGAGTGAAATGATGGTCTTGATGAACATCTAAAACCAAGATATTCTAATTTATACACTGAACATTTTATAGAAATAGGAGAGTACATTTTCGGCACGAGTAAAGTTAATAATTCACTCAACTGTCGTTTCACATATTAAATTTTGGGTGAATAATACATGATATTCTTACCTAAATTGATTGCACGCTCCACCATCATTTTTGTTCTTGAATGTACTGCATCCACCTTCAAAAATTTTACAAGTTAAAAGTCCAACTTTTAATTTCAATAATAAATCGTTCGCGCACACTCTTTCTGTAAACGATAAATCTCTACCGCACTAAAACAACTTTGACTCCAATTTACCTATCTCCCTTTACAAGTAACAACACGTCGAGGGCGACACCTAATTGCCAGAAGTAGTTGATGAGTTCAAGTATATTATAAGTCAGTACAAATCTAACTCCACAATAAATCATCAACACGTATTATAACTGGATATTCTTGAGTAAAAACTATCCTATCTCAAAATTACAATCAACTGAGATATGGGTTTCAGTTACTTCTCAAAACAGAACTCTTCTATCTACGTTTAAAAATGTAGCACGATATTCTAACGAGAATTAATCCAAGACAGAACTATTCTATCTACGAACAAAAATTTAGCGAGGCATTCTAGCGACAACTGATTCAAGACAGAACTATCCTATCTGCACTCCAATATGCAGTTCGGATGATTTAGCATTTATTTGGAGGAAAGTACTATTCTAACTGAATACTAAAATATAACTGAGCCTTCCCAATTGGCATAGGATAGTTCTGACGCAAATCTTGGTGGGGGTTGTGAGATAGGATACTTTTGCACAGGGCTGGTGTCAACTTAATTTTCACATTTGCAGTTAGGTTACTTTTGCATTAAATCCGCGATCTTTTAGAGTATCCTAAGTTATCAAAAACAGAAAATGGGCAATTTTGCAGTTAGGCTAGTTCTGCTCTAAGGCGACGATTTGTCACTGCGCGAATTTTGCCAAAATTAAAAAACTGGGTGGAAGGAGTAAGGAGATGTTCTGGGCCGGACTTAAATATTTGTATTTAAGTACCTAATTTTAATAACTGTTAAAGGATGAAAATTTATGGAAACATTTTTTGACTTCATTTGTTCATTTATAATGAGAACAATAAAACTTTATCAGTATCTAGCTAGTAGATAAGTAAAAGTTTGTAATGAAGTCAATTTTCATTATCATTATTATTAATTAATTCCGGGTATTAATTTCGATTTTTACTTAATTTTAACTTCGTGGATATGCCCTGTATATCATCAGTTTTATCGCTGTTCAAAAATCATCGAGATACTCTACGTGCGCGCGTTTTAATGGTGGAATTTACTGGTAGTGGAAGGGCAAGCGACGACTGAACGAGCTCCGAGATTGAAATAAAATTTTTAGTTCCTAATATACCGATTTATCGAACAGACTTGCTTTTACACCGTCAAATCTAATAGTCTAGTAATTAATACGATAGATGCATTTCCGAAATTTATTTCAAACCGCGATTTTACCGCTAGGTAAAGTTTGTTGTCATTTTTTTTTATAATTTTTTTTTCTTGCCCGAGACTTTAAGCCGTGCTATTTGAAACCGATTTAATTTGATTTATTTTTAAATAAAAATTTGTTTTGATTGAGAAATACTTTAATTTATTCTTGTTAGAATACACCGTTCGTTATAAATTTCATTTTAGTTTATTTAAAGTTCTAACCGTTAAATAATTTATTTTTCATTTGATTGTAAATATAATCGTATAGATAATTTTTCCTACACTGGAAATGTATGTGAATAAATTATAAATTTCATTTTAGTTTATTTGAAGTCTTAACCGTTAAATAATTTATTTTTCATTTATTCGTAAATATAGTCCTATAGTTAATTTTTCCTACTGCGGGAAATTTCCCTAAACAAATAATACAGTTTATTAAATACATTATCGAATAAATAATTGATTGGAACTGTTTGGAAATTGTCTAATGTTTTGATTGGTTATATTTGTAGAATTGCGACGAGAAATTTTCTTTTGTTTTATCTTCCGAACTGCAAATTATAAGAGAATTTAAATAGCATAATTCCCTGTCTGAAGCAGCTCGTGATTACGATCACTTCATCCAGAGATAAGGTGTTATCCCGGCTATTAGTTTATTTTATATCTAAAAATTCATTTGCGTAAGTCTCCGTTATTTCAACAGTACTAAAATAGTATCATTTCCCTGTCTGAAGCGGCTCGTGATTACATCGCCTCATTCAGAGATAATGTGCTATCCCAGTTATTAGTTTATTTTCCGTCTGAAACCCTCATTTGCGTTAGTCTCCGTTATTGTAAGTGAACTCAAATAGTATCATTCCCCTGTCTGAAGCGGCTCGTGATTACGATCACTTTATTCAGAGGTAACGTGCTATCCCGGTTATTAAATGTATTTTATGTAAAACTCCGTTATTTAATTGACATTAAATAGTATCATTCCCAGTTTGAAGCGGCTCGTGATTATGATCGCTTCACTCAGAGATAATGTACTATCCCGGTTGTTAGTTGGTTTTACTTTCCAACCACTAGTGAGTAAACCTCTTATATGGTCCCGGTTTCAGCCCTGGAATTAGTATTGTCCCGAACCTGTCTCCTCGCATTATCTGCAACCACATATGATATTTTGCTTCAATGAAGCATTCAATTACATTTGATTGTAAATACCGATTAGACAATTTAACAGTTAATTTTTGCTACGACCGAAATAATACTTCCGAACTAAATAGCTAGTTACATTTTTAACTCAACAACAGAATAGACAATTCAATAATAAACTTTTACTGCGACCGTGATAATTACAAGTATTGATTTCATTTTTTTCTTTACGTCTGATTGAGACTACTCGAAAGTCATTTCCGTCCGTTTTGTTTATTTATTTTTGTTCAGGGTTAATACATATTACCGTGAGGGTGGGCGTTGAAATACATGAATTTATTCCTTTTCTTTTGTAAATACATTAAAATAATATATGTGTCAATGTTAACTGGCCGTATTACTGGTTGTTAATTCCTAAATTTATTTCCCCCTTATATTTCAGCTAGTGATTAATTCTGTAACAGCCCAAGCAACGATTAAAGCCCGTTACTTGTGGCCTACTATTACCTGTGTCTAAGTGACCTTTGACCCCTGGAATTTTTCATCTCCATCTGTAGCTACCCGAGTACTTTCGACGCCGTTTCGAAAGTTCGTGGAGTAAACCATCACCAAAAATCTGGCGCTCGAGAACCGCCCGTAACCAGGAATCGTTTTCTCTGTGGCGAGAAAACCCCTTACAAGTTTATAAAATTATTGTAACAAAATACCTATTTGTGTATTAAGAGCAGAAAGTAGCACTTTGGCAGTTGAGACAGAAAGTTGCCGCGCGACGCGTTTGCCAAGGCAGTAAATCTGTTTTTTTCTGCCGTGTGAAACATAATTTTTTCTCCGATTGTTTATACAGTGTGTTGAAAAAATGGAATATAATTGAAAACCTCTTTTAGGTATAACAAATACAATTTACGCATTTTTATTATTTATTCTAATTGTTGTTTTTAAAATTATAACTCTTCAATTCTTAAACAAATATAATTAAATTATAGTGACTTTGTAGTTAATTTATTAGAGTAACTTTTTTGACCGGATAGTTATGCACAGCAATACTTCAAAAAAAAAGAAGAAAAAGTACATTTTTAATTTCTAAGCATATACAGGGTGACCCCGAATAAACTTAAAAAGGTGAAAAAACACTTTTTTATTTTCACCTTTTATTTTTACTTTCTATTTTCAGAAGTTTTTATTTCAAAAATAAATATAATCCCAATAGAAGTAAAATCTATTTGCTTTAATGAAATAAGTTTCTCTAGCATAGAACCCAATTGATTATCAGAATTTTAGGTTCAACATAAGTACTTTAAAATTTATTGTTTTTAAGATACAATGTTTTTTACATTTTTGTTATTATTTCACTAAAACAAGGTAATATTCAACTTCTGTTTGGATTATTAAGTTTTGAAACAAGCAAAAACTTTTATGAAGAATAACATTTGTTCGAAAAATTGAACATAAAAAATCCTGCTTTTTTTAGTTCGTGTATGTCCATTTCAGTTCGCTCTGTACATAAGGTGTCCCGTATCGTTATGTTCATATTTTAGGAGCACACTTTTTTTCAAATGAAAAAACGCATATATTGCTAATCGATTTTTATTTATTTCAAAGTTACACGCCTATACATTATTGGCAGACAATAAATAATCAAAATTTCTTAAAGTAAATAAAAAAAACATGTCAATTAATGCTATTAATTGACCCTTTTTTTTTAATAAAATTATATTTTTATTTTTTATATCTTTCGGGTGTGCTTGCCGACATTCGTATCAGTTCAAAGTTTTTAATATTAAATATTTCACATCATCGTCATCTAAACCTTCTAAAATGATAAGTTCGAATGCCTTTTAAATATTGTGTACTATTATAAACAACCAAAAAGATGAACCGTAATATAAAAATCTAATGTCAAAATTTCAGGTTTGCAATAAGTCTTATTTTAGTATGGAATTTATTTGCCTCTAATTACAAATTTGACGTTTGCTTTAATAGTTAACACAAATAGCAATAATAAAAGACTTACTACAAGCTGCCCTAACTAAACGTTTATTCAAAACCAAACAACGAAATAGTTGGGTATCATTTTTAAATAACTTAAATAAAAATACGCCTTTAACTGACATTTGGCGACACATTAAAGCTATTATTAATAAAAATTATCAAAGAAGAAAAGCACCTACATCCAAAGAATTGATTGAAGAAGTTTTAAACAAATTGGCTCCTCCTTCTGTTTCCAGTTTCATCGAACAAAAAATAGATCACTTTACTTTTCACAATAAGAACAATTATTTATCAAACCCATTTACTGTCGCTGAATTGGACTTAGCTTTAAAAAATAATAGTAATACTGCCCCGGGAATTGACGGCTTCACTTATAAAATAATCAATAACCTTCCTCTTTGTGCAAAAAATCTGCTGTTACAGGCCTTTAATGATTGGTGGATGAAACAAGAGTATTTTGACTGTCTTAAAAATATAATAGTTTGCCTTATATTAAAACCACATAAGGATCCTCTTTTACCATCATCTTACCATCCTATTTCCTTACTATCTTGTATTACGAAGACTTTCGAAAAATTGATTAAATTAAAATTAGAACACTTTGTAGAAAGTAAATCACTTTTACCTCGAGCTCAGTTTGGATTTCGTAGAGGGCAAGGTGCAATAGATGCTGTAAGTCATATACAATTAAGTTTCTCCAAAAATCAATTTACGTTATGTTTATTTATTGATCTAACTGGCGCATATGATGTTGTTGATCTGAATATCCTATTTAAGAAAATGGTTAAAATTGGTATAAATAAAAAAGTTTCAGCAAATATAATAAATGTATTTAGTAATCGCAAAATTTACATTAGAGATCAGCATAATGTATTACATGGTCCACGAACGGTATATAATGGCTTACCACAGGGGTCCATTTTAAGTCCCATATTATTTAATATTTACACAGCCGATCTGCACAGATTAGGAAATTACAATATTGTTCAATACGCGGATGATATATGCTTCTATTTCACCCATAGTTCATATGAACAGTGTTTGAATGACTTAAGAACATTTATGTACATACTTAAACAATGGTTTATAGACATGGGTTTCAGTATTTCTCCGGAAAAGACTGCTTTGATATGTTTTTCTAGACGTCGTCTAGCTACACCTAGGTCTATCTCTTTAAGCGGATATAGGATCCCATTTGTCGAAGAATTTAAATATCTAGGTATAGTCTTGGATAAAAAATTATTATGGACAAACCATATAAAGTATGTAAAGCAGAAATGTGAAAAGGGAATAAATCTTCTTCGAGTTATTTCAAAACAAAAATTTGGAGCAGATACTAACATTTCCCTGATTTTCTATAGGTCATACATACGTTTGATTTTGGACTATGGATGTAGGGTAACATGAGGTTAACTGAACAGGTAGGTTAACTGAACACTTGCGTACATCTGTCATGTCATTGTTGGTAATGGCCTCTACTTTTGGAAGTTCAGTGACTTGCTATGTAAATTTTCGACCTCCCAGATATTTTGTGCCACATGCCGAAATCAGTGATACACCCAAAATCTTAGTGGATAGAACTTAAGCGTGAGTACTTTACTATCGATTACCATTATTAAAACTATTGCTAAACCTTATGCTGCTTCGAAATTATTTGTTTATATTTTTTACATATACAACAGGTTATCTGGACACAAGTCACAACAGGTTAAATGAACAGGTGTCCAGTTAACCTGCAATTTGTAAATTAGCGATTTTCGTAATTTTTTGTTTGGTTTTCTTTTCAGAACCAATTGTTTCAGAATTATGCCACGCATCAGGGCACGCACGACCAACAACAGGTCATACTCTGCCGAACTAGTAAAGCAAGCAGTCCAAGAAGTTCTGGAAAAAGGTAGTTTTGTGAAAAGTGTGAAAAGTGCCATGACCCTAAATATACCCAGAATTGCCTTGAAAAGATACGTCGATAAAGATCGAGATAAAGACATAAATTCCATTAACTTTCGAACAAATAATAAGCATCTAATGGTTTTTTCGCAAGAGGAAAACTTGTTTTAAAGAAATATATTCAACATGCTTGCAATATTCACTACGGTTTATCAAGCAAACAAACTCGCACTCTAGCCTACGAATACTCGGTGGCTAACAACAAAAGTGTTAAAGACAGTTGGATCATAGAAAGTATGGCAGGAAGAGAATGAATGGTTAGTTTTATGAAGAACCCCAGAACAGACCAGCATGAGTAGAGCAACAAGCTTCAACAAAACAAATGTTGAAGCTTTTTTCAAAAACCTTCTAGAGGTAAAAATGAAATTTAACTTCGAAAGCGAAGACATCTATAACGTGGATGAAACCGGAGTAACTACTGTTCACAATCCGCCCAAAATACTAGCCACAACAGGCCAAAAAGGCGTATGTCAAATAACTTCTGCTGAACGAGGGACATTGGTTACAGTTGTGGGTATTATTTTCGCTACTGGCCGTTACGTACCGCCGTTCTTTATATTCCCTCGTGTCCATTTTAAGGATAACATGTTATACGGAACTCCACCTGGGACAAAAGGCGCCGCTACTCCATCTGGATGGATGAATAGCAGTTTATTTCTACCTGTTTTACAGCACTTTGCTCAGCATGAAAGACCGTCCAAAGAACACCCGAAGTTGATCCTACTTGATAACCACGAAAGTCATTTGAGTATTGCTGCACTCAATTTCGCAAAAGAAAATGGCATAATTCTCCTAACTTTGCCCCCACACTGCAGCCACAAGCTTCAACCTCTTGACGTTGCAGTTTTCAGTCCATTTAAAAAGTTTTATGATAATGCTTGTGACAGGTGGATGGTAAATCATCCTGGAAAGACGATTACAATATATGAAGTCGGTGGTCTCGTAGGAGAAGCTTTCCTACAGTATTTTACTCCGAAAAATATTTGCAGTGGATTCAGGGCCACCGGCATAGAACCATTTAATGCCGACATTTTTCCTTAAGAGGCTTTTTTATCATCGTATGTGACAGACAGACCAAACCCCGAACAATATCAATTATCCCAACCCCCTAACGGAAGAAATACCTGCCAAACCGTCACCAATGACAATAGAACCAACACCTGGTCATTCAAACGAGAAATTAAACTTAAACCAAAACGAACAGTGTTCTGAAACTTCTAAACTAATAACACCTCAACAAATTCGTCCCTTTCCAAAAGCTGCTCCAAGAAAAATGGCAACTGGGCGTAAGATAGGAAAATCCTTGATTCTAACCAACACTCCCATCAAAGAAAGTCTAGAAGAAGAGGCTAAAAATCGTGAAGATAAGAAAAATAAACAACAAAAAGTAAATGAAACCAAAAGACAAGCAGTAACGAAACGTATTTTGGAATCTAGCTCCTCTGCCAACGAAGAAAATATAAGTTATCACGAAAGTTCAGATTCACCAGAGGATTTTGACGATTACAATGAGATATCCAGTGATGTTTTAGAGGGAGACTATATTATAGTTCGTAAGCAAATGCTCAATGGTTACGACGTAACTTTTCTGAAACGTTATAACTCAACCAACAAATTTATAGATGAAAATGAAATGGGTTTCGTATCCAAAGAATTTTTTTTATTTAAAATTTTCTGATATTTTAGCTAATACATTTTTCCTTATGTAAGTTTCATTATTTTTTTCAAACCTCTTACTTATATATTTTTCAAGTATTTTATTATTATTTTAAAGATATGTTCAATTAAACTACCCATATGTTCAATTAACCTACCCATATGTTTCCGTTAACCTGCACATGGGGTTAACTGAACCATATTGCAGGAATGCTAAAAATAAAAAAATAGGCTTCTTTTAATAAACTGTGTGTCAGCTGTATTTTTTTTCCATTGTTATATGATCAAATTATATGCCCTAGACAAAATTTTGGTCTAAGCTTTCATACCGGAATATCAATTTAAATATTTCCATCAGATGGTTCAGTTAACCCCATGTTACCCTACATTATATGGTGCGTCGTCAAAAACCAACTTGTTAACCATAGATCGTATTCAGTACAAATCCCTAAAAATATGTTTGGGAGTTATGATGTCCTTATCTAATCAGGCAGTATTGGCTGAAATTCAAGAACCCCCTTTATCGCTTCGTAGACAATTTTTGGCAGAAAAACAGATAATCAAATATCGATCATTTAATACAAGCATGGTGTCTAAAATTGCTCTACTTAATACTTGCAATTTAACTCTACCTTATTGGCGGATTAGAAATGTCTAACGATAACCAACAAAATTCCAAGAGTCACATAAACAAATTAATTATTTGGATTCCAATGTGACGTAATGCGCAGATACGTTCAAATTTGAGATAACAAATCAACATACCGTTGTTTGTTTATCGTGATTCAAATTAAATCTTGTTTCGTCAGTAAATAAACAATGAAGCCACTCTGCATTACCCCAATTCGCATGCCGATTTGCCCATGCCCGCCGGCCTATTCGCTCTATGGTGTTGTAATAACCGCACACATTTTGCTCTGCGACGGGCTCTATAATTTAAAATATTTGGTATTGTTATTTAAAAAAAAAATTCTCACCTCAAGTTATTTTTATTTAATCTTTTTCTCACTGTTCTGTCCGAAACTCTCCTTAGAGTCATTTAGTTTCCTAGAGTTCTTTGTTGTATTCTGCATAGTTTCTCTCATTAAAATTCTATCGGTTCTTTGTTTTTTTTTTGTATGTCCACTCCCATTCCCATAATTATGATCACCAGTAGTTTAGACGCGACGGTTCAAATTATAAATTATCTTTCATTGTAAATTTGCTTTTTTTGACATTTCTTTGTTGAGAAGCAGAATGCAATTTTCCCTTTCTTCCGAGATTAAATGCCTCATATTAATTAAAATTTACAAAATTGTAACATTGAAATGTGTCAGATTATTTCTAAAATAATTTTAACAGTTTTTAATTCCATAGCAACAAATTTGTTTTTCCAATTCCTACTTTGAAATTGACGCGTCGCGTAGAAATTATAGCCGAGCATAAATATGGATATGGGGTGGACAAAGAACTCTATAAAACCATTGTATAAGTAGTCTTAGTAGGTCAGCCCAATGCATTTATTTGTTTGATACCAAAAGGAGACCACCACCAGGTGGCCAGTCTAATTGAGTCTCTTTAAGCTATAGACGGCTGGAGCTTTTCCTAGTTTAAAATAGACGGCAGAATAAACTTAATGAAAGTTGCCATTTTTATTCCACTCTGTATTGTTTTCAATGGATTTAAAAATATGCCAAAGTAAAGAAAACTGATTTTCGTAATATTGACCGCTGACAATAGCAAGAAATTTGTATAAATAGGCATTCGGTTTAATCCTAGAAGACACAATTTTAAAGAAAATACCATATTTTTTTATGTGCAAAGAGAATAAGTGCCACCAGCCCCGGGTTTTTGATAAAATGGCTGTGATGTACGGGTAATTAGTGTGCATCACTCTGTATATTAGATTTAATTTATTGTTTTCTTTTCCAATTAAAGTATATTTATAAAAAGTGGTTTTACCTATTGGAACGATATCGGTGATTTGTAGACAGTCATGAATAAACTACGGTACTGAAATAGTTGTTTTATTTACATGTATTTGTAACAAATATAATAATTACCTCAAATTAGGTAATATGTTACAATGGCCAAATGGTAAAAAAAAATTATAAAGTTTATTACATTTTTTTAAAAAAGGGCAACTTTTAATAGAGAATTAACATTATCAAACATGAATTATTCTTTAGACGATTAGGTAGGTACTATTAAGTTGTAGTAAATCATTTCCTTAACAAAATCAAAAAATAATTTTTAAAATTGGACGTAGGTAATATAAAGTCATAATTATTAAATCAGCAAAGTAAATTCGGGTATGTGTGTGTGAATTCGAGAACTATGGCTGCGGAATCTGAATCCATTTGCCAAACTAATGTATTATTATTTTTTTTTTCTTAATTGATTTAATGTCGGAAAAATGCAATTTTACAATTTTTTGTTTTATGTTTATTTAAAATTGATTATGTAGTCTTTTTTATGAATTTTTTTCTTTGTTTTTTTATTTTTTTTTCTTGTTTTTTTTTTGTTTTTTTTTTGTTTTTTGTTTTTGTTTTTTGGATATCACATGGACACAATTACGCTTATGGGTCTATCTAAGCGATTAAGAAATAACAAGAGGACTAAATTCGGGTATAAAAATGATTAAAAAATATGACTACAAACTACATTATCCTTTCTCAAGACGTTCCGTGTTCGTACCGAGGACTAGGCGATATTGTCTTCCTTGTCTACCTAGTATTAAAAATTTGACAGTACGGAATAAAGGGTACATAGATCTGAAATTTAGTATTGCTCGATTGTGCAAGGTGGGAATATTTATTACATGAAGTAATTTTGTTTTTAATATAGAATTTGCAATATTTCAGTATATTTAAAAAAGTATTTTATTAGAAAAAGTTAGGTTAAAGCATTATATTTATACAGGGTGTCCCAAATTGTTTTACCCAGGCTATAACTTCTAAACCATGCAAGATAATCGAACCGGACGAAAGTCATCCATTATAATTAGCGGTATACTTTAAAATAAATTAAAATTTGACGACCCACCCTCAAAAACTACCCCGCTGGAACAACCCCCTCAAAAATTATTAACGACACCCTAATTTTTTTTTGCTCATTTTTGTAGTCGCTACTTTTCTCTGTATAACTGTTTTTAAAATTTTAAAATCGCTCGATAAATAAGTGAGAAATTAAATAAAACTGTATGTCAAGTTGATGATGAAAAATACTTTATTAGGTGACACATAATTAAAAAAATACATTGAAACAAGAGAAGGAGAAGACAAGAAATAAATATCAACAAACAAAGAGTAGTAATAATTTATAATAAGTGCTCAAATTGCCCACCTCCCACTTCCACACATTTGTCAAACATTAACAATAAATTTCTAGTACAGGCAGCTCGAATCATGGCCGGTGTAAATCTGTTACAAGCATGTCTGATTCTATTTTTTAAATCTTCTAAGTCCTCTGGTTTTGTTTCGTATAGCACGTCCTTTATAGTACCCCAGAAAAAAAATCTAGAGGCGACAAATCAGGTGATCTAGTCGGCCACTGAATAATTAGAGAATACGTGGATATAACACGGTTTCCATAAGTGTTTGCCAAATATTGGCTCACAATTTGGGCATTTCACAATTTGTGCATTATGAGCTGGTGCACCATCTTGCTGCCACCACATATATCACGTCTTTGATTAAGAGGAACACCTTCCAACAACTCAAGAACGGTATTGATTAAAAAATCACGATATCCTATTCCCGTTAGAGTGTTTTCATAAAAATGAGGACCTATAATCCTACCATTGAACAAACCACACCATACGTTTATGCCCCAAATATTTTGAAACCTTGTTTCTCTTACCCAGTGGGGATTTGTTAGGGACCAGTAATTGGAATTATGACGATTTAATACACCATTATTATGGAAACGTGATTCGTCGCTCCATAATATTTTATCTAAGAATGTGGCATCGTCATTTAGTTTCACCTGCATTCTAGCGAGAAAGTCTAGGCGTCTTTCAAGATCATTAGGGAGTAAACCTTTTGGACCAAGTGAATTTATAAAGAATGATATTTATTGTCTTTTAATATTCTTTGGATGCTACTTTTGCTTATTCCAATTTCGAGTGCCAAATCTCTGATAGAAACATGTGGATTTACATGAACGTAAGCCAAAACGTGTATAACATTTTCTTCATTTCTGATCATTCTGTTGTGTCCTCCATGATGTTTACCTTCAGGAAAATGTCCTTGCCTAAGACTTCTTTCTAAATTGGAAAACGTTCTAACTGAGGGAATTGCTCTATTCGGAAAACGTTCATAGTATAATTGTCTAGCTTGTCTTGAATTCTTGCGACATTCGCCGTAAATAATTATCATATCGGTGTACTCGTTGGAACTAAACAGATTAGGGATTTTGAAATAATTTGTTAGGACTTGACAAACTCTAAATTATTGCAAACTTTATTAAGTAAAAACTGCTAACTTTATCGAGTGCACTTCTGTTTAACAAGAGACAGATTGATATAGTATTGTTTATAATGCGCTAAAAAACTTACCATGAATTTGACAGCAAGCAACTTGATGAAAATATAAAAAATAACGAATCTCAGTTATTTATGGAGCGATTTCAAAATTTTAAAAACAGTTGTACAGAGAAAAGTAGCGACTATAAAAATGAGCAGAAAAAAAATTAGGGTGTCGTTAATAATATTTGAGGGGGTTGTTCCAGTGGGGTAGTTTTTAAGGGTAAAACATCAAATTTTTATTTGTTTTAAAGTACACCGCCAACTATAATGGATTACTTTTGTCCGGTTCAATTATCTTGCATGGTTTAGAAGTTACAGCATGGGTAAAACAATTTGGGACACCCTGTATAATGGGTATATATTTTCTACAATAATTCATTGTCCCAAGAATATCAACTAAGCTACTAAAATAATAAAATCTATAAATCAGTCTTTTAAATAATGATTTAACAAATGTTTCACAATATATTAATTTACATGTTTCCTGACTTATCTGTGAAAGAAACGTGGAGAAAATACTTAGTTTTCCCTACAAATTTTTCTCAATTTTGTTGCTGTCTGCTGTTGTAATGATGTGATAATTTTTTGCAGAAAGATGTCTTCTTTTTAACTTGAA
This sequence comes from Psylliodes chrysocephalus, assembly GCA_927349885.1. NCBI lineage: Eukaryota > Metazoa > Arthropoda > Insecta > Coleoptera > Chrysomelidae > Psylliodes > Psylliodes chrysocephalus. The sequence continues at coordinate 15,662,404 of OV651818.1, read as the reverse complement.
ATAAATAAAGAAAGAAGATGACTTAATTTTTTATTCTATAAAAATATATAAAATATATTAAATTACATTATTTAAGGTATAATAATAATTTGCAATTTTTACAATACTTACGATTGGTTTTATTCGTAACTTATGCTATAAGTTCAAGAAAATAAAATTCAAAATTAGTTCGGTCTGTACTGGTTGAAATTCAAAAAGATCTTCTTATATAATTAGTATTTAAAAAACTGAGTAAATAGAACCGTTGTGTTTTGTTACTCTCCGGTTTTGATCGATCCGGATTTTATGTTGCTGCCGTTGAATGAAGTAATCATATTTTGTTGTTGTCAACTTTGAGATATACAGGGTGTCTGTAAAAGGTCTTTACAAAAACATACCACATATTCCTTAGACCAAAATAAGACGATTTAAGTAAAATTACCTTAGTACAAAGTTGCTTCGTTTGAGCTCCAGAGGGCCTTGAAGTTACAATTTTTAAATCGTTTTTTCCATATAAATTTAAAACGGCATATGCGATTTGCATATGAAATTTGGTATATTGGTAGGTAGAGTTTTATGTGGCAAAAAAATGGTATTAAAATTTTGTCCGATAATAATACATAGGCGTAGAACTTGATTTTTTAAATAATTGCACCTTTAAAAATTCTACGCCAATGGAAGAAAAGGAGTTTAAGTATGAAATTTAGATTGCGCAACTCATTTACTTTAAAAAAGGTACTCTTTATAAGACTCGATTACTCTCATGGTTTTCGCTAAATTTCTGTTTTAATAATTTGGAGTGTATAGGTTTCACAAAAATATTTATTTACAACATAATCAAAATAGAGATTTTACAAAAATTGTTCAAAATGTTCACCATTTTCACGCATACAGATATTTATACGTCGAAGAAAATTAAAATGTATCCTTTCCATAACTTCTTCATCACCTCTAAGATTGTTTATTGCATCTTGAATACGTTGCCAGAGTTGTTCCTCATTTTCTACAGGTTCCCTGTAAACTGTGGATTTCAGATGTCCCCATAAAAAGTAATCCATCGGTGTTAGGTCTGGGGAACGTGGAGACCAGTTTACAGGTGAGTCATTACCTCTGCCTATCTATTTGTGTGGATATTGTTCATTCAAGTGGTTTCTAACGTTTAAAGAAAAATGTGATGGAGCTCCATCTTGCATAAACCACATATCTCTCCGAAGTTGGAAAGGTAACAATTCTGGCAACGTATTTTGTAGAAAATCCAAATAATTTTCTCCAGTTAATCTTCGTGGAAGTATGACAGGACCAACAATAAAATTACCAATTATTCTAGCCCACACATTAATTTGGAATTCGTGCTGAAAATGGTTTACCTTTATTGCATGCGGATTTTCAACGGCATAAACATGTTCATTATGGGTACTAGTTATACCTCTTCTTGTAAAACCCGCTTCATCGGTAAACAGAACCTTCTTGACAAAGTTTTGATCTTTTTCTCTTCGCATATTAAGAAATCGACAAAAACCCAAACGAATTTGAGGATCATGAACTAATAATTCTTGTACTGGCTTCTTATGGTATGGATATAGCAATTGTTCTCTAAGCACTTTATGAACGACATCTTTACTTACTCCTAGTTCCCTTCCAATTCGTCTGGTGCCTAATTCTGGATCTTCTTCAACACGTTCTAAAATGTCTTTTCAACGTCAGAAATCCTAACAAAACGTTCTCTTCCATTATCAACAGTGTTGGGAGCAAAGGAACCGGTCTCCCGAAGACGTCTCTCAATAGCAGCAAAAGTTGGGTGGCTAGGTACACGACGATTTGGAAACCTTTCAGAGTACACCCTGACACTCTCTCGAACATATCTTTCACAAAATCCTAATGTCAGTAACATATCGGTATATTCTGCATTGGTATATTGTACAGCCATATTAATAAACCACGCATTTGTTTTTTTTTTATTATTGAGTCAGATAGAACACTTTCAATCGTCAACAAGAGATTAGGTGTTAAAACTTGACAATATTTTTATTTAGATGAAACTATGGAAACCAACAATAAATGGTTTTCTATACGTATTGCAGGCAAATAATTAATATTCCTCAAAAAATCGTACATGGCAAGAATCGAGTATTTTTGTTAAAAGTCTCGATTAGAGGTGTTGAAGAAGATATGAAAAAAGTACATTTTTATGTTTTTTATCGTATAAAATTTTGTCCGATAATAATACATAGACGTAGAACTTGATTTTTTAAATAATTGCACCTTTAAAAATTCCACGCCAATGGCAAAAAAGGGGTTTGAGTATGAAATTTGGATTGGGTACTCATTTACTACAAAAAAGTACCCTTGATGACACTCGATTTACTCTCATGGTTTTGACAGTTTGTATTTTAATAATTATTGTTTATGTTCTAAAATTACTAAAATGCAAATTTCGTCAAAACCATGAGAGTAATCGAGTCTTATCAAGAGTACTTTTTTTTAAAGGAAATGAGTTGCGCAATCTAAATTTCATACTCAAACTTCTTTTCTTCCATTGGCGTAGAATTTTGAAAGGTGCAATTATTTAAAAAATCAAGTTCTACGCCTATGTATTATTATCGGACAAAATTTTAATACCATTTTTTTTGCCACATAAAACTAACAATATACCAAATTTCAGCAAAATCGCATATGCCGTTTTAAATTTATATGGGAAAAACGATTTAAAAATTGTAACTTCAAGGCCCTCTGGAGCCCAAACGAAGCAACATTGTACTAAGGTAATTTTACTTAAATCGACTTATTTTGGTCTAAGGAATATGTGGTATGTTTTTGTAAAGACATTTTACAGACACCCTGTATTACATGATACGAGTTCGCGCATGACGTATTGTGGTGTCGAATATGGATGATTGGTCATGAGCTGATTAAAATTTATTTTCGCGCGTTGGTTTCGATCCCCACAATATGTCGCCGTGATGTAGTATCAATCGGCTTAATATAATGTTCTTTTTACAGTATCATGGATATATATTACAAGTTTTCTCTTTTTCACTTCAACGATCTTATAAACAGACTGGGATGAGTTATGCTAATTCTTCTCAGTTAAAATCTTAAATTCTTGCAAGGTTATGATTTTCTGCTTTAAAAATAACTGAATAATATAATAGAACACACAAACGAAGTTGCGTGATATTTTATGAACCCTGACATCGGATATTTAAAAATATTTGGATTAAATCAGAGATAATAACAAACGAGGACAGAAGATGTATTCTGCTGTTCGATGAGATGGCAATTAAGAAAACCATCGATTATAATAAAAAATTAGATGTTATTGAAGGGTTTGAAGACTTCGAGAACAAAAAAAAAGAAAGCCAATTTTTGCCAGACAAGCTTTAGTGTATTTTCCCAATGAAAAATTCCAGTAGCTTTTTTTCTAACCCAAAAGGATGTCGATGCTTAATCCCTCGAAACTATTATTATTAAAGGTTTAACACATATTTGAGACGACTTAGGTTTACAACCTATAGGGATAGTGTGTGATTTACCTACAGGTAATTAAAAAGTCTATAGATTTTTGGGCATTACTGTAGGTAACCCTAAATTTTCCAGAGTAGAAAACAATTACTTTGCATTTTTTATGTGCCTGACCTAGTAAAATGCGTTCGAAATAAGTTTTTACAAGATTATTTTTTCTTCTGGCAAATTTATCAGATTTGCTGATGTTAAATAGGTTTATGAACTGGACCAACGTAGCAAATCTGGAAGGAGTTTATTAAAAATCACTTTAAAAAACTTTTTCCCAAATGCATTTGAAAAAATGAGCGTAAAGCTTGTTACTCGATCATTTAACCATTCTGTAGCTACAACCATTAAAACAGCAACAAGAACTGGAGAATTAGTTTTCATAACGGTTGAAAATACAGCCTATTTTATTTGAAACAATGAACAACCTATTTTATGGCCTAAATAGTTCTTCTGCACATAGTTCGAAACTTTGTAACCTATCGTAATATATGGAGAATAAAGAGGTGATTTTAATGCTGTTACACAAGGATACAAACTTTTAAAGAATGTAGCTAAACAAACTGCCAAAGGTAAATTAACGAGACCGGATTTATTCGATGGTTTTCTTCTTACCATAGATGCCGTTAAAGAGTTTTATTACTATATTATTACGCAAACTCAGCCTAAATATGTATTAACCGGAAGACTAATTTAGGATCCATTAGAAAACCAATTTTCTCTCTATAGGCAGAAAGGGAGTTATAATCGAAATCCTACTGTTAAGGGTTTCAAAGCAGCTTTTAAGCTAAATATCCTTCATAATTTCATGAGGCCTCCACTTAAAGCAAATTCGGGAACGAATCAGAACGAAGATCAAAATCTACTGGGGTCTGGTAATGATTTAAACGTTTTTAATAGAACCTCATAATGATGAAGATACAGATAATGAAGAATACAGTTAAAGGTCTGAAACCAATATTTCATTAGAGAAGACGCTTCCTGTAACATTAGAAGAATGTTCCACTATGTACTTTTGCCGGATACTTAATAAAAAAATGCGTAAAAAAATTTAAATGCTAGGAGTGTCAAAATTATTTCGAAGAAAAAGAAAATGTTTTAAATGATAAACACCATTCATTTTTTTATAAAACTTATAATCTAAACGAGCAATCCGGGCTAAAATATCCATCATCACTATTGGGCCAATTTGCTAGAATATCGCTACAAACTGTCACGCAAAAGAAAGAAGAATATTTTACCAAAAATGTTTTTATAATTCGCTAAAAATTATGATTGAAAAAATAAAAACATTTTTAGCAGAATGGTGTAATTGTATTAGTAACTGTGTGGAACACATACAGTATATGTTAGATTTATTAATTATAACTCAAATTTTCAAATATTGTAAGAATCGGTCCAAATTAGAAGCTGCAAAGAAAACGAGGAAACTTCAAGCCAGTAAAAAAATCTGACTTTCCTATCTAGTTATTATAGGCTTTTTCCGGTTATTTTGTACAACCTATTGCATCTCTATAATTTTTTAGAGAATAAACTAAATATATACATTGTCCACATACATCTACCTCGAAACATTTTTCTTTAGATATTCATTTAAAACGAAAATACTGAAAAATTTAAATTTCCTACAATTTTTTTATTACGGTCCATTTTAGAAAAATCATGTAAAAACAAAAATTATAGAAATCGATATCGCAAACAACTTTTAGTTCAACAATTTTCATAAAAATCAGAATTTTGCACATTTTGTCAAATTTCTCGAATACGGACCATTTCAGGAAATTTTGACATAAAACAGAAATTATAGATAATATTAGAAGTAACTTTTATTTGAACAATTTTTCCTCTACACATAAATAACAGATATATTCCATAAAATATAAAAACGGCCTCCCATAAAGTACCCCCCCAGATGTTCCGACTTTGTCCAAAATCTAATCATTTCACTTTAGTTCGAAATAAACCTTAAGTTAAAATTTAATGTTTTTTATTTATCTGTTTTTGGGTTTTCTTCAAATTTCAAAATTTACAATTTTCTCAAATTTCTGGAATACGGTCTATTTTACAGAAATTATGTATAGGATAAAAATTATAAAAAATTATATTACAAACAAAGTTTATTTGAACAATTTTTATAAAAAAATATTCTTTTACATTTTATCAAATTTCTCGAATACGGACCATTTTAGGAAAATTTTGTATGGAACAAAAATTATAGATAATAATATAACAAGTAACTTTTATTTGAAGAATTTTCTTCCACAAATGTAAATAACAGATATATTCCATAAAATATAAAAATGACCACTTATAAAGTACCCCCCCAGATGTTTTGTAATCAGTTCATTCGACGCTGGAACAGAGCTTACGTTTAATATTTGGTGTTTTTCTGTGTATCGGTTCATGAGTTATGCGACACACACACACACACACACACACACACACACACACACACACACGCACACGCACACGCACACGCACACGCACACGCACACGCACACGCACACGCACACGCACACGCACACGCACACGCACACGCACACGCACACGCACACGCACACGCACACGCACACGCACACGCACACGCACACGCACACGCACACGCACACGCACACGCACACACACACACACACACACACACACACACACACACACACACACACACACATCATCGCAGGTCGAAAAAAATCATGATTCCTATACTTTCCTTATCTGTATACAGATAGGAAAGTAAAAATGTAAAGTCGTCTATAGTACAAAATACATAAATAAATTAATTCCTCATTTTGTGTATTTATTTCCTCCAAGAAAGCTAATAATTATTGTAAGAGGCTGGTACTTAGGTTATTTAAAAATCTTGTCTTTTATTAATTATAATAATATTATTTTATATTACCAATTTTTTTATCCAAACTACCTACCAACATTATTTCCATGTATAAGAAGATGAATGACAAAATTAGCGATTTACCTACATAAAGACCAAAATGTTAAATACCTACCGATGGCTTGAATTCACGCTAAACATGAAATATGCGTAATATGGTAGACCACCAACTTAAAGACCATCTAAGCGACTTCTAATCAATCGCAATTATAAAGCTGGTAAACTATTATTCGATAGTTGCCAGTTTATTTAAATAGATCCAAAAAATGACAACGTTGTACGGTTGAACAAACAATCCCAACTTCTTTTACCGGCATCTAGAAAACTATTTTCTGCTTACGACTTTTTTAATTTGCGCCACTGTCCGCTTGGAACCGCCATGTGACGAGCATAATAAAATCAAACTTTGTCTCCATAAGGGTTGACTTACTAGATATATTTATACAATGGTAAAACAGAATGACTGAACCATGGGGGTCCCAATCCGACACTGGGCATCACACCTCTTGATTTCTACCGCCCCTATAGAAAGCTCCAGCGTCCACTGGGGGCACTATCGCCCCCGATGGGACGCGGTTTGTGCAGCGCTCCCAAAAATCAATTTAAAAAAATGCATGCCAGATAGTTTGAAAACAATTGAAAGGGGAGTATTAAGACATCGAATTGGATAAACATACCAATTTTTAGATCTATTCTAATTTTTTACAAATTAATGTACTATATTTCCTGGTCTACTAGGACTAGAATTAGAAACTCTAGTACTGCGTTATCTATGACAATTTAAAGTGTTAAAACACCCTTAAAAGCTAGTTATAATCGTAACAGTTGATCTTTAAACCTAATCTTTTTAGAATGTTTCCATCGAAAAGTTTGCTAGACTTGGTAGAAATTAAAAAGAAAATTTGGTCTTTGCTTCTTTCAAATTAGGAACATAATTTTCTCGGTTCTTTTAAGAGGCATCTTAACTTTTAAAACATCGCAGCTCTCGTATCTTTTTATAAAGGACGAACTGTTTTAAAGGATAATGAAGATTTCAGTGAAAGAAATACTTGTAATACAGAGGAGGTGAAATAACAAAAGGAATTCAAAAGTGTGGAGACGAACTCTTTGTAGAAAAAATTTGTGTTTTGCTTGTTATATATTTCATTTTTAATTTTCAACGTACTTTTTAATGACGTTATTAAAGCGTGATAACAGACCTAGTTTAACAACAAAATTAATGGGAAAATTTTAGGAAAATACATGGAATTAAATTTTTTGTTTGTTAGTGATATAAACTTAATGCGAAAATTATAATACCATTTTAAAAATCGTTTTTTAAAAAAATATATTTTTATTTAAACAAGTACAAAATTTTTATGACTTTATTAATTGCAAGCTAACATCAGACTGGAAGTAAAATAAAAAAATGTTAGACACTTGTTGAGAGATAACAAGTAACTTGAACTGCCGGCTGGTGGAATTCTCGGAACTTCTCGACAGGTCAGCGGTTTCTATTATGTAATTTGCGTCAGGTTTTGATCCGTCTGTTTTAAAATTTGATTAAGGATAAATAAAATGGTTGGTACACAGAAAAAATCAAAAAAAGTTTGTAAATCAATAGTAGATATATCGTAAAATTCAGAGAATCTGTCAATTTACATTTCGAAGTAGTAAGAATAATTTTTTTATTAAAATACTTGACTCAACAACGACCAATAGACTGCTCCCATAATTAAGATAACAAAAATATAAAATAGTCAAAGATTGAGTAAGAAAATATTTTTTCCATAAATTAAATAATTTCAGTAGTACACGAATTATCGTTTATATACTACAAACAATATCAAACAAAGCTGTGACGTAATAATAAAACAATACTTATTTATAATTTCATCGATAAAAAATCAAACCTAATTAAAGTTTTGAATAGAAAAGTTCATGGTAGTAATTCTAAATTGGATTATTACTTAATAAAATATGAGTTTTATGTATTTTCGTTTTCTTTAGCGACCTAGAAATATTTAGAGAATAAAACTCAACATAGAAAGGAGTTGATTACAGTGGCGTATCAAGCATTTTAAAGGTCTCAGGGGAAATCTAGTTATTCTTCTTCTTCCATTTTTTCCCGTTGCGTTCTTGCATTGCCTTAATGCTCATGTTTTTACTTTCCTATCTGTATACAGATATAAGGAAAGTATAGGAATCATGATTTTTTTCGACATCTAGTTTTCGATGGATTTTTACGTTTTGAGGTCCCCTGAATCCGTTTTGACTATTTTCGCGATGATGTCTGTGTGTGTGTCTGTGTGTCGCATAACTCATGAACCGATACACGGAAAAACACCAAATTTTAAACTTAAGCTTTGTTCCAGCGTCTAATGAGCAGAGTAGGAACATCTGGGGGGTACTTTATGGGTGGTCATTTTTATATTTTATGGAATATATCTGTTATTTACGTTTGGGGAAGAAAATTCTTCAAATAAAAGTTACTTCTTATATTATTATCTATAATTTTTGTTCTATACAAAATTTTCATAAAATTGTCCGTATTCGAGAAATTTGACAAAATGTAAAAAATATTTTTTTATAAAAATTGTTCAAACAAAAGTTGTTTTTAATATAATTTTCTATAATTTTTATCCTATACATAATTTCTCTAAAATGGACCGTATTCGAGATATTTGAGAAAATGTGTAAAGTTCGAAATTTGAAGAAAACTCAAAAACGGATAAAGAAAAAAACATTAAATTTTAAACTTTAGTTTTATTTCGGCCTGACGTGAAATGATTAGATTTTGGACAAAGTCGGAACATCTGGGGGGTACTTTATGGGAGGCCGTTTTTATATTTTATGGAATATATCTGTTATTTATGTTTGGAGAAAAAAATTGTTCAAATAAAAGTTACTTCTAATATTATTATCTATAATTTTTGCTTTATGCAAAAATTTCCTGAAATGGTCCGTATTCGAGAAATTTGACAAAATGTGCAAAATTCTGATTTTTATGAAAATTGTTGAAATAAAAGTTTTTTGCGATATCGATCTCTATAATTTTTGATCATACATGATTTTTCTAAAATGGACCGTAATGGAAAAATTGTAGGAAAAGTGCTAAATTTAAATTTTTCAGTATTTTCGTTTTCAATGAATATCTATAGAAAAATGTTTCGAGGTAGGTGTATGTGGAAAATGTATATATTTAGTTTATCCTCCTCTAAACATTTATAGAGGTGCTGCAATAGGTTGTACAAAATAACCGGAAAAAGCCTGTAATAACTAGATAGGAAAGTCATGTGTTGGACACATCAGATTTTTTTAATAATTATTATAAAAAAATGGCATTTATTTTATATAAAATAGGTAACCTTCATCTGCTATTGACCTCAGAAGTGGTAGGCGAAACAAAATTATTGAGGTTTTGTCATAGAAGCGTCATTTGACTCCTACTTTTCTTCTTCTGTATTGTAACGTTTATTTATTTAAACACTTTATTTATTTAATTAATTTACAATAATAAACTATTTTATTTTAGTATCTTACATACTAATTTATATCACAGTTACTATTAATTTATATTAATAATATTAATCTGCTCACATCGATATCTAAACTTGAACTTATACTAAGACAAATTTGGGCTATTTAAGTAAAAATGTACCGCGAAAAATATAATACGCTTTGAAAAATCGTTTTTTATTTAAACAAGTACAATATTTTTATGACTTTATTAATTGCAAGCTAACATCAGACTGAAAGAAAAATAAAAAAATGTTAAACACAGAGATAACAAGTAACTTGAACTGCCGGCTGGTGAAACTCTTGGAACTTTTTGACAGGTCAGCGGTTTCTATTATACAGGGTGTTTCAAAAAGGTATGTCATAAATTATACCACGTATTCTTGGATCAAAAATAGAACGATTAAACCGTACTTACCTATATACAAAAGTGCACCCAAAAATAGTTACAGGGTGTATAAGATACAAATTTAAATGAATTTTTTTAACATTGCTCTTAAACCGTTTGACATTGTTTCATGAAATTTTATATGACGTGTTGGAATACCATGACTAACAAAATCGAAGTAGAGGCAAAATATTTTTTTTTATTTTTGTAGGATTTTGGAGGGTGTCACCGCCCCTTTCTCTATTCAACTTTTTTGTAGTATAAAATTTAATTACAAATGAAACGCCACTGGAATCCAACATCCATTTGGAAACTTTTTTGTAAAAAGTTTAGTTTAGACGATACAGCCATTTGAAATAACAACTTAAAAATATTCAATGGAAATTCTACGTATGAAATATATCAAAATCAAGTTTATTTTTAAATTACAAACTAATTTCATCAAAATAAAAACATTTAATTTAACAGGTGTTCAAAATTACTTACTACATAGTTTTAACAATGAAAATCGAATTTTGATATTTTTGCATACGTATAATTTACATTAAATATGTCATTTTAAGTGGCTGTAACGTCTAAACCAAACATTTTACAAACAAATACTAAAAGACAAAAAACTTTCCAAATAGATGTTGCATTTCAGTAGCGTTCAATTTTTAATAAAAGTTTATATTACAAAAAAGTTGAATAGAGAAAGGGGCGGTGACACCCTCCAAAATCCTACAAAAATAAAAAAAAATATTTTGCCTCTACTTCGATTTTGTTAGTCATGGTATTCCAACACGTCATATAAAATTTCATGAAAATATGTCAAACGGTTTAAGAGCAATGTTAAAAAAATTCATTTAAATTTTTATCTTATACACCCTGTAACTATTTTTGGGTGCACTTTTGTATATATGTAAGTACGGTTTAATCGTTCTATTTTTGACCCAAGAATACGTGGTATAATTTATGACATACCTCTTTGAAACACCCTGTATAATTCGTGCCAGATCTGTTTTTGAAGATACCAGACATTCCAAACTAGACCAGTCAAGGAATCGGCACGTGTACCAGGGGGGCTATTTTCAAAGTATGGGAGCACTCATTTCTCTCAAGATTCTCATCAGAAATGTCGTACGTCAATGTGGAAATGTTGTTTTTAAAGGCATCGAGGATTAAAATTCTTGGGAAGATTTTAATACTCTCTAAATAAACCGAGAGAAACAGTCAGTGAGTTCACACTGGCCCTAAGAGCCCTAAAAATACGGTTTTACGTTGACGTATGACATTTCTCTTGAGAGAAATGAATTCTCTCGAGTTTGAAAATAGCCCCCCAGACCTGTCTTATAATATTTCAAATTTCCTAGAGTAGACCGAGGAACTACCTCGACTGGCGATAACGAGATATAGGCGGATCTATAGGAAGTTTCAGAGGTTTACTTAGTTTATTAAATATTCTCGGTAATGCGAAAATGGGAGACCGCAAGATGCCCAAATAAGGCGTCGAGGAACTTAAAGGGTTGAAGCAGGCCTGGTCGAAAATGGCTCACACGTAAGTATCTTAATATTTACAGTATTAATATATCGTGTATTTAAATAAAACCCTACATTTTACTACAATATTGTTGTGAATTAAACAATTCCGCGTGATTATACAGGGTGTTATATGAGTCATCTGTTTTTTAATTCTAGGTAAAAATTCTGTCTATTGGAAAATTTGCACTATTTATCAATTTTTAAGTAAAATCAATTCCTAAGTTTTTACCCTGTACATCACCTCAAAAACTTTTTTCCAACGTACTGCTTTTTTTTTTCAATGGACTTACATCATTTCAACACGAAGTTGTCAAAAGATTTTCACCAGTTTGATTAGGGAGTTTTCCCATTCTTGTGTTACGAAACTTGAAGTTACCGAAGCGTGGGAAATCGTAAAAATGGGTAATATATATAGAGAATGAAAGCGTTGAGAAATAAAACTGCTGTCACACTGATAAATTACTACAGGCCCGGTTTTAAGGAGTCTCTTTTTTATGACACTATGAGTTGGATTATATATTTAAGTCTGTGTAAAAATCTAAAAATCTCTTACTTCTTACCGGCAAGGATTATGCCAAAGGACTTTTTAAAGTAAACTGTAGATTAGACAACTGCAAAGACATTTTTTGATATTTTGTTTTTACTTAAGATAAGTTCTCATTAGTCACTTTTATTGAATCATTTCATAATATATAATCATTTTAAAACTGACCAATTAGTATTTATTTATTAAATCGACAATTTGGTTATTTTTTTTGGCAAATCGGCTTCATAATTATTTGGTTATTTTCGCTTAATCAATTATTTTCGATTAAGCGATTATTTTCGAATAATCGATTATTTTAGATATTTCAAAGATGATCAAATAATCAATTTTAAAGGAAATACGAAAAACAGATTATTTAAAATACTAGATAATTGGTTGTTTTTTTTTTTTGAAAATCAATTTATCGATTAATCGACTTTTTAATTAATCGATTATTTTTGGATCTACGAAAAAAGGTCGCAAACATTTGGTCGCGCGAAAAAATGTCGCGCACAAATAGGCGCGTGTCAAAAGGTCGCCGGAAAAAAAAGAGCGCCGACGAAATAAGGTCGCGAGCAATTGATCGCGCGAAAAAAAGGCGAGTAGGAAAATAGCGCGTAACAATGTTGATGTTTCTATTATTATCTTTTAATCCCAATGAAAAAAAAATCATTGGTCTTAAAGTGTTATGAGGGTAAAATTGAGTATTCATAGATTTGTTTTGAAAATCTTTATATTGCAGGTAACCTTTTAAAGTATGTCTCTAATACCTATTTATTAAAAAAAAAACGATTTGTTTATTATTACTTTAGATAATTACCAATAAGCTGGTTACTTATTCTAAATAAATCTTATTACAATCAACCCCGTTAGCTGTTAATAAGGCTTTAATATTGATATTTCTATTATTATCTTTTAATCCCAATGAAAAACAATCATTTATTTCAGAATTTACTTAATTGGTTTTATATACGGTCTTAAAGTGTTATAATAAGGGCATCGTAATAAGAAGGGTTTGGTAAAATTTAGTATTTAGTATTCATTAGATTTGTCGTTCTGTCAAGATGGTTCTTACTTACGTAAACAGTCAAAAAGGTGCTAATATGTTAGTGTACAATGGCTTTATCCATAGAAAGGAGAAAGTGATAGGTGAAAAGACAATTTGGAAGTGTGCCCACTACAATAAGTGGAAATGTACCAGAAGAGTTCACACTGTGGAAGATGAAGCAGTAAAAAGTACAAGCCACAACCATATTGCAGATGCAGCCAAATTAGAAGCAAAGAAAGCTTGTAATAAGATAAAAGAAATGGCGCAACAAGTTGAACTAACAACACAAGGTATATTTGCTACTGTTTCACAAGAAATTTCTTTAGGTGCAACTGGGCAATTACCTTCCATTTCATCCCTAAAGCGGACTATTCAACACACACGTCAAAAAAAAGGAAGCTATTCCAGCAAATCCTAGAAATTTATCCGAGCTTGTTATTCCAGAAGAATACACCATAAGCAGCAATGGCGAACCTTTTCTTTTATTTGATAGTGGCCCAAACGAAGACAGAATTTTGATTTTTTCCACCGAAAAAAATTTAACTTTTATGGAGAACTGTGATCACTGGTATGCTGATGAAACATTTACGTGTGCTCCTTTAATATTTGCTCAGCTGTATACAATCCATGGAGTACAGTACAGCAACGTTGTACCCACTGTATATGCTCTTCTTCCCAATAATACTACCGAGACATATACACGCCTCTTTCAAGAATTAAAAACTTTAAGACCAGGTTTACGACCTGCAACAATAATGGTGGATTTTGAAAGGGCAGCAATTAATGCCATACAAGAACAGTTTCCTGAAGTCAGAGTGCGTGGCTGCTTCTTTCACTTTACGCAATGCTTGTGGAGAAACATGCAAGGTGCAGGATTGCAACGTATTTATACACAAGACGCAAATTTTGCCCTACATATAATCGATTGATCGATAATTTATTTCGATAATCACTTACCCCTAGCGACCAAATGACTTTTAATAGGTTTAAATTTTAAAATGTTATCTGGTTTCAGACATATGCATTTCTAGAGTTTTATGTGACTCATCCTCTATATTAATTAATATTCCTTTTTCTGAGGTTACAATATAAAACATCATTTTCTTATTTTGACTAATTTTTAATATGTGATAGCCGTAGAAAAAATATATTGTTCAACTCACAAGATTTGATTTGCAATATTCGCCTGTGCACATATTTTTTTTATAATACTCATAGATATGAGTACCATTTCTTGCTCGATTAACAATATTCTATTTCATCATTTTACTGTAGTCTCTTGCAGAAAAATCCGTAGTAAATAAACGCTAACGAAATATTCTATAAAAGGTCTTCTCTTTACATAAAATTTCGCATCTGTTTGATATTAAAAATATCACGTTAATTTTATTTCATAATACAAAATTCCAATAAAAATCTTATAAGTAAATCTAATAGTTCATTATGATGCTAATAAACAAAGGCCATCCCTGTCACAGAGTTCGGGTCTCCACCCAGTTTCCTCACTTTTTTAACCTTTCTTTAGAAATTGGCAACATTTGCACAAGTTAAATACCGGTGTATGTTATACCTATGGTCTCTTTTATCTAAGATTATTTTTAAATATCATTGCAGTTATAGGCTTAAGTAGATATTTCAAATTATGGGTACTTTAAATTATCGTCGAGCAAAAATAAATGTGAATGCTGCAAAATAAACAATCCCATTTGAAAAAAATTATCACCCTTCTTTCAGAAAGTTGAGCATAAATTAAAACCCAATCTCAGAATCGTAAAACTTTCCAGACAATTTCTGGTAATTCTTAAAATTGAGATCAACGATCTCTCGCACTCCCCTATCCCTTGCTAATACCGAAACAGTCATTTATTTTTATTTAATTAGTCCTCTTACTTATTTTATCTGTATTTAATTTGCGATAAAATTGACGAAAACATTCGTAATTAGTTCTCTTGATGAAGTTTGGGCTTCTTTCGTGTCTTTATAGATTGTCGAAGACTTTTGTTTATAAACAGGGGTGGTTTCTTCATTCGTTCGTTTATGCAGTGAACGTCCAGTTAAATTATTATTTTAAAATCACATAAATAACATAAAAATATAAATTCCATTTAAATATTTATTATTATTTTCATACATGTTATTCTCTATTTTTTTTGGTACGCCACTGCGTCTCTGTCAGTTTACAATACCAATTGAGCACCAGAGTGACCAGTCGTTTCCGCCAATGTTTGTAGTTAAAAATGGAGGTTAACAGATCCGTGAAATCAGGTCACAAGAATAAATAATAATCGGAAGGATATCTCCGATCACATGATCTTCTAGGGGTCGTGACCTTCAAGCACACCTACACCATGCATCAATATTTGCATCCGTATTTTGTTTTTTAAGTGCTTATCTCCCAAACTTTACACGGATGTTCCAAAAAGGAAAGAGACAAATACTGCGAAAAGATACCGTTCCACTCAAATTCGTTTCAAGTAGCATCATTGACGAGGCAGTTCCAAGTACATCGACTTCTAGCACTAAAACCTCTCAAGTGCCATGTAGGAGTATTTAATATCAGCTTTTGGAACCATCAGCTTCAACCATCAACAACTGTTTCGATAAAGCAGAATCGATTCAGCGATCTCCAATACGTTTTCCTTCACGGAGTGTCCAAACATCAGAGGAACTAACTTTTCGGAGCCCAAAAAAGGAAAAACTAAGAGAGATCAACATTGCCCTGAAATTTGAGAACAAAGCGTTGAAAAGAGACAACCAGGTCCTTCTTAATAGATGCAACAATCTTGAAAAGAAGCTTCAAGAAAAATTGGAAGACACGATCACTCTCGAACAGTACAAAACTTGTACGTATTCACTGTGC
This sequence comes from Psylliodes chrysocephalus, assembly GCA_927349885.1. Taxonomy (NCBI): domain Eukaryota; kingdom Metazoa; phylum Arthropoda; class Insecta; order Coleoptera; family Chrysomelidae; genus Psylliodes; species Psylliodes chrysocephalus. The sequence goes on along the minus strand of OV651818.1, from coordinate 15,646,187 downwards.
CCATCCAAAGAACTCGCAGAATTTATTAATGTTCAGATTACCCAAAGCATGAAATCAGCTAAAGGTCAAAGGTATTCGGACGAATTTAAATTTAAAATACCTAGATATTTCTCTGGCTCAAAGGTTTATAAAACACTTCTAACTAAATTATTTTGCCTGCCTGGGCCGCAATCCCTTAGAATCTTATTACGTGGGATAGACATCCCACCAGGTTTGGAATTTTCCAATGTGTTCAAAACACTAAAAATTAAGGTTGACAATTTTAATGAAATGGACAAATATTGTGTGTACTGTGTGTGGATGAGATAAGCATAAAGGCAATTTTTTTTACCGTAGTGCGGATTGTTGTAGTCGTGGAAGATCCCGGCAATGTGACAAGAGTATTTAAACCAGTAAAAACAGCCACCGTCTTGTTGGTCAGGAAGATTTTCTCTAATTGGAAGCAACCTTTGAGTTATTTTTTTTACAATAGTACAGGGTTTTTCATTATATTTTGACCACTACTTATTTTCATAATTCTTGTGAAAAAGTTTCAAGTAAAAGCTTTTTTGTTTTATCTCAACTTTTTCGCCCACAGTATAACCCATTACAAGTAATCAATTGACAACTTTTAATAAACAAACAACTGTTTCACTTGGAAACATCATTTTCATAGCTATCTATGTGTTACGTTTGCATAGTGCAATAAGTCACTAAATAATTAATATATTATATATTTGTAATTAGGAAATGCAAATCTACTCAAAATGACAAAAATATATAGGGTGTCCTATTAAAAAAATTAAATTATATTTTGTTGGAGTCGTCCTGTATATACAATTCAGCCTGTTATTACATTTTTAGTCGGTACAGATAGAACAACATAGCTTTAACTTAAAACTTTTTTTTGTGTTTGCAATAATAATGAAAATAAATAGCGGTCAAATTATAATGAAAAACCCTGTACATGCCCTGGTTTAGAGTTAAAGTATATAGTTTTTGATGCTATTAAAAAGGTAAGGAATATTGGAATGAACGTTATTGTTACCGTAAGTGATATAGGCTCCAATAATATTCAATGTAAAAACTTTTTGCAAATAACCCCTGAGAGACCTTATTTTATTTTTGACGATCAATTTTTTTTTTTTTTTATATTCGATGCCCCTCACCTCATCAAGGATATGAGAAACATGTTACTGAAACATACTTTTCTTGTTTCTAATAAAATAGTTTCTTGGTCATATATTACGCAATTTTATAATATTAATAAGTCGTTAGTTACTAGATCAGCGCCTAAACTAACTGATTCGCAAATATTTCCTAGTAATGTTGAAAAAATAAAGGTAAAATATGCAAGTCAGGTATTTAATAATAATATAATAATAATAATGATGTTTATTTTGCTAGAAAATATTTACAGGTTTTACAATATTTTTGTTTTTTGGTTACTACATATTAAAATATTTAGTATAATAATGTTTATTTCTCATTTCTCATTGTTCTTTATATGTACCATGTAAATACAAGATATAGTTTAAAGCTTAATTAACAAATAATAAGAATCTTAAATTAATACCACGATAGGACAATATAGTTAATTAAATGTGTACCTAAAGGTTTACAAACATAAAATAAATAGGAATCCCTAAGAAACCTTAACGGTTGTGTAAGGGATATAATATAAGATGTAAAATTAATATTTAAATATACAGGGTGTTTCAAAAAGATTGGTCATAAATTATACCACATATTCTTGGGTCAAAAATAGGTCGATTAAACCATACTTACCTATATACAAAAGTGCACCCAAAAATAGTTACAGGGTGTATAAGATAAAAATTTAAATGAATTTTTTTAACGTAACTATTTTTGGGTGCACTTTTGTATGTACGGTTTAATCGACCTATTTTTGATTCAAGAATACGTGGTATAATTTATTACCAATCTTTTTGAAACACCCTGTAGAATACAAACCCAATGTAATTTAGTTATTTATCATATGGTGGATAAGATGTCTGTCTGTTAAATAAATATATTTCTTAAGATATTTTTTGAATAAATTTAGACTATTTATCGTCAGAAAATAGGTTTTATAAATTTCAGGTAGGTTGTTAAAAAAATTAGCTGAAAGGTAAGTATAACATTTTATTCCTATGGTTTTTCTTACTGAAATTGTAGCGACATAATTATTGCGTTTTTGACGTGTATCATAAGAATGAGCTATATTTTGTAGGAGAGACTTATTTTTATAGGTGTATATTATAAACATTAAAGTAAAACAACTGCCTGATATCAAATACATTACTTTCTTGAAAAATTAAATCTGACGAGTATATCCATGGTTTTTTGTAGATTATTTTTAAGATCTTTTTTTGTAAGACTTCTAATCTACGCAGGTGGCTATTTAGTCTTACAGTTTCAGCGGCTTTAAATGTGTACGTCGAATTAGGTAACTTGTCTAATGAAGCTCAGGCAACTGCTGATTTTATTAATAAAATCGACAAATTATTTGATATTTTGAACTCATCAAAAACATTAGACGGGAAGAAATATAATTTGGCGTTTAAGGGTCTCGACTTATAACCTAGATCAAGATGTAACTAAAAAAATTAAGTTTAAAGCAGGTTTTAAAATAACAATTAGCCCCATTCTTCATTTATGGGATTTTCTTAAAACAAAAAACGTTAAGTTTCTTTTTACTTGACGTTTAAACCAAGATCCGTTAGAAAATGTGTCTTATAAGACAGTAAATTTGATGGCGTTTTTGTGGCTAGGGGCGAAATAGTAGTACGCTTGAGTTAGCATCACCATAAAAAAGTAATTTTTAAGAAACTGCTTATATATTTTTCATAAATTGGCAGGCTTGGCGACTGATTTCGAATAAAAATAGCCTCCAAAATGGCTATAGCTGCAAATATGAAGGTCGCAACCCGCCTTAGAAATTTCACCTTTACTATCAACAGCTGTTGTTTGACAGGTCGTTAGAAAAAGTTTGCAATTTATGGAATGTAAATAATTTTAGAAATGTTGATGTTAGAAATAATTGGAAATCCTAAAATTATCACATAAGAAATGCATAAGCGGATTATAAGAAAATTGATATTAAAGTAGTTAGGATGAACAGAAAATTCTGAAAATCAATAGGGTTCTAAGTTAGAAGTAATTATTCAAGAAAATCAAAACCGCAAGTCAATCAGAACTTTCGTTCTAGAGTTATTGTGCCGGCATACATACACACAGACGACCAGACGATTTTTTTTGCATTTTCGAAGTCAGAATGATCGAAAACATAAAAAAAAGTTTTAAAAAATGGAGGTAAGAAAATTGTTTCGTCTGCACGAATGCAATACTGAGGCCCCGTAGGAACGGCCTCAGTAATATCAATCTGATAAGTGGTAGATGCCAATGAGAACATAGAAAACAGAAACTTATTTTGGTTCTGGCCTTCACAATTATCTGAATAAAAAATTATAGATTTTACACCTTTTTCCTTTTGTGTTTGAATTAATTCTAATAACCACCTGGCAATCTCACATGGACCCCTTTTTGATATTTTTTCGTGCCAGACATAACAAAAACCTTCATTATTTCCTACCTCAAAAACGGTAAAATTGTAGGTTGAATATTTACTTTTGTAGTAGAAGTCACTGACGTTGGACTTTTTGTAAGTCAAAACATGCCACACATACTCTTTTGTCACATCTAGCAATAATTTTTTCAGCATCCTTTAACTCTCTAGCCAGTGTTTTGTTTTTTATGTGAGTATCGTATTCACTTTGTATTTCTAATTTCTTTTCATTATCGGATAGGCTATAAACTGAACAAAAGTCGTACTGGCCTTTTTGGGTTTAAAAAAAACTTATATTGAACTCCTGATTAAATATATCGCGATATTGTCTAATTGTTGCCTTTTCGATGATCTGGGCGTCTATGCAGTGCTCAGTGTAGAACCTGTACATTTTTTGTATGTTTATACCTTCTTCCAAATATAATTTTTTTTGAATCCTTGCGAGCATAATGTGAAGGAACCGCAGGGAATATTCTAATATGATTTCGTACACTATCCTTAATGGCTTTAATTCTTTCTGGTCTATTGTTGTGCTTTCCTCGTTGGTCAGCAATTATTGTGCTTGAGCCTCTTATTTTTGAAAGTGCTGTTGTCACCCAAGTTTCTGAGATGCCAAAAGTATTCGAAAACATGGATATACATACTTTTATCTCTTCTTCGTTAATTATTTTAAACGAGTAATTTCTGGAATTTAGCCTTCTTGACATTGACCCTGCACCAACCGTAACCTGCTTCGTTTTAATTTCTTTTACGTACCTGGCTATAAAATCTCATTGTCTTGTATGATCAGCCATAGACCAGAATTCTTTAAAAATAATTTGTCTTTTTTCTTCATTAATTTTCATTTGACATTCTACACTTCTCTTTGCATGCTGTATCCATTTTTATTTTCTTAATAATTCTTCCTTTTCTATTCTTATGCTCAACTCCTTGATTTAATAGTGTTTTTGCTTTCGTATCAATTTACTCTAAAGCATTTTTATACCTTTTTCTAACATTGCTTCTCTCAGCACTCTTTTTTTTTCCTCTCAATATTTTTTGTTCTTTGCTTCTCTCATTAGGTACACCCAACGGTTCCTTTGGAGCAGGCGCTTCGTATTCAGAACTACCATTATCATCAGCTTTATCTGACTCTTCATTCTTAGTAGGCTCATAATTTGGACAGAATCAGAGTTATCTTTAAATGGATCTTCACCGCTATCATCAGAAAAATAATATTTATTAGCTGAATGATTTGAAGATGAAGTTGAAGCGGTACATAATGGAATTTTGGGAAGAGGTTCAGTAGCAATCAGATAAGAGTTAGAATCACTTTCTGTCTCATTCTCATTTTTATCAATAACTAGAGTTCTTTTTATACTTGGATCCTATGTAGACACATTTTTTGGTTTGAGAACCTGTTTTTCTGCTAAAGGAACCTCATTACCTAAGACTGTCTTATGATTCAGGGGAACCGGGGACAAGGATTGACATTCTGAAATAAAATACTTATTATAAAATAAATTTGCCTTAAATTTACCGGGATTTTCCATTAATATCCTTATAGCACTTTTTAATATTAATTCACTTCTTTTACTTATTTTCCAAGATAGTTTCTTGCAGAGATAAAATCTCTGGTTTCTTGTTTATTATCACACAATTATCAAACTTGCCACATAGGTATATTCAAAAAACTTAGGTTAGAAAACAGCGTTCAAAACCTCCGAGCAATTACTAATAGAGGGAGCGCGAAAACGAGTTTGTAGGCGATTGTTGTGTTAGCAACATCTGTAGAGGAAGTGAGGAAGCGGGCACAAGGGGGAAGGTAAACATCCTTCTTGTTCAGTGGCGTATCATTTATCTATAAAACCACACATTGTCCTAACCACTGATCTGTATTATTTTACTGGATAGGATATAGCCCCCTAAAAAACGTTCCGAAAAATTGGCCGATTTGGGCAAATAATATGGCGGACCGGATGTTATTTAACGTAACCTCTATTTCCATTTGTCATTACATTTGTCATTTAATTGTGTCAACAAGCTAGATGAGATGTTTTTATTGTGGAAAACAAAGTAAAAAGAGTATGAAATAAACAATAAACGTTCATTCCTGAAGACACAATATAATTCACGTTTCCATTTTTATATTTTCTTTCATAAAAAATCAAATCATGGGTGAAATTTCCCGAAGGACATCGCCCGCAAAAGGAATAGAAGAAGAATAAGAAGAAAAACTAATCAAATTATAGGTTAGGTATGTCAAATTATCCCAAATTTCAGTTCTGTGAACCCACCATAATTTGCCCAAATCGGCCAGAATTTTTGCACTTCCGGTCTCCTTGGTGGAACGATTTTTTAGTATGTTAAATATAGCCTATATCCTATCCAGTAAAATAATACAGATCAGTGGTCCTAACGCTTTAATTGTAAAAAAAAACTAAAAAAAATTCGCTAATTTTACTATTTTCAAAATGAATATCATCTTATATGTGTCTAATGCAGGAAATGAAACAAAATCACTGTAAAGGTCTAATTTTTTCAATCGAAGAATAAAACCTTAAAATCAATTTTATTATAAATAGATACAGGAGCGACTAGTTTCGGCCTTACAGGAACATCTTCAGGCCTGTAATATAATAATCTTTAATTATTATAATAGGTTGGTCATTTACGAATAACATTAAATAGTATAAACCAAAAAAAATGGATCCATATTGTAGCGTTACAGCATTATAGAATTAAAGCTGTGAAATAAAACAGCAGTGCAAACGTAACTAAAAATAAGAAAACTGAGTACGGAATCTACAAGAGAAAAGGTAAGAATGAGCAATTACAAATGCATTTAAATTGCTCGGGATAACAAATAAAGCTGATAATGTAGTGGTATAAGGGGTTATGATGGACAAGTAATGTTATTTTTAACAGACACGTTATTTGTGAACAGGTTGTTATTTCTGTGTGTTTATAAAATAACAGACCTGTTAAAAATAAACCAGGTCGTCAATCATAACCCCCATAGTCACCGTCAAAGAAGGTCTGGATATGTTAAAGAGGACGGCGTTTTCTCTGTAAATCTGGAGAATGTAAGGATGGAGGGAAGACGAATCTTGCTGGCTCAGGTGTAGATGGCTAGAAAAACGAGCGTATAGATGAGATGAAAGCTCCAGTAAATATCGTCACTTTAGTCTAATTTTTTATTCTTACTCACCGTTTCGGCTTTATCTTCGAAATTCATTTTTAAAAGGAAATAAAAGTAATCATTTATACAAGCATATAATAAAACAATATGAATTCATTATATTTAATAAGCTAATAAACGTTTGTTTCAATGAAAAAAACATATATGTGAATATAAAAAATATATAAATGGATAAGATTAATATCAAAATCAATTTGAAAATACAACATAATAAAATAAATTAATACAAGTACAAATAGAAAATTAATAACATACCTTCTAAAAGTAACACATTTTAAGTAGATAAATGGTTAAAGAGTTTATTCCTAACATAACTAATATAACGTTTTTCCCCTTTTTAATATTATGAGGGTTTTTGTAGTTGAAATGAAAATTATAATTTATTTTGGTCCTATTAAAAATTTAAACATAAGTTATCAAAGAGTAAAATACATAATAGAACTTCATAATCTTAAATCGTTATCAAAAATTATTAATGGTAAAACTTCAAACAATAATTAGATTCTTAAACAAATTTCTAGTCTTTGTTTTGCAAAAGACTTTTTTGCCTTCTTCGGTTGCCTCTGCCACTTTTCTTTTAGTAGTTTCGAGAAGAATTGTCCCGTGGAAACCAGTAGAACCATCAACTGGTTGGAAAAATTTTGATATTTTGGGTCTGGTAAGTCTTGGTAAACTTTCTTCTTAGGAAGCTGTAACCTTATTGAGAATAAAAATTTAATGTTAGATCAAAAGCTCTTAATTGAAAATTATATTTGCAAAGGCCGTTTTAATAATATTTTCAAAAGTTCTTGAAATCGTTGTTAATAGAAACCTGCAAAAAATATATCATTTTATTCCTAAAATATAAGATATCACACAATGCACATTCATATAATATCATTGTGCTAGAAAAATACTAGGTAGGTACTGAGATAATTTAAAAAAAGTATTTCGAGAAACTCAATTTTTAATGTCATCATTGTACTTAACTTTTTTATTGCTAAATTATTATTAATGTCATTTTGTGTAGTTCGTTGTGATTTGTATAATATATATTATAAAAACCTATCGTCAATGTTAATGTGCCAAGTTTTTTTAATAATTATGTCCTTGTTATAGTAAAAACACATTTAAACAAATTTTTAAAGTTTTCTGGATTTCTGCTTTAAATTATCGTACAATTGAACTGACTAATTGTGTGTTTAAGTAAAGGTATATCTCTTTTTAGTTATAACAGTCTTTGTATATTGTTCTAACTTTTTAGATAATCAGAGAAAGACATCTTAATATATCCTATTTCACCAACAAAAATGTAGAATAATTAATCTCACATCAAACGAAAAAAGTCATTTTAGGATATCCTAATAGATTTTAACTTAAAAACTAAATAAAATGTATATTGCAACTGTGTTTAAATAAATGAATGTTTTTATACCTGACTATAGCACCAGAAAAACATTTTTTTAGATCATAATGATAATTGGGACGTTTTTTAAGGAAATTAAAAAAAAACATGAAACATTTGATATTCTTGATTAGTTTTGTACTATATAATATAGTTTATTAGGTAGTGATTTAGAAGCAAATTATGTTCTATTCATAGAATAAAAAATCACTCATATCTAAATATTTATTCCTATTTATATTTTAGACTGGAAGACTATTTTATGTTTTTGGCTCTAAATAGTTTTCTTAAGAATTTTAAAACCTTCCTTAGCTCTTTTGGGATATTCCATGCATATCTTAGAAGTTCATTTTGTTTAAACCTAAAACAAAGTAAGTACAAAAAATGAAAATTTAAACAATACACAAAATTAGTCTTTTAGATTAGTTAAAAAAAAGTGTCAACAAAAAAATGGCTATGCCTTTTTCCTTAAACATTCTTTTTGAAAGAAACTTAAGTTTCTCTACTTACTTGCTGTTTTAGTATTTTAGTAGCAGATGAATATAGTATAGAAATAGTGACAGGATTGATTATTATTCTTCTTTCGTTGAAATTGCATTTTTCTTTAATATTTTCCTCCCCTGAGGTCTGTAATAAAAATGTTTATTAGCATAAAAAGTAATTCAGGTGGTCACTTGTTGAATTCCTATATTTTGGAACCATGTATTTCTTTGTCATATCAAGAAAAGGAAAACTAAAAAAATAACAATAAACTTTACAAAAATGTGATATTAAAATAATAATAAGTAATTAACCTTTACTATAATCATTATGAGACGGATGAAGACGAACTTAGCTGGAGTTTACTTGCTCTTAATTTTAATTTTTCGATAAGAAAATAAGAAAGTTTAATTGCAAATTACAGGAGATTGCCAAATGCATCGCCTCTGATAATTAGGTTGTGTCTGTAATTATGATTTTCAACAGGCCTTTTACAGATAAAGCATATTTTCACCATATTATTAGAGATAATATATCTTAAATATACATTTACAACCCTTACAACGTTATAAATAATATTTTCCGTAAAATACAAATCAGAAATTGACATGTGTCAGAAAGTGTCAGAAAGTGTCAGAACTGGCACTGTCAAACTTGGCAACGCTGATTAAATAAGCCAATTACAGAAGAGGTATTTTCCCCCTCTGGGGGAGTAGATGTTGCTAACAAAATTTAGCGCGGGGAAGGGGGCAAGACTCCCTCTAGTAGTAATTGCTCGGAGTTTAAAACAAACAAAATAGTAGTAAGTCAATTTACTATGGACCCTTCCACAAATGTCTCCGACGAAAACTGTCATAACTTGATATACTGCAGTTTTCGTTGATGTGTGTTTGCCGAACTAGAGTTACTACGTACCTTAAGTGTATTGTGAGTTGCTTATTTTAAGGATAATATGAATTACGACTTTATTCGTTGAAATATAACACATAAATTTAAATATATACACCACTACCTCAAACATGAACAAAATTGAGTTACTACAGTTTTCGATGCACCCGTCGAATTAATATATTTTTTAACATTCGTTCACTAAGTGCAATAGTGGCACATCACAAAATTAATAATTTTAAGAAAATCACCGATTTGTAAAAAGGATTTGTAGGTTAGGGAACATTTTAAAAATACCAATAATTATATATACAATACTGGCACAATTTACATTGATCCAATATTATTAGAATACATAATAACATTTTAACATACAATAACGGCATACCTTCACATGTGCCATTATTGTTTTTGCTAAAATTATAATATTGAACTTATCTTAGCGTACTATTTAAAATGTGCCACTGTTGAATCTATTTACGTTCTTCAGTCAACAGTGATTACCGACAAACTTAAGGTTTTGTGCCGGTATTGTAGCGTCACTGTTAACAAACGCACGAAATTCAAAAGTAGCACTAGTTCTATCTAGCAGTGCCAGACTAAGATAAATATATGTCACTATTATTGGTTGATAAAACAAAAAAATTGCGAGTGTTATAGTACACTTAACTAAAAATTACAATTTTTAGAGATGTGCCAGTATTGCACCCAGTGAGCGAATATAGTGAAGCTTTAGAAAACAAACGACATACCTAGACAACTCTAACAATAATGAAAGCAATGATAATAATGAAAGTAGTGACGATGATGATCATGACCTTGAAGATGCTTTATTTTAATAAGACACCATAATAGAATAAACAATTAATTATAATTTGCATGTAATTGTGAACATATTTATAATAAAAAATTGAGTTTTTATTTTGCAAATACCGTGGGTTATTAAATCTTTTTATTTAATCTTAGTCATTCTGCTCTACTCAGCGATTAAATTCTAAGCTTTGATAAATAACTTATTTTATAGTTATTTATGTACCAAGGGTAAAAATAGATGTTTATGTCCTGAGGGCGACGTCTTACGAACCCAAGGGCCTCTGGCCCAAGGGTTTGTAAGTCGCCCGAGGGAATACACATCTGTTTATTCCCGCGGTACATACAAACTTTTATGTCATACTAGTTCGTTATTGCAATCCAATCTCAATATAAATCAGTATTTTAAAAAATCCGGTTTAAATTAATAAAATTGCCATTTTATCATAGTAGACACTATCGTTGCTAGGTGAATGTTGACAAACGTAAATGTCATAAAATCACAATAATTTTTATGTGTCAAAGTTAGAAGTCAAAATGAACGAATATTTTGGAATTCCTAACGAAATTATTGAAAAAGCAAAGAAAGCAACTGAAAATCTGTTGCCAAAAAAGTCTAAAGAAGATTACGACATGGAATAAGAAAAATTATTAAATTGGATGCAAGAAAACTACGTAAAAGATGTTAATGAAACTGTGTTGCTTGGATACTTCGGCGATCTCGCTAAAACATTTTCCTTGTGGTCCAAATATTCCATGGTAAAGAAGACTTTAATAGTAAATAAAAATATTAACATTGCTAATTACCATAAGTTAACGGAATATCTGAAGGAAACTTTAAAAGGCTACAAACCAAATAAGTTTAAAATTCTGTCTAGAGAAGATGTTTTAAAATTTATTTATAAGGCACAGAACGAGACGTTTTTAATGAACAAAGTTGAATTAATATTTGGAATATTTGGTGGATGTCGACGGCAAGAACTTGTGAACATGTTAGTTACTCATGTAGAAGATAGAAAATCGGTTTTTGTGGTAAATGTACCAGAGACAAAGACCGATAAAAACGCATTTTTACCATTATAGATGTGGGTGAAATGAACAGTTTAAAGCTAATAAGAGATTATATGTCACTACGGCCACGTGGTTCCTCAGAAAATAGTACATTATATACCTAGGGTGAGAAGTGAGCTATTATTTACCGAGCACTTTTATGGTAATTGGTGTTGCTGGTGCCTGCAGAACAGATGAATTATGCAATATGCTCCTTGACGAATTAGATGTTCGCGATGATATTATCGTAATAAATATTCCTAATTCAAAGAATAGAACATCAAGGAAGTTTGTTGTTGTTGAGCCACAATGGGTTAATGTTATTAAAAAATACTTAGCTAATTAGCCAACTGACATGACGATATTATTTATTTTATACCGTAAATGTAAACATACTAAACAAAATATTAGGCACAATACTATTTTAAAGTACCATGTGTCGTGGCTAATTATCTTAAATTAGAAAATCCTGAGTGGTATACTGATCATTCTCTAAGACGCAGCTCGGCAACACTTCTCGCAGAAAATGGAGAAGACTTACTAAGCCTGAAACGGCACGGTGGGTGGAAGTCGGGTTCAGTGGCTGAAGGGTATATTGAGGAATCAATAGCTGATAAGAAGAGAATTGCCGGATTAGTGCAAAAACCTAATTTACCCAATGAAGCTTCAAGTATACCCTCAACTTCCTCTGCAAGTCAAGACGCTGTCTTAGAAAACGTCCATGTTGAAGATAATTTTGTGAAAAATGGCAATGAATGCGTTCAAAATACGAGGATTGCTTATAATACAGAAGTGAATTTACCTGGTCCAAATTAAATGTTGGTTCCATTAATACAGGAAATGCTGGAATACACATGATTTGCCACAATTGTACAATTAATTATAATTTCAAATAATTTTCAAGCCTATTGCCTATGTTCAATTTTCTACTTCTAGTTGATAATTAGCTAAAATTTCTGTCAATATTTTTAAAATTATAGATTTGTTCTCATTATTTACCTAGATGTTTTTTTATTATCATTATTTACCTAGGATGAGAAATATTACTTCTAGTTAGGGGAATTGAGTGAATAATAGTAATTTCTCAGGTTAGTAGTAAAAAGGGCTTTTTCTGACCTATAGACAAGGTTGATGTACCGTACAGCTAGTAGGAAAAAAACACGTTTGGAAAAATCCCGTCCATTATAGCGAAATATCTGGGTTTAAGTGATCCTGAGAAATATACAGGTCATTGTATGAGTCGAACGTCAGCAACTCTTCTTGCAGAGGCTGAAGTGTATGGAAGAGTACGTCGGTTGCTGAAGGATATTTAGAGGATAGTTTATCTTCAAAAAATGAAGTTTCAAGAATGCTGGCAGGTGTACCTTCCGGGTCTGGCGTTTCGGTACAGAAATTTTACACTCAAACAATGAAACATGAATCGTTTGCTGCAGGCAACCACCGGATCTTTTCAGAACTGCCAATTTTATGTTAATTCGTCAAAATAATGTTCATCGAATATTTACATATATTACTATATTCCGTTTGTAATTTCATTAATAAAGGTTATTAAATAAGTTAAACAAAAATTATTTCTCTGTATGCCCGCGCGGGCCATAAAGTGAACTTTATGCCCGCACGGGCATAAAGTACGACATTAGATAGTTGATAACTAAGCAATAAAAACACAATAATGAACTAGTATGACAAAATATTTTTCTATCTCTCTCCTGACGCTTACTATACCTCTCACAAAACTCATGACTTACTGCACTTTCTTATATATGCGAGACTTAAATCGGTCTGACCCTTACTAAACAACTGAATTTCTGTATGGCAAATTAATTTTTGGTTTTTTGATAGCACAACTATAGTATATTAAAATTTCAACTATACTAAAGTGGTTTGAAAATATATGTTTTTTTATTACTAAGATAGCATCTAACACGTAGTTAGCAACGTCAAAACTGTATGGTACTTTACATTTATATTGCTGAAAGAATATAGAAAATTATGAATAAAAAAGATTGACCTAAAATGATTTGAAAATACGAAATTTGAACCTTTACAAATAGGATGCGCGGAAGAAAAGTCAACCATTCACAGCAGCCAGATGTGTCGCATCCCCACTAAGCTTCAATAAGAAAAGAAATCACAAAAGACCAGCCGACCTAAAATGCTATGTCAAAAACGTTGCTAGCTCTCGTACTAAGATGTCGTGATGTTTGAATGAAAATTTACAACCTTCTTGTCTTCAATTAAAAAAACATTTCAATTCAAATTGCCAAACGGTTCCCTCGTTCGTCGTGAATTTTAATAGCATCCAATTAAGCTGAATGATTAAAATGGATTTCCACATAACATGCACTCGAATCCTGGTTCCTTTAAGGATAACGATGATCTCTAGTAAGAGTAAATAAAAACAAGCTTTTCCGCATTCTGCTTGGGGGAAAATTCCAGTGTTTGTTTACTTTATTAAGACGGTTACTTCGGGAATTTCTATTTTCGGCTGTATCGAATTTAAATATTTAATCCGAATTTATTTATGCGGAATAATAAAGCGAGTGGGAATTTTGAGGTTATGCAAAAATATTATCGAAGATACTAGAAAATTTTATTAAAAGTATACGCGGAAACAACGTTTCAGTTCATAGAAAGTTTTCTTCTGAACTAGGTTTACAAGATGTCCCAAACCTAAGACAAAGTTCTAAATCTTCGCTATCCTAAGAAATAGAATTATGAATTTCTTCAAAAAATACCCTTGGTATGCTATATACAGGGTGTTTCCGAACTTGGCGTCCAAATTTGTAGGAATGGTAGTTCGCATAATTTGAGACCGATTCGCAGATTTCATTTTTCCAAAATATTTAAAATAAAAATAATTAAAAATTTTAAACAGGTACGGTCCTGCACAGCGATGGGATCACCTCGACTCGCGCGCGCTACGATCGAGCTCTCCGTAAGTTTGCTTAGAATCGACAAAATTGCAAATCGCATCTGTTTTTGAGTTGTAAATCCCGATGAGTAACCGATCAGGCGACTATTAGACTCTATTAGAATCTATTATAATCTATTATAATCTATTATAATCTATTATAATCTATTATAATCTATTATAATCTATTATAATCTATTATAATCTATTATAATCTATTATAATCTATTATAATCTATTATAATCTATTATAATCTATTATAATCTATTATAATCTATTATAATCTATTATAATCTATTATAATCTATTATAATCTATTATAATCTATTATAATCTATTATAATCTATTATAATCTATTATAATCTATTATAATCTATTATAATCTATTATAATCTATTATAATCTATTATAAACTATTATAATCTATTATAATCTATTATAATCTATTATAATCTATTATAAACTATTATAATCTATTATAATCTATTATAATCTATTATAATCTATTATAATCTATTATAATCTATTATAATCTATTATAATCTATTATAATCTATTATAATCTATTATAATCTATTATAATCTATTATAATCTATTATAATCTATTATAATCTATTATAATCTATTATAATCTATTATAATCTATTATAATCTATTATAATCTATTATAA
>OV651818.1:15597759-15630759 GCA_927349885.1 Psylliodes chrysocephalus | reverse complement strand
AGGTAATAATCTCGTTCATTATTATTTAATGGATTTTATGTTTTTTTACACAATCAGTATATAAAAATACTTTTGTTATTTTCTTAAACTAATAGATAGGTATGTAATATTAATTTTGTGTGTGGCTACCTGAAGTATATAAACTGTGATTTGTGTGTCTCTTATAAACCAATTGTTGTGAGTAAAAACGACCTAAAAATATTAAAAATATCGCTGTAGCATCATTTTTTGGCTACAGACAACAGAGATAAAAATTATATTAATTATTGATAATTTTTATAAACAGTAATTATTGATATAAAGCAAACCACACACTACAAATTAGAATAAATATAATGAATGAAAACGCTGTAAAGAAACTGTTAGGGAAGACCACGAAAAAAATAGAGAAATTCATAACGTAAAAAAAGATATAAAACGTGCAATTGAAGCCGTAGAAACAAATTTATTGCTAAAAATCAAAAAGCATAACAAGAGGTTGACTGAAGTAGAAGAAGAAAACAGATTTCTAAAGGGAAGGGTCGAAAAATTAGATAGAGATAGTAGAAAAAATAACGTAATTGTTTTTGGCTTTAAAAATAAAGACCAAAATGTAAAAGATATCTGCATTTTTAGATTTATCAAAGTATACAAGGTAACCATAAAACCCTGTTTTAAAACACTGATAAAACTTTTAAATCGGCGAGATAGCCTCTTAAGGCTGCTAAAAATCTACTTTAAATAGTAAAAGGGAGAATCCTATAACGGTTCTTAGGAGTATTTTTAAAACAATAACTTAAAACTAATTAGATCAAGTTATTATTAGGATCTAAGTTATCAAGTTTTCCGCTCCGCGATCGATAAGGCTGTCACTTAATGTCAGTTCGCGGAAAAAGTCAACTTTGCGGTTAAATTTCGAAGCGCAAAAGCCTACTTTGGATAGTGATCGTAGAAAAAATCCTTTATAGTAACGCAATTATGTAAAAAAATAAAATGAATAATTTAATAGCCCTTTTACCAATATGTTATTGATATAAACTGGTTAAAAAGACTTAGATCAAATGTTCGAAATGTCTACCACCTTCCTCAATACATTCTTGAAGCCTTTTTCTAATAGTTCACCTTACGTTTTTTAAATCCGCATGGTCGTCTAAAAGCTTGTTCAATTCTTGTTTTCATGTCGTCCCTCGTTGTAATTGCCGATTTTCTTTTTCCAAAAATAAAAATTCATGGAGGTCAAATCCGGTGATCCTGGTGACTTTGAGATAGGTCCCCCCTACCGTCCCACCCATTTATTTAAAAATATTGCATTAAACTCATCCCTTACGTCCACTTAAAAATGTGAGTGTGCCTTCTAAATGAAACCACATTTCATTTTTTTATGTGGTCGGGTAAATATTCCTATAATCTAGAAAATTCTTCTTGTAGAAATCGTAAAAATTCCACTCCATTTAAGTATGGCCCAACAACATAATTATCGACAATCCCACCCAAACATTATTACTCTATTTATAAGGATTCTTTATCGCATAGTAGTGAAAGTTGTGTCTGTTTACAAACCCATTTCGGTGAAACGTACTTTTATCAGTAAATAGAATATGCTTTAAAACATTTTCATTTTCCGCTAATTTGTTTTCGGCCCATTCACAATACCGAATTCTGTAATTAAAATCTCTTGCACATGTTAAAGATGCAATTTGTTTACCTTTAAGCTTTTGTTTACAGATGTTCTCGATATTTCTAAATTACTACTTATTTCCCTAACGCTTGAGAGAAGTGTACCTAAACATACTTGAAGATGAAATTGACCCTCTTAAAACAGAAATATAAGAAAATGACCTAAATCATGAAATTGATCAGTTTCATTTCCAGCTAGATGAAGCACCTACGCACTATGTTGGTGCTGTAAGAGAATTTTTAAATAACCGGTACCCTGGAAAGTGGATTGAAAGGAGAGGCCCAATTGAAAGGCCTGCAAAGTCACCAAATTTATTGCCTCTGGACTATTTTCTTTGGGGAAACTTGAAAAATAAATGTTTTGCTACGAAGCCTAATTTCTGAGCTCTCGTTAATTTAATATAGGAACCTAGACTATTAAAGGGATTAGTTACCGATATACAGGGTGTTAAAACTTTATAATCAATATTTTATATTTCTCATAAATCAAAAACGCCTTAAAGTATTAATTTCAAATTTGATGACCAATATGCTCTTTAATAAATATTAATATATTTTCACATAAATTTACTTTTAAATTTTTTATTAGTGACGCGCTATCAAGGTTGATGTTATTTTTCCCCCTATTTTTTACGCCACTGGAAAAACTATTATTTCTTATTTTTTATTATTTTGTTAAATTCTCTGTTCATTTTTAGTAAACAAAAAGTGAACTTTTGAAATTTGCTTCTAAACAAAAGTCTACATGTTTTAAATCACTTTTAGGGATTTAATATTTTTAAATTATAATCTAGTCAGCACGTGTCACATTTTTAATAGTTTGTGGGTGCCTGTAAACGTAACAGACACACGAATTTCGAAAACAAAATTGAACTAGAAAATAGTATTAAGTGTATATAAAATAAGAAAAAAAAATTGCAGGTTACACATAAAAATACTTGTGGCACTCGGGGACTGCCGCGGTAAAGCTATTGCATAGCATTTTTTATCAACTTATGCAATTATAATTATTTATTTTATTTATGCAGTATTTTTTTTTTCTTTGATATTAATTCAAGTTACATTTTTTGAGCGTGGTGACCGATAAGAAAACAATTTTTTTCTTTTATTGAATAAATATCTGGAAAATATCGCGTCAATGATGATATTTTGTTGTGGATTCTTGTGGATCATTATTCATTTTCAAATTCAATTTTTCCGAATTTGTGTCTAAAAGAGATAGAATCAGTTAGCAGCTAGTCTACACGCATACGTTTAGTGCACGCACACAAACACCGTGCCGAAGTCTGCCGAACTGAAACGACGTTAGACGATGCACGGCTTTCAACGCCGCACCGCTGTGCCGGTCGGAATTTCTGTTTTGATTTTTCGATTTTCGATTTTTCGATTTTTCGATTTTTCGATTTTTCGATTTTTCGATTTTTCGATTTTTCGATTTTTCGTTTTTTCGTTTTTTCGATTTTTCGTTTTTTCGATTTTTCGATCTTTCGATATAGAAAATATCGTTATGAAAAGTATCGCCCATCTTTATTTATCTACCGGAATTTGCCAGAATTACAAAAGCGTGAATTATCATAATTCACTCAAGTGATCTATGGGTACCATATGCTTTTAGTTAGGAGATAGAATATTGATTTATTATTAAGTGGTCGTCGACAAAATATTTTTTTGCTCTCGACACGTAATTTAAAAATGGTTCTGAGGTATCTCCGTCTCCAACAATTTCCTCAGAATCAATAAGTGCTGCTTTCCTGTTCTCTTTATCCCACTTGAATTTCAAATCTATTAGAGTTTCCCGTAGTTTTGTCTTTCCCATTTTAGGAAAATACGGATCACTATTGATTGCGTCCAAAACCTTGGCAAGTGTTGTCTCTTTTTTAAAATAAAATTCGTGAACTTTTCTTCTTATTCCGCTTTTAATTTGTTCAGTAAATTTCACTTTTTACTTATTTTTATTAGGAGGTTTAACAACTCCACTTTTTTAATGCACTTATAACTTTATATATCGTTGATTTGCTTACTTCTATCATATTACTTGTCTTTTCAACAGTTTTGTCCACAGAAACGAAGGATTTTCTCGTTAACTGATAATGCACACTTTTTTATACGTTCTACAAGTATAAACCTGGAACTTGAACCACACTGCATTTTTCAATACTACTGCCATTATTAACCGAAAATAACCACAAATATATTTTTAAATGAAGATTATAGGTACCCCGTAAATAATAATATAGGCACCCACACCTGAAATTTCCTGATCTGACAGATATATTACTCCGTGTTGATTGCGATTCTACTATGGTTTCCGAATGATAACTAACATAGTCGAAAGAGCAATTCCAGAATAAACCTAGCCCTTGTATTTATTATAAAAATTGGATGTCCTGGAACTGACCTACATATAAATAAAATTATTGAATGTTTTTCAAAATGTGGACTAATAGTTACCGAATAAAAACATAGTCTGAGAGACGCTAAAATATTGCTTTCCATCTTGTCGAGACTAAGGTCTACTAGAACACACTTCTTGCATAAAAGAATCGAGAAACGGTTTGATTTTGAACGAAAGACCTAAAGATGATAACAAATATTAAGACGTTGAATTTTTTACAATCATTTCATACCATCTTTTGATTAGGGTATAAAAATTGTTTGAACAATAATTTTTGTAAAAATATTTGAATCCTTTGCTCCTTAAACCTGCTCAATGTGATTCTAAGTTAAAAGAATTAATTCAATAAAATTACAACCGCAAGTCGATTATAGAGCTTTCGTCCTAAAGCTTTCATCCGAGGTCCGGACTATGGACTAATTAAATTAAATCTTTTTTTTCATGTTTAGTTTAAGTTAGAAAATTAGAAAAACACAAATTATTTGAAAATCAGTTATTTTAACTTAATTACCTAAAATAAGTTTTAAAATTTGTAGATTTTCGTTAGTGAGTCATAGAAAAAATATACTGAACAACTCAAGTAGATTGTCCATATCGCACTCAGACGATTTAGCACTTCGCCTTCGTGCGATATGGCCATCATATCAACTCTTGTTGCCCAATTTACTATTTTAGCATTCTTCATGACTACTTAAATATCTATTTTTATAGATTTTAATAGATTTTATTAGATTTTAATAGATGATTTTAATAGATTTTAATAGATTTTAATAGATTTTAATAGATTTTAATAGATTTTAATAGATTTTAATAGATTTTAATAGATTTTAATAGATTTTAATAGATTTTAATAGATTTTAATAGATTTTAATAGATTTTAATAGATTTTAATAGATTTTAATAGATTTTAATAGATTTTAATAGATTTTAATAGATTTTAATAGATTTTAATAGATTTTAATAGATTTTAATAGATTTTAATAGATTTTAATAGATTTTAATAGATTTTAATAGATTTTAATAGATTTTAATAGATTTTAATAGATTTTAATAGATTTTTAATAGATTTTAATAGATTTTAATAGATTTTAATAGATTTTAATAGATTTTAATAGATTTTAATAGATTTTTAATAGATTTTAATAGATTTTAATAGATTTTAATAGATTTTAATAGATTTTAATAGATTTTAATAGATTTTAATAGATTTTAATAGATTTTAATAGATTTTAATAGATTTTAATAGATTTTAATAGATTTTAATAGATTTTAATAGATTTTAATAGATTTTAATAGATTTTAATAGATTTTAATAGATTTTAATAGATTTTAATAGATTTTAATAGATTTTAATAGATTTTAATAGATTTAATAGATTTTAATAGATTTTAATAGATTTTAATAGATTTTAATAGATTTTAATAGATTTTAATAGATTTTAATAGATTTTAATAGATTTTAATAGATTTTAATAGATTTTAATAGATTTTAATAGATTTTAATAGATTTTAATAGATTTTAATAGATTTTAATAGATTTTAATAGATTTTAATAGATTTTAATAGATTTTAATAGATTTTAATAGATTTTAATAGATTTTAATAGATTTTAATAGATTTTAATAGATTTTAATAGATTTTAATAGATTTTAATAGATTTTAATAGATTTTAATAGATTTTAATAGATTTTAATAGATTTTAATAGATTTTAATAGATTTTAATAGATTTTAATAGATTTTAATAGATTTTAATAGATTTTAATAGATTTTAATAGATTTTAATAGATTTTAATAGATTTTAATAGATTTTAATAGATTTTAATAGATTTTAATAGATTTTAATAGATTTTAATAGATTTTAATAGATTTTAATAGATTTTAATAGATTTTAATAGATTTTAATAGATTTTAATAGATTTTAATAGATTTTAATAGATTTTAATAGATTTTAATAGATTTTAATAGATTTTAATAGATTTTAATAGATTTTAATAGATTTTAATAGATTTTAATAGATTTTAATAGATTTTAATAGATTTTAATAGATTTTAATAGATTTTAATAGATTTTAATAGATTTTAATAGATTTTAATAGATTTTAATAGATTTTAATAGATTTTAATAGATTTTAATAGATTTTAATAGATTTTAATAGATTTTAATAGATTTTAATAGATTTTAATAGATTTTAATAGATTTTAATAGATTTTAATAGATTTTAATAGATTTTAATAGATTTTAATAGATTTTAATAGATTTTAATAGATTTTAATAGATTTTAATAGATTTTAATAGATTTTAATAGATTTTAATAGATTTTAATAGATTTTAATAGATTTTAATAGATTTTAATAGATTTTAATAGATTTTAATAGATTTTAATAGATTTTAATAGATTTTAATAGATTTTAATAGATTTTAATAGATTTTAATAGATTTTAATAGATTTTAATAGATTTTAATAGATTTTAATAGATTTTAATAGATTTTAATAGATTTTAATAGATTTTAATAGATTTTAATAGATTTTAATAGATTTTAATAGATTTTAATAGATTTTAATAGATTTTAATAGATTTTAATAGATTTTAATAGATTTTAATAGATTTTAATAGATTTTAATAGATTTTAATAGATTTTAATAGATTTTAATAGATTTTAATAGATTTTAATAGATTTTAATAGATTTTAATAGATTTTAATAGATTTTAATAGATTTTAATAGATTTTAATAGATTTTAATAGATTTTAATAGATTTTAATAGATTTTAATAGATTTTAATAGATTTTAATAGATTTTAATAGATTTTAATAGATTTTAATAGATTTTAATAGATTTTAATAGATTTTAATAGATTTTAATAGATTTTAATAGATTTTAATAGATTTTAATAGATTTTAATAGATTTTAATAGATTTTAATAGATTTTAATAGATTTTAATAGATTTTAATAGATTTTAATAGATTTTAATAGATTTTAATAGATTTTAATAGATTTTAATAGATTTTAATAGATTTTAATAGATTTTAATAGATTTTAATAGATTTTAATAGATTTTAATAGATTTTAATAGATTTTAATAGATTTTAATAGATTTTAATAGATTTTAATAGATTTTAATAGATTTTAATAGATTTTAATAGATTTTAATAGATTTTAATAGATTTTAATAGATTTTAATAGATTTTAATAGATTTTAATAGATTTTAATAGATTTTAATAGATTTTAATAGATTTTAATAGATTTTAATAGATTTTAATAGATTTTAATGGATTTTAATAGATTTTAATAGATTTTAATAGATTTTAATAGATTTTAATAGATTTTAATAGATTTTAATAGATTTTAAGAGATTTTAATAGATTTTAAGAGATTTTAATAGATTTTAATAGATTTTAATAGATTTTAATAGATTTTAATAGATTCCTATAGATTCTTATAGATTCTTATAGATTCTTATAGATTCTTATAGATTCTTATAGATTCTTATAGATTCTTATAGATTCTTATAGATTCTTATAGATTCTTATAGATTCTTATAGATTCTTATAGATTCTTATAGATTCTTATAGATTCTTATAGATTCTTATAGATTCTTATAGATTCTTATAGATTCTTATAGATTCTTATAGATTCTTATAGATTCTTATAGATTCTTATAGATTCTTATAGATTCTTATAGATTCTTATAGATTCTTATAGATTCTTATAGATTCTTATAGATTCTTATAGATTCTTATAGATTCTTATAGATTCTTATAGATTCTTATAGATTCTTATAGATTCTTATAGATTCTTATAGATTCTTATAGATTCTTAGAGATTCTTATAGATTCTTATAGATTCTTATAGATTCTTATAGATTCTTATAGATTCTTATAGATTCTTATAGATTCTTATAGATTCTTATAGATTCTTATAGATTCTTATAGATTCTTATAGATTCTTATAGATTCTTATAGATTCTTATAGATTCTTATAGATTCTTATAGATTCTTATAGATTCTTATAGATTCTTATAGATTCTTATAGATTCTTATAGATTCTTATAGATTCTTATAGATTCTTATAGATTCTTATAGATTCTTATAGATTCTTATAGAATCTTATAGATTTTTTTATAGATTTTTAAAGATTTTTATATATTTTTACACTTGTTCTAAAATATTTTCGCAATAACATTTTATGGAAATAACCCAAACGATTTTAAAAGCTTAGTAATAGTGCATAACTAAATTTTAGTCAGAATTTATTAGTATTCTGACAAAAAAAAAATAAAAAACATCTCTACTTAAAAATGTTTGTTTCTCATAAAATTTATTAAAATTTCTTCTAGTTGATCTATACAGGCTGTTTCCGAACTTGGCGTCCAAATTTGTAGGGGTGGTAGTTCGCATAATTTGAGATCGATTGGCAGATTTCATTTAAAAAAAAAAAAAAATTATAATAAACAAAATAGAGCCATTATAAAAAAATCAAAAAGCGGGTCCTACACCTGATCGGTAACTCATCGGGATTTACAACTCAAAAACAGGTGCGATTTGCATTTTTGTCGATTCTAAGCAAACTTACGGAGAACTCTATCGTAGCTCGCGCGAGTCATGACGATCCCCATCGATATGCAGGACCGTACCTGTTTAAAATTTTTAATTCATTTTTAATTATTTTGGAAAAATGAAATCTGCGAATCGGTCTCAAATTATGCGAACTACCACTCCTACAAATTTGGACGCCAAGTTCGGAAACACCCTGTATATAGCATACCAAGGGTATTTTTTGAAGAAATTCATAATTCTATTCCTTAGGATAGCGAAGATTTAGAACTTTGTCTTAGGTTTGGGACATCTTGTAAAACCTAGTTCAGAAGAAAACTTTCTCTGAACTAGAAACGTTGTTTCCGCGTTATACTTTTAATAAAATTTTCTAGTATCTTCGATAATATTTTTGCATAAACCTCAAAATTCCCACTCGCTTTATTATTCCGCATAAATAAATTCGGATTAAATATTTAAATTCGATACAGCCGAAAATAGAAATTCCCGAAGTAACCGTCTTAATAAAGTAAACAAACACTGGAATTTTCCCCCAAGCAGAATGCGGAAAAGCTTGTTTTTATTTACTCTTACTAGAGATCATCGTTATCCTTAAAGGAACCAGGATTCGAGTGCATGTTATGTGGAAATCCATTTTAATCATTCAGCTTAATTGGATGCTATTAAAATTCACGACGAACGAGGGAGCCGTTTGGCAATTTGAATTGAAATGTTTTTTTAATTGAAGACAAGAAGGTTGTAAATTTTCATTCAAACATCACGACATCTTAGTACGAGAGCTAGCAACGTTTTTGACATAGCATTTTAGGTCGGCTGGTCTTTTGTGATTTCTTTTCTTATTGAAGCTTAGTGGGGATGCGGCACATCTGGCTGCTGTGAATGGTTGACTTTTTTTCCGCGCATCCTATTTATACAGGTTCAAATTTCGTATTTTCAAATCATTTTTAGATCGATTCTTTTTATTTATAATTTTCTATATTCTTTCAGCAATATAAATGTAAAGTACCATAGAGTTTTGGCGTTGCTAACTCCGTGCTAGATGCCTATCTTAGTAATAAAAAAACATATATTTTCAAACCACTTTAGTATATGATGACATTTTAATATACTATAGTTGTGCTAGCAAAAAACCAAAAAATTAATTTGCCCATACACAAATTCAGTTGTTTATTAAGGGCCAGACCGATTTAAGTCTCGCATATACAGTGTGTCTACTTAAGTTGGAACCATATGGAAAACATTTTTAATATTGATTTTAGGAAAAAAAGTTATTCTTGACCCAAAACCTAAAATACAGTCATCACATATCATAGTTTTCAAGCCGTATACAAGGTTTGTCAAAAAATATGAATTTTGCTCAAGAGTAAAGTACGTTTATTTTTTGACAAAATCGAAAAATTTTCATTAAGAAAAGTTGATTAGAATTGAATATTACATTCAAATATGCAATTACACCGATCTATCTGAAAAAACAGATTTTTCTTATTTTTTATAAACTCTACACTCTACACATTGATTGTAAATATCTGAAAACGTTATAAATTACGTTAGCTACTATAAACATGATACGCTTTCCTTTTGTTGATGTTTGTGAAGGATTTAGCAAATTTCTTAATGAAAATTTTCGATTTTGTAAAAAAATAAACGTACTTTACTCTTGAGCAAAATTCATATTTTTTGACAAACCTCGTATACGGCTTAAAAAATTTGATATCTGATGACTGTATTTTAAGTTTTGGGTCATGCAGGACTTTTTATCAAGAATAACTTTTTTCCTAAAATCAATAATAAAAATGTTTTCCGTATGGTTCCAACTTAAGTAGACACACTGTATAGCAGTAAGTCATGAGTCGGTTTTGTGAGAGGTATAGTAAGCGTCAGGAGAGAGATAAAAAAATATTTTATGTCATACTAGTTCATTATTGTCTTTTTATTGCTTAGTTACCAACTATCTAATGTACTTTATGCCCGTGCGGGCATAAAGTTCACTTTATGGGCCCGCGCGGGCATACAGAGAAATAATTTTTGTTTAACTTATTTAATAACCTTTAATAATGAAATATAGTAATATATGTAAATATTTGATGAACATTATTTTGACTAATTAACATAAAATTGGCAGTTCTGAAAAGATCCGGTGATAGTTAAGTTGCCCGCAGCAAACGATTCATGTTTCATTGTTTGAGTGTAAAATTTCTGTACCGAAACGCCAGACCCGGAAGGTACACCTGCCAGCATTCTTGAAACTTCATTTTTTGAAGATAAACTATCCTCTAAATATCCTTCAGCAACCGACGTACTCTTCCATCCACCATGGTGCTTCAACGTGGTCATACTGGCTTCAGCCTCTGCAAGAAGAGTTGCTGACGTTCGACTCATACAATGACCTGTATATTTCTCAGGATCACTTAAACCCAGATATTTCGCTATAATGGACGGGATTTTTCCAAACGTGTTTTTTCCTACTAGCTGTACGGTACATCAACCTTGTCTATAGGTCAGAAAAAGCCTTTTTTTTTACTACTAACCTGAGAAATTGCTATTATTCACTCAATTCCCTTAACTAGAAGTAATATTTCTCATCCTAGGTAAATAATGATAATAAAAAAACACCTAGGTAAATAATGAGAACAATTCTATAATTTTAAAAATATTGACAGAAATTTTAGCTAATTATCAACTAGAAGTAGAAAATTGAACATAGGCAATAGGCTTGAAAATTATTTGAAATTATAATTAATTGTACAATTGTGGCAAATCATGTGTATTAAAGCATTTCCTGTATTAATGGAACCAACATTTAATTTGGACCAGGTAAATTCACTTCTGTATTATAAGCAATCCTCGCATTTTGAACGCATTCATTGCCATTTTTTCACAAAATTATCTTCAACATGGACGTTTTCTAGACAGCGTCTTGACTTGCAGAGGAAGTTGAGGGTATACTTGAAGCTTCATTGGGTAAATTAGGTTTTTGCACTAATCCGGCAATTCTCTTCTTATCAGCTATTGATTCCTCAATATACCCTTCAGCCACTGAACCCGACTTCCACCCACCGTGCCGTTTCAGGCTTAGTAAGTCTTCTCCATTTTCTGCGAGAAGTGTTGCCGAGCTGCGTCTTAGAGAATGATCAGTATAACACTCAGGATTTTCTAATTTGAGATAATTAGCCACGACACATGGTACTTTAAAATAGTATTGTGCCTAATATTTTGTTTAGTATGTTTACATTTACGGTATAAAATAAATAATATCGTCATGTCAGTTGGCCTATTAGCTAAGTATTTTTTAATAACATTAACCCATTGTGGCTCAACAACAACAAACTTCCTTGATGTTCTATTCTTTGAATTAGGAATATTTATTACGATAATATCATCGCGAACATCTAATTCGTCAAGGAGCATATTGCATAATTCATCTGTTCTGCAGGCACCAGCAACACCAATTACCATAAAAGTGCCCGGTAAATAATAGCTCAATTCTCACCCTAGGTATATAATGTACTATTTTCTGAGGAACCACGTGGCCGTAGTGACATATAATCTCTTATTAGCTTTAAACTGTTCATTTCACCCTCATCTATAATGGTAAAAATGCGTTTTTATCGGGTCTTTGTCTCTGGTACATTTACCACAAAAACCGATTTTCTATCTTCTACATGAGTAACTAACATGTTCACAAGTTCTTGCCGTCGACATCCACCAAATATTCCAAATATTAATGCAACTTTGTTCATTAAAAACGTCTCGTTCTGTGCCTTATAAATAAATTTTAAAACATCTTCATTAGACAGAATTTTAAACTAATTTGGTTTGTAGCCTTTTTAAAGTTTCCTTCAGATATTCCGTTTAACTTATGGTAATTAGCAATGTTAATATTTTTATTTACTATTAAAGTCTTCTTCACCATGGAATATTTGGACCACAAGGAAAATGTTTTAGCGAGATCGCCGAAGTATCCAAGCAACACAGTTTCATTAACATCTTTTACGTAGTTTTCTTGCATCCAATTTAATAATTTTTCTTATTCCATGTCGTAAGCTTCTTTAGATTTTTTTGGCAACATTTTTTCAGTTGCTTTCTTTGCTTTTTCAATAATTTCGTTAGGAATTCCAAAATATTCGTTCATTTTGACTTCTAACTTTGACACATATAAAAATTATTGTGATTTTATGACATTTACGTTTGTCAACATTCACCTAGCAACAATAGTGTCTACTATGATAAAATGGCAATTTTATTAATTCAAACAGGATTTTTTAAAATACTGATTCATATTGAGATTGGATTGCAATAACGAACTAGTACGACATAAAAGTTTGTATGTACCGCGGGCATCTATTTTTACCCTTGGTACATAAATAACTATAAAATAAGTTATTTATCAAAGATTAGAATTTAATCGCTGAGTAGAGCAGAATGACTAAGAATGAATAAAAAAATGTATTTAGACACCCTTTTATTGTCACAATATTTATATTTTTTACTAATCTTAACTACTAAAACTACTTTATTTTAATTTGCATAACTTGTTGTATGTCGACATAGTGCTTACCTCCGAGGGTAGTTCTACAAAATGGAATGTATGGGTTAATATTCTAAGATTCTTAGTACTTATCAATTTATTTTTTTAAACTACTAAATATAATGTAAAAAAAAATGACAAGACGACTAGCAAACTTTTTGTAACATTTAACTATAAATTGTATTTATTTACCTTGCAAAACTGACTCTTTTGGTAGGTTCTGAATGGGGAAATACTGTTGAGAATGTATTTGCAAATAATCGATTTCTTGTTCCTGACTGATAAACGAATTTATTCTGGAAGTGTAGGTCACAAATTTTGTAATTTTTACTTAAGTGTTCAACACCCTTTCCCAATAAGTTCTCTCTATTTGCTGCCTTAAGCCACAACTCAAGTCTGAAAAATACATACAATCATTGTACTACCATGTTATGGCAAGGTCAATTCCTATT
Source organism: Psylliodes chrysocephalus (assembly GCA_927349885.1). NCBI lineage: Eukaryota > Metazoa > Arthropoda > Insecta > Coleoptera > Chrysomelidae > Psylliodes > Psylliodes chrysocephalus. Next base: position 15,617,172 of record OV651818.1, on the reverse strand, counting down.
TCACCCTCAAGGTTTCATACCTACCTCACTGGATCTTTCACAAGAGTGAACAATCCTTCTTTGCCACCTGTTCTTGAGGTACATCCACGATAAATACAAGCATATCGTCCTCTTTGATGCGGCATTGTTTGAAAACCTAATCTTAATACGTATAATAATGTCTTAAATTAACAACTCCACAATTAAAAACATCAACAAAAACTAAAAATGAACCACTAAAAAAACGTAAAAGTTATCAGAATGTTCGCTTAAAACTAACCAAAAATCCAAAACGATAAATAAAGACACTATAGGAAAAAAAATATTGATTTTCTAACAGCGACATTAGTGACAGCTTCGTTCATCTGCTATAAAAGTGTGCACAGTTGCACTTCGAAAAAGTAACAAATCTACGGTTCAATTTTGACAATGCTCCACCATGAAGAAGGTGTGGCTTCGGTTGCTAGGTTCTTGTTTTAGCCCTATGTTTTCTTTTCTGTATTGTTCTTTATCCTGTGTCCATAGTAACTTAACTTACTACTATTTTGTTTGTTTTGAACGCTGTTTTCTAACCTAAGTTTTTTGAATGTACCTATGTGACAAGTTTGATAATTGTGTGATAATAAGCAAGAAACTATCTTCGAAAATAAGTTAAAGAAGTAAACTAATATTAAAAAGTGCTATAAGGATATTAAAGGAAAATCCCGGTAAGTTTTACGATTAACATAAATTTAAGACTAATTTATTTTATGAGTATTTTATTTCAGAATGTCAATCCTTGTCTCCGGTTCCCCTGAATCCTAAGACAGTCTTAGGTAATGAGGTTCCTTTAGCAGAAAAACAGGTTCTCAAACCACAAAATGTGTCTACATAGGATCCAAGTATAAAAAGAACTCTAGTTATTGATAAAAATGAGAATGAGACAGAAAGTGATTCTAACTCTTATCTGATTGCTACTGAACCTGTTCCCAAAATTCCATTATGTACCGCTTCAACTTCATCTTCAAATCATTCAGCTAATAAATATTATTTTTCTGATGATAGCGGCGAAGATCCATTTAAAGATAACTCTGATTCTGTCCAAATTATGAGCCTACTAAGAATGAAGAGTCAGATAAAGCTGATGATAATGGTAGTTCTTAATACGAAGCGCCTGCTCCAAAGGAACCGTTGGGGTGTACCTAATGAGAGAAGCAAAGAGAAAAAAAATATTAAGAGGAAAAAAAGAGTGCTGAGAGAAGCAATGTTAAAAAAATGTATAGACATGCTTTAGAGTGAATTGATACGAAAGCAAAAACACTATTAAATCAGGGAGTTGAGTATAAGAATAGAAAAGGAAGAATTATTAAGGAAAGAAAAATGGATACAGCGTGCAAAGAGAAGTGTAGAATGTCAAATGAAAATTAATGAAGAAAACAGGCAAGAAATTTTTAAAGAATTCTTGTCTATGGCTGATCATACAAGACAATGGGATTTTATAGCCAGGTACGTAAAAGAAATTAAAACGAAGCAGGTTACGGTTGGTGCAGGGTCAATATCAAGAAGGCTAAATTCCAGAAATTACTCGTTTAAAATAATTAACGAAGAAGAGATAAAAGTATGTATATCCATGTTTTCGAATACTTTTGGCATCTGAGAAACTTGGGTGACAACAGCACTTTCAAAAATAAGAGGCTTAAGCACAATAATTGCTGACCAACGAGGAAAGCACAACAATAGACCAGAAAGAATTAAAGAAGCCATTAAGGATAGTGTACGAAATCATATTAGAATGTTCCCCGCGGTTACTTCACATTATGCCCGCAAGGATTCAAAAAATATTTATTTGGAAGAAGGTGTAAACATACAAAAAATGTAGTCTCTACACTGAGCACTGCATAGACGCCCAGATCATCGAAAAGGCAACTATTAGACAATATCGCGATATATTTAATCAGGAGTTCAATATAAGTTTTTTTAAACCCAAAAAGACCAGTGCGACTTTCGTTCAGTTTATAGCCTATCCGATAATGAAAAGAAATTAGAAATACAAAGTGAATACAATACTCACATAAAAAACAAAACACTGGCTAGAGAGTTAAAGGATGCTGACAAAATTATTGCTAGAGATGACAAAACAGTATGTGTGGCATGTTTTGACTTACAAAAAGTATTAGCTACTCCCCAGTCCAACGTCAGTGACTTCTACTACAAAAGTAAATATTCAACCTACAATTTTACGGTTTTTGAGGGGTCCATGTGAGATTGCCCTGTTTATTAAAATTCATTCAAACACAACAGGAAAAAAGAGTAAAATCTATAATTTTTTATTCAGATAATTGTGGAGGCCAGAACCAAAATAAGTTTTCGTTTTCTATGTTCTCATTAGCATCTACCACTTATTAGATTGATATTACTGAGGTTCTTCCTATAGGGCCTCAGTATTGCATTCGTGCAGACGAAAACATTTTCTTACCCCCATTTTTTAAAACTTTTTTCCGATCATTCTGAGTACGAAAATGCAAAAAAAAATTTTTCGTCTGGTCGTCTATGTGTATATATGCCGGCACAATAACTCTAGAACGAAAGTTCTGATTAACTTGCGGTTTTGATTTTCTTAAATAATTACTTCTAAGTTAGAACCCTATTGATTTTCAGAATTTTCGGTTCATCCTAACTTAGACATTTCTAATCTTATAATTTTAGAAATTCCAATTATTTCTAACGTCAACATTCCTAAAATTCTTTACATTCCATAAATTGCAAACTTTCTCTAACGATCTGTCAAACAACAGCTGTTGATAGTAAAGGTGAAATTTCTAAGGCGGGTTGCGACCTTCATATTTGCAACTATAGCCATTTTGGAGGCTATTTTTATTCGAAATCAGTCGCCAAGCCTGCCAATTTATGAAAAATATATAAGCGAGTGGTCAAAAAAAAAAAAAGTTTTTTGCCTATCATCTCAAAAGCTTCATTTAGGCAAAAAAAATTCCTTCAAAGCGCAGCTTGATATTTTAATTCTTCACGGAGCTCAATTAATTTTTATTTACCTATATAAATAACACGTAAAAAAATTTGTTTGTGTTTTTATCTAATAAAACAACGTAAATTTTTTTTTTTTTGAAAATTTCCTTCAATTATTCTTGTAGGAAATTTAATTTGCTACAAAAAAGTACTGAAGTAGTTTTTTTGTAATCCTAACGGGTAAAAAGTTATTAAGCTTCAAATGCCTGCTATTAAGTAAATTTGAGGGAAAATAGTTTTGAAGCAACTTTTTGTAAAAATTGAGATTATTACTTAATAATTTATGTAATTTTTATAAATTTGAAATAATTTTTAATATTTTGAAAACTGTTTTGGTGACTGCATGTATTTATTTCAAAATTTATTAAACTCTAGAGTGTTTACAATGTTTGAATAATTTAATATTTGTTTATATAATCATTTATAATTGTTTTTATTACAATTTGGATACTTTTTCCTATGAGCAGCAACTATTTGTAACAGGTATTGTTTCTGTTCCTCATCTTTGGTTCCAAATTGGTTGTATTTTTCAATTAAAGCAACCGCGCGCTCTGCCACATCGTTGACTACCTTAAGTTCTCTGAAGAATTTTAAGCACTCAATATAATTTTTATTTGTATTCCACAACAAAGGATCCATATCAAGGAAATCGCACGACAAATTAAAGGAATCAAATAAAACTATTGATCCTTTGGTAATACATTCGCTCATATCTATAGGTCGTAAATATCTTCGGATATTTGTACTCTAATTCGTTTAGCATCTGAAACACTTTCTTTATTTTTGAATGAGTGAATCATTTTCAATTTTATTTCTTGAGGTATTGAAACGTCGAAAAATGATAGTGGCGCGAGAGATTCTGACAAATACCACCCATGTCTTAAGAACAGGGGAGGTTTCTCCATTGGTTCATTTGTGCAGTGAACACCCAATTAAATTTCATAAAAACGCATTATTTTATAATTACATAAATAACATAAAAATATAAATAACATAAAAATATAAATTTAATTTTAATATTTTTATTTTCATACGTGTTAATCTATATTTTTTTTGTACATCATTGCCCTCTGGCTGATCGCGTCTCTGTGGCCCAGAATACCTAAGTATACTGTATCTGTGGCGCATTATGATGAGTGAGCCTAACACGAGTGAGACGATTTGGTGAATGCATAAAGTTAAAAAGAGAAAACAACACGCCAACATATCCTTCAAACGTCAAAGGAACACATTAATTGGCGCGCAGCTCACAAACAAGGTTGCCAAACCAGTGTTGCCAGTCTAGTACAATTCACAATTGTACTAGATGTAGTACATTCTGCTTGAGGCAGTGTTCACGTGTAAAATTTATTGTGTTCCTTGTTTGGGTTCGTTATCTATAAAAATCCCCTTTTTTTCTCTTCAATAAATTAGATGTCACTGCAAATAGAATTTGAAAAATTTGGTACATTTAAGGAATCTGGTACATTTTTTAAACAAATCTGGTACATAACAGAAACATATTCTGGCAACACTACCAAATCAAACAAACTGTCTACCTGGGGTTCAGTTATATAGCACGAATTTAGAGATGAGTAGTAATAACGTAAATGTACCTACTTAACACTTACAAATTTGCCAATATCCATCTCTAAATTCCAGTGTGACACCGGAATCACTTGGAACTTTAGAGACGTTGTAACCGAACTTTGATTTTAGTTCAAGGACGACTTATCCAACTCCGACTCAGCTGAGTTCTGTTTATAAATATGGACCTGAATATATTTGTATCCTTGTTTATCGATATATAAAAGAAGAAAGTGAGAATACACTCAGTGAGACACGAGATCCCTTTACAAATTATACTTTTTATGGATTTGTGTGTTCCGTGAACCGAATTTTCGTTGTTTTGAGGTTGGCTGTACTGGTGTGAATTTACTAGTATTTATGTACGATGGAATCGTATTTGGTGAAATTTATGAAAACAAATAAACATAATTTCGAGAATCGAGTGCTTATAAAAAAGAATGGCCCACCTCGATCGGAGATAAACATTGTTCAAGAATGTGCCATAAAAAATAGAAAGTTTAAACATACTTTTAAGATTGAACAATATAAAAAAACTTTGTGGTTGTGCGGGTGTGATAAACAACATGCTTTGTTTTGTTTTCCTTGTTTAGTTTTTGCAAACAATGAAAATACTAAATCAGAAAGGACAAAAACGGGTGTTAGGGATTTATCTCATTTATCAGCAAAAATTAAAAAACACTTTTATTATTATTATTAAACTACTGAACTACCCAATGAACCGAGCAAAAACCTTGCACTGATTATATTAGGAAAGCATGTTTTTGCATTATTTCTATAATTTGACGTTTCTTTCTTGCACTGTATTAATCGATGAATTAATATTATACCCGACATTGCGTAAATTATATTTTATTCTTCTATAGAACACAGAATTAAAAATTGTGGACACCCTTTCTAAATTATAACGAGCCGCCACTGCCTTTATTTATAAAAAATCTAATTAAATATGGGATTTAAGGGGGGGGGGGGGGGGTTGAAATTAAAATTAAAAACAAAAAGACAAAAATGAAAAGCGATATTAACATGAAATTTTTAGTAAAAATCAAGCCCTATAAGGAGATGAGGCCTTTTGATTGTGAATACCTAGTATACCTTTTTGAGCAAGAGTTTCTTGCTTTTTAAACATATTTAATGAGTCAGCACTTCCTATTATTCATTAATTGGCAAGAGGTTAAACATTTTTCCGCTATATACAATACAAGGGACACAACATATTTCAGTTTCACATTTAAATTAGTTATTTGTATATATAATAAAAGTATTAGTTCCAGTTTTTATCCGTACTGAGCCACTAAAACTTTTTAATGGTAATGTCTCTGTAAGTTTAGGTACGTTTTGGCTATTATCTTGATCTCAATCTATCAGATACCAATGCTAGGTATGAAGATTTAAATCCTAGATGTAACATCCTCTTCCAAGTTTTGTGATGGAAAAACTCAGTTTCAGATGAACACTATTTTTTTTACGCCAAAGAGAAACTATATTAAGCTAAATTCCTTACACCATGGCTAAATTCGAAATAAATTACCTACTTTTTTTGTATAAAAGCACAAAATATTTTTTTATTTGGCATTACTTTTGCACAAGCGTCTATCTGCCTATAGTGACTTTTCTGGTATTATTGAGCATAACTTGATGTTATTTGACGCAGTTGTTATTTTCTTCTAAATATATTTTCAGTTTTATTAACCGACTTCAAAAAAGGAGGAGGTTATCAATTCGTCGCGATATTTTTTTTTTTTTTTTTTTTTTTTATGTATGTTCAGCGATTATTCTTTAACACGGTGTCCGATTTCAATGATTCTTTTTTGTTAGAAAGGGGGGTACTTCAGGGGTGGTCCCATATAAATTTAGTCAAAATCTAGTAATTGGGTCCATGAGAAAATCCTTAAACTCTTCATTTTTTATGTATGTTCCGCGATAATGCTTTAACGCGATGTCCGATTTTAATGATTCTTTTTTTGTTAGAAAGGGGGTACTTCAGGGGTGGTCTCATATAAATTTGGTCAAAATATAATGATTGGGTCCATGAGAAAATCCTCAAACTCTTCATTTTTTATGTATGTTTAGCGATAATGCTTTACCACCTTGTCCGATTTATATGATTCTTTTTTGTTAGTAAGTGGGTACCTCAGTGGTGGTCCCATATCAATTTGGTTAAGATGTGGTGATGGCATCGGCACGTTTTTGAAGTCGGTTTTTTTAAATTTTTAATTTCTATACTTGTAATGATTATAGAACTAGGAAATAAAAATTAAACTTCTTGACAATCATTACAAAATGTAAACAAAGCCATGGAATGGCATGGCAGTGTATAGGCGGCCGTGGCAATACCGATGTTGACGTCATAAAACCTGCGCACCGCCTCACCTGTATCCTTACACCATGTAGAATTCCCTGTCTTGTGTCTCCGGTTTTGTATCAACTACAGAAACTTCAATCCCAGTCTCAAATATTTCTTTGTTCATATTTTCCCAATTATTCTTGAAGCAACTGAATATAGCAACATTAGGGCCACTTGTAACCGGCCAACAAGTTTCTGCGACACTTCTAAGCACCAACTCGTATATATGATGTCGACAACCCAAATGAAGAAGATTTCTGTTAAAATGACGTGCAAGCTGTGTGCATGTTCCATTATTTAAACCTACGAAGATGATTTTAAATTAGCACTTGAATAAATTATTTCAAGTGAGTACTTCTTCTTACCCGTATTTACAGCAGCAGTATCAAAACATAAAGCACTAATGTTGTCTTTAATTTTCCATTCATATAATAATTTAATTATGGCATTAGTTTGCTTTTTACTATCTCCAGTCAATAATTTTGGAACGCCCAAAATATTCTCAAAATCTGGTCCTGTTACTATTACCACAGAATAACCACTATTACAAAAATGAAGGCTTGCGTCGGCACGTTTGATGTCGGGGTGGCCAAAATTTAAAGTGACACTCGCTGACAGTTGACGTTCTTGCCGGTTGTTACACTGGTAAAAATTACCAAGATTCTTATAAATTCGGATAATACACTGAGAAAAGGATTTAAATATATGTAACAAACTTATATAGCAACATCCACTATTTCTTCTCTGAATTGAAGGTTAGTGATATAATTAGAAAAAATAAGGCTTCACAATAATTTATTTTGAAGTAAATTGTACTGACCGCTATATTAAAAAAGAGTTTTTACTTGAGGAACCAGACCGAATGCTCGTTGTACTTAATTCATCAGTTTTTTTTAGATAACATTAACTCTTTAACAGAGGGATTCTATTACAAATTATTGATGTATTAATTAATTATATACTTTCCTGAAAAATACCTTCAGCTATGATAGTTGGATCTAGAAAAATAGATTAAACTGATAATTAACTGGCATTAAAAATGCAAATACTTCCGAACTGTCATTTTGAAAGCCTTTTATGTGTTTTAGAGCCTTATCATATGTCAATAATACCATAAACAATCCTTGTATTAAGACTTTCGCCATACTCTTAATTTGACAACTCGGTGGATAAATCTATTTATTGTTTTTACATCTAATAATAACTTATTATAAACATTAAGACGCTACAGTTCTAATTTTCAATTTTTTTAGTTTCATTTCTAACCACAGTAGTACTACTTTTGACTTCGTCTATACTTCCATTGATGTAAACAGAAGTTTTTGCTCTTCAATCATATTGACTAGCATTGATTGTTGATAATAAAATTGTGCTTTAACCTCATTGTTTATTTTTTTGTTTCTGTCATAAATGTCACTCGGTGATTAGACTCATATTTAGCTGAAATGGCTAATAAAAACTTCTGTAAAAACATTTATTTACTTAATTATGAACGTAAATTTTTATCCTAACGTAAGCTACCAAATAATCGGGAAGTATGAAGTTTATTGATGTACAATTATAAATCTCTCTGTAAACTACTGAATCTAAGTTTAAAAATTGTGTAAAATGAAAATCCCTTTGTTGCCAGTTCGAAACAGTGTTGCAAAATTAAGAAGTTTATATAAAGAAGATTTGATGTGAAATATAATTAATATTCATCTTTCTGGCTCTATAATTCTAAAACTGTAGGTTGGAGGGGATTCACTTAAAGAAACTTTTTGTAGCGAATTTCATGCCCTACAAAAGCTATTCACGGGTTTTTCCTAACATTTTTTTTTAATATCGAAAAATTAAATTGAAATTAAAAAAAAAATTCCTGTTATTTAAATGAGAAATCAAATTTTTGAATGAGCTAAGTCGCTATTGCATTTAGAACCTTTTACCCGGCGGCATAATTTTTACTTTCCTATCTGTATACAGATATAAGGAAAGTATAGGAATCATGATTTTTTATTTTTTATAAAGATTCAGATTTTCAGGTAGCACAGAGAAAAAAAAAATGCCTGAAAATGAAGCACCCTATTAAGTACTTATCTCATTTAATTTTTCCTTTTTTCCAAAATAAACTGTAGTAACTCACTAAAAAAAGTATTTGGCTATTTTACCCCAAAAACTTCCTTGGCAGTTGATTCTTCCTCTAATTAACATATTTTTAAATAAATAAAAAAAGCTGATTTAAAATTGAAATTTTGTCACCCATTTAAACATTTAAACTCCTCTAATGCAAAACGTATAAATATGAGTTACTACAGTCTTCGTTGCACCCGTCGAATTGTTCCCGCTGGGGCGACCCATCGGTGGGTCGCTAGAATAATATTGACTAGGCGTAGCGACCCACCGGTGGGTCTCCTAGGTCCTTTCTTATAAGTCGTAGCGACCCACCGGTGTCTTATTTTACTTTATTGGGTTAAAAACTGAGACACCTGACATTAAGGTCTACATAAAAAGTTACCCGCCCTGCAAACATGTTGATTTGACGTTAGCTTGATCAGGATCGTGATTTTTATTCATTTTTATATAAATTATGATAGATATAGAAATAAAATAAAAGGTGAACAAATACGTTTATTTTCACAACAAAAAAATACTATTCTATTTCTTTTTTTTTATTTAAAATTAAAGTGTCTCGACTGCCAGGGTCATTGACACAGGTACAGAAAAAAAACAATTGAATATTTATAACTTATGAAGGATATTAATGTCTTTTAGGAATTTAATAATATTAATTATTTGGTCTAAGAACTTCTTTCAGATTTGGTGGTAGGTTGTAGATTCTCCTGTGGTTCGCAAAGTCTGGGCAGTCTATGATGATGTGCTGGACGGTTAGGGGAAGCATGCAGCTCTGACACATCGGTGGATCTTCGGTAGCCATTAACAGAGACAACAGAGACGTGTAACTTAATAGGAAAATATGTTCGGTGGTCCATTTAAATTACATATATGACCCTCTTTTTCTTTTACATTGATCTTTACATATGTCTATCTCTCTCCAATAAAACTAACACCATTTTCAGAGGGCGCTGGTGTTGCTGGTTTTTTAACGTCGAAATATCGATTAAAATTATTAAAACTGACAACTGACAATGTTATGAATGTTGTTATGAATATGAACATGTGCATTTTATTAAAATTAATTTAATTTGGGGCCCCGTATATTTCTTTTAGTCTGATTTTGTTGTTTAATTAATTTTCTTTGGGGGGGAATGTTTATTTTTACATATTATTTTTTGCAGGAAGCAATTTCTGGAGCCAAACTCGCGTTTTTGTACACATTTCTTTCTAGAGGTAAGTAATTTCCAATTTATTAAGAAAACCACTGTATAATGTGTGTGTTTAATAATATATTACACAATGACTATAATTATTTTAGGTGAATTGGAACAGAGATCCATTTTTACAGCTACTTGTGTTCATTAAGTAGGTAGATGAATGTCTGGACAGCTTTAATGGCAGCACAAAGTTCCTATCTACTAGAAAAGTAAAATGTATGCTGAGTAAAAAATCTGCACATGTAGTATTGGCAAAGGACTTTTGAAATGATTAGAGATTCGCTATTTCTTACATACACCTACCTCTAACAGCCACTCTAAAGGAAGAAAAAAAAATTAAATCACAAAAGGGCAGAATTTTAAATCGGGATGCATTGGAAAATAAATTTGGGGACATCAGGTCGGTTTTGGATTTTATAGAGAAATCAATCTCAAGAAAAGTTAATTTATCCTGCAGAACAACCAGTAGTTTAAGTAGGATTTGCTATAACTTTATTAGAAATTTTCTTTGATAATAAATTGTAATATAGGTACCAATTATTGTTTCAAATGAAATTGAAAAAGAGTTAAATATGAAATTAGATTTTTCATGTATATTCATTCGAACATTGTAAGATAATCTATAATTAAGGGAATATGGAAAATAGGTATACCCTGGTGGTGTAAGAGAAAGGTAAGGGGCAATTACAAAAATGTATTTATCTTTAAATAGTGTTTATTATTAATAATATTATTTGCTATGTTTGAAAAGTACCTCCTGCTTCTAAATAGATCAAATAGATTAGACTACTAGTTGGAGAAGGTCCACCTAGTAACCAAATTAGGAGACTAGGAAAACTTTTACATGACTGGGGACACAACAGGAATGCACACACACAAGATACACAAACAAACGAAATAACAGGGGTAAGCCTTAAGCAACGTCCTGTTTAAATGATGATAGTATGTCATCCTTCATTCCCTTTTAGAAGGCATGGTATATAAATCTATTGATCTTGATTACTATAAGAGGAGTTAGCAGGGGTCTAGCAGGTTTCGATCCAGTTTACAGGATGGGAACTTACTTGACTTGGGCCTTATACATTTGTGTTGAGTGTATGTGTGTTTCGTTTCCATGGTTTCTATTAAAATAAACAGTCATAACATATCCATACCTTTTTGCCAGACTAACATAAGTGACATTTGTTCAAATGGCACTTATGATAGTCTGGCAAAAAGTTATCGATACTATACTTTATAAAATATTTGTTACATTAGTTTTTAAATATATTATGAATATATAACAACTGTTACTTTCTTTGTAATTTGTCACAAAATGATACGAGGTACTTTCTAAACGAAGCAATTGTTTGTTTTTCTGTACCTTACAAAAATATAATTTATAGAAAAAGAGTTTGGTGTATTATTTTTCCAAATTTAAATATTTAATAATCAATAGAATTTCCAAGTTTTTTTAGCGAAATTTACCAGAGTAATAAAAACTATGTTCACTCTTTATATTAAACTGATTAAAACTTCCTTTATTAAAATGATTATTTATGTGATAAAAAATTTGATGTTATTGGAAGCTTTTATATTTTTTTAATATACAGTGAAACAATAGTTTTTGTTTCTCCTGTAAATTTGTATAGAAAAACTATTTATTTCTGAATCCATGTTTGAATTTCCCGCCCTAAAGCATTTTTAATTTTCCCGCTATTTACTAGTGGCGCCATCATAGACTGGTTGTGGTTACAATCGCCCAAATAACTTTTACCGAACAAAAAAAAATACATTGAGTTACACGTCTCGCTGGATTGTCTCTGCCATTAAGTAACCGTGTGTTAGTCGAGTATGACCGATTCGAAGTCTTCGGATGGTTATTTTGTTCTTTCTTGAAAGATAAGGCATTTTAAACGGTTCGAAGTTTGGTTGAATATCACGTAGTTTAGATGTTATTGTATTCCAGTGGGTTTGCTATGTTCTCCTAATATTTTTTTTGAAAAGGTTTTGGATGTCTTTATGTAGCTGAATGTTTTCCATTGCTAAATTTGATAAAGAAGCCTCCTTAGCTGCACGGTCGGCTGCTTCGTTGCCTGGTATACCCACATGTGATGGTATCCAAATCACTGTTATAAATACTCCTTGCGCAATGAGAAGATGACAGGATTCATGTATTGTTTGGACCACTGAATTTTGTGAGGAACAATTTTTTATTGACATGATTGATGCAAGTGAGTCTGTGCAAATGGCCACTCTTTTCGTGTTTATATTAACATATTTTACAGCTTGGTAGATACCGAACAGCTCGCCAGTGTGAACACTGGCAAAATGTGGGAGAAGATTTTTAGAGATGATATCAATGCCAGAGATCACAGAGCATCCGACATAGTCTGTTATTTCCAGAAAGGTGGTTCGTTATCTTCACAGCATAAACTTTCAGAGGGGCTGGATCTAAAAGCTCCAAGGCATATTCTTAATGCAGAATTTTGAACAGAATTCAGTGTTTTTAGAGCAGATTTAGTTGCCGACATATAGATGAAGCTTCCGTAATCTATCTTGGATCTAATTAGTGCTCTGTACACCTTGAGTAAAACTTCTTCTTCTGCTCCCCATTGATGGTGAGATAACGATTTCAGAATATTAAGTCTGTTTAAGCAGTTGTTTTTCAATTCGCAGAGGTGTTTCTTCCAGTTAAGTTTGCTGTCAAAAATAAGTCCTAAGATCTTGTGATGGTCGACTACTGCTAAAGGACTACCGTTTATGGAAATATTAGGATTTAATGTGCATGCTGAACTTTAATACTTTTGATTTTGTAGGGGAGAAGTAGATGCCTGTTTTTGTAGACCACAAACTGAGCTGATTCACAGCTTCTTGGATTAGTGTAGAGGTAGATGTTACATGTTTACCAGAACAGTAGACAATCAGGTCATCTGCATATAGAGATAGTTTGACCGGAGGGCCAATGGAGTTGCATATGTCGTTAATAGCAAGAATGAAAAGAGTCGGGCTTAAAACCGAGACTTGCGGTACACCATTTTCTTGAGAGAAGGTAGAAGATGTTTTTCCAGTAGCAATAATTTTGAACACACGGTTAGTAAGAAAATTTTTAATAAAACTGAATAAGTTACAATGAACATTGTTGAAACAATCTAGACAAAAAATTGTGTGTTGAGACCTTTTTTGCCTTTCGGTCTGCAACTTTCTTTCCCTCTTTTGCAGATATAGTTTTGTAGCATTATTTGCATCTTTTCCTAGTTTTTCTTGCCTAACCCTCCATCTTCTGTAAACGATGAACTTTCGTAGAACTTTTTGACTTCTTGGGTGTTGTTTCGAAGGCATGAAGGCATTCTATGATGTGCTCTCGAAACTGTAGCATTGTCATTTAATACATTGTCCTAAATTAAAAACGAAAAGCGATAACAACATGAAATTTTTAGTAAAAATGAAGCTTTATAAGAAGATAAAGCCTATTGATACTGAAAAAAATATGAATATATTGGGAGGTTAAGGGGGGTTAAAATCTTAAAAAAAAAAATCCTAACTGAAAAACGAAAAATGATATCAACTTAAAATTTTTAGCAATCAAGCTCTAAAAGGAGAAACCCGTTAATCATAAAAAAAATCTGATTAAATATGGGGGATTTAAAAGAGGTTGACATTAAACAAAAAAACAGAATGAAAAGCGATATCAACATGAAATTTTTATTAAAAATCAAGCTCTATAAGGAGATGAGGCCCATTGATTGTGAAAAAAATCTGTTTGAAAATGGGGGTTAAGGGGGCCTGTTAAACTCCCAAGAGTATCATTTAGAATGCCAAGCATTATATATCTTTATTCTAGTTTGTATCTGTAATATTATATATTGTGATGAGACTGATCTAATAAAATAAACATTTAAAATATTTAAATTATTTTATTTGCCAATAAAAGGTATTTAAAAAATATATTTTTTATTTGACATCTGTGACAAATTGTGAAAATGATTAAACTTACAAAAGTCTGGAAACGGCCAATTATCTCGTAAATTGCTAGTCCTAATTGTACAAAATTTGGGGTACACCTATTTTGGGATACGGAAATTCCAGATTTGATATTTGCAATGTTACCAGATTTTCCGTTTATCTTATATTAATAGTCACTTTGGTTTTTCAAATTGATCACCCTGTATATTAAGTCATTATTGGAATCTCCTATTCAATACGAGTTCAACCATATGTACGAGGATGTATCAGAAAATAACGAGACTGGTGCTATAGTATAACAACGAAACATTTATTTAAAAAAATTCAACAACTATCCTTCGAAGTACTCTCCGTTCTGTTGAATACACTTATCCCATCGCTTTATCCACTTATCATAAACTTCTGAGAAACCATTTTTTGATAGTCTGTTTAGTATACCCATCACAGCGTTGTTGAGCTCTAAATCCGACTCAAATCTTCTACCTCTCAATTCTTTTTTGACTTCAGGAAACACATGGAAGTCACATGGAGAAAGGTCAGGAGAGTAGGGGGGATGAACCATAATTTCAACCCCTAATTCTTCAATTGTTCGTTGACAAATCATTGATCTATGAGCCGGAGCATTGTCGTGATGCAGCGTCCAGCCAAAGTCCTGATAAAGCGGCCTTTTTTTCTTTAATTTTGCCTTTAAGGGTCCTCGAAGTATATTAGAATAGTACTCCCCTGTTACTGTATGTCCTCTAGGTACAATGTGATCGTAAATAACGCCAAATTTATCAAAAAAAATCAGGTGCATCACTTTACCAGCGCTTTTAGCAGTTCTGGCCTTCTGCGGTCTTGGGCTGCCTTTATGCTTCCATTGTATACTTTGAGACTTCAATTCAGGATTGTAATGATAAAACCAACTTTCGCCACATGTAACCACATTATTTAAAAACTGTGGGTTACGTTGCAATTGCCTTTTCCACTGCTGACAAATTGTCACTCGATTCGCTTTTTGTTCATCGGTCATCACTTTTGGAATCCATCTTGCCGCGATCTTCCGGTACTCTAAATCTTCATGAATAATTTTTTGAGTGGTACCGTAAGACAAATTAACATTGTCAGAAATTCGTTTTATGCCAATCCGGCGATCATTTTGTATCAAGTCGTTAATTTCTGCAATTTTTGTGTCATTTCTCGCAGTTTGTGGTCGACCGGGACGAGGTTCATCTTCAACTGATTCACAACCGTCTTTAAACTTTTTATGCCACTCAAACACTCTACATCGTGATAAACTATTATCTAGATATGCACCTTTAATCATTTCAAAAGTTTCAGTTGGTGTTTTACCCAATCGAACACAAAATTTTATCGCGTATCTTTGCTCCACTTTCATTTTTCGATGGGTACGCAAAACACTGACAATTCAATAATTAATTTGTAACAAATGTCAAAAGTTAAATCAAAGCCTACTTGCGGGGTAGTACATTAAATATAAGGCTTTCATGTCTCATTTTTTGGGTTATAAAATGTTACCTCTGAAAGAAGTTATAGCACCAGTCTGATATATCCTCGTAACACTTATGATTTTATGTAGTCTAGAAGGTCTCAAATAAATAAAGCAGAAGTCTGGCAACGCCTAATTGTCTCAGAAATTTTTTAATACAAACTATTTTCAACTACATTAAAACGTAATAATTGAAAGATTACACCATTTTTAACATAATGGTTACTTTATCAAGTGTTCAAAAAGTGCTCCATTTGTGAGTTGACATTACCCTAATCGATGATAGAGTGCATTTACCACATTTCTCCATGATTGTTTTATTTATTTAAGACCTTCCAGTCAAGTAAAAAGAAACTTAACGTTTTTTGTTTTAAAAAAATCCCATAAATGAAGAATGGAGCCAATTGTTATTTTAAAATCTGTTATAAACTTCATTTTTTTATTTACATTCTTGCCTAGGTTATTAAAAACTTTTAATTTGAGACCCTTTAACGCCAAATTATATTTCTTCAGGTCTGATGTTTTTGATGAGTTTAAATTATCAAATAATTTGTCGATTTTATTAATAAAATCAGCAGTTGCCTGGGCTTCATTAGAAAAGTTACCTAATGCGACGTACACATTTAAAGCTGCTGAAACTGTAAGACTAAATACCTGACTTGCATATTTTACCTTCATTTTCTCAAAATTACTAGAAAATATATGCGAATCAGTTAGTTTAGGCGCTGATCTAGTAACTAACGACTTATTAATATTATAAAATTGCGTAATATATGATCAAGTAACTATTTTATTAGAAACAAGAAAAGTATGTTTCAGTAACATGTTTCTCATAGCCTTGATGAGGTGAGGTGCATCGAATATAAAAAAAAAAAATTTGATCGTCAAAAATAAAATAAGGTCTCTCAGGGGTTATTTGCAAAAAGTTTTTACATTGAATATTATTGGAGCCTATATCACTTACGGTAACAATAACGTTCAGTCCAATATTCCTTACCTTTTTAATAGCATCAAAAACTATATACTTTAACTCTAAACCAGGGCATGTACTATTGTAAAAAAATAACTCAAAGGTTGCTTCCAATTAGAGAAAATCCCACTGACCAACAAGACGGTGGCTGTTTTTACTGGTTTAAATACTCTTGTCACATTGCCGGGATGTTCCACGACTACTAAAAAAAATTGCCTTTATGCTTATCTCATCCACACACAGTACACACAATATTTGTCCATTTCATTAAAATTGTCAGCCTTAATTTTTAGCGTTTTGAACACATTGGAAAATTCCAAACCTGGTGGGATGTCTATCCCACGTAATAAGATTCTAAGGGATTGCGGCCCAGGCAGGCAAAATAATTTAGTTAGTAGTGTTTTATAAACCTTTGGGCCAGAGAAATATCTAGGTATTTTAAATTTAAATTCGTCCGAATACCTTCGACCTTTAGCTGATTTCATGCTTTGGGTAATCTGAACATTAATAAATTCTGCGAGTTCTTTGGATGGGCACAGTGAATACGTACAAGTTTTGTACTGTTCGAGAGTGATCGTGTCTTCCAATTTTTCTTGAAGCTTCTTTTCAAGATTGTTGCATCTATTAAGAAGGACTTGGTTGTCTCTTTTCAACGCTTTGTTCTCAAATTTCAGGGCAATGTTGATCTCTCTTAGTTTTTCCTTTTTTGGGCTCCGAAAAGTTAGTTCCTCTGATGTTTGGACACTCCGTGAAGGAAAACGTATTGGAGATCGCTGAATCGATTCTGCTTTATCGAAAGAGTTGTTGATGGTTGAAGCTGATGGTTCCAAAAGCTGATATTAAATACTCCTACATGGCACTTGAGAGGTTTCAGTGCTAGAAGTCGATTTACTTGGAACTGCCTCGTCAATGATGCCACTTGAAACGAATTTGAGTGGAACGGCATCTTTTCGCAGTATTTGTCTCTTTTCTTTTTGGAACATCCGTGGAGTAAAATGGTGAAGAGTGTAAAGTTTGGGAGATAAGCACTTAAAAAACAAAATACGGATGCAAATATTAATGCATGGTGTAGGTGTGCTTGAAGGTCACGACCCCTAGAAGATCACGTGATCGGAGATATCCTTCCGATTATTATTTATTCTTGTGACCTGGTTTCACGGATCTGTTAACCTCCATTTTTAACTACAAACATTGGCGGAAACGACTGGTCACTCTGGTGCTCAATTGGTATTGTAAACCGACAGAGACGCAGTGGCGTACCAAAAAAAATAGAGAATATGTATGAAAATAATAATAAATATTTAAATGGAATTTATATTTTTATGTTATTTATGTGATTTTAAAATAATAATTGAACTGGACGTTCACTGCACAAACGAACGAGTGAAGAAATCACCCCTGTTTATAAACAAAAGTCTTCGACAATCTATAAAGACACGAAAGAAGCCCAAACTTCATCAAGAGAACTAATTACGAATGTTTTCGTCAATTTTATCGCAAATTAAATACAGATAAAATAAGTAAAAGGACTAATTAAATAAAAATAAATGACTGTTTCGGTATTAGCAAGGGATAGGGGAGTGCGAGAGATCGTTGGTCTCAATTTTAAGGATAACCAGAAATTGTCTGGAAAGTTTTACGATTCTGAGATTGGGTTTTAATTTATGCTCAACTTTCTGAAAGAAGGGTGATAATTTTTTTCAAATGGGATTGTTTATTTGCAGCATTCACATTTATTTTTGCTCGACGATAATTTAAAGTACCCATAATTTGAAATATCTACTTAAGCCTATAACTGCAATGATATTTAAAAATAATCTTAGATAAAAGAGACCATAGGTATAACATACACCGGTATTTAACTTGTGCAAATGTTGCCAATTTCTAAAGAAAGGTTAAAAAAGTGAGGAAACTGGGTGAAGACCCGAACTCTGTGACAGGGATGGCCTTTGTTTATTAGCATCATAATGAACTATTAGATTTACTTATAATATTTTTATTGGAATTTTGTATTATGAAATAAAATTAACGTGATATTTTTAATATCAAACAGATGCTACGACATTTTATGTAAAGAGAAGACCTTTTATAGAATATTTCGTTAGCGTTTATTTACTACGGACTTTTCTGCAAGAGACTACAGTAAAATGATGAAATAGAATATTGTTAATCGAGCAAGAAATGGTACTCATATCTATGAGTATTATAAAAAAAATATGTGCACAGGCGAATATTGCAAATCAAATCTTGTGAGTTGAACAATATATTTTTTCTACGGCTATCACATATTAAAAATTAGTCAAAATAAGAAAATGATGTTTTATATTGTAACCTCAGAAAAAGGTGTATTAAAATTTCTTTCTTTAGGAATATTAATTAATATAGAGGATGAGTCACATAAAACTCTAGAAATGCATATGTCTGAAACCAGATAACATTTTAAAATTTAAACCTATTAAAAGTCATTTGGTCGCTAGGGGTAAGTGATTATCGAAATAAATTATCGATCAATCGATTATTTTCAAACATTCTATTTTTTGTATTTTCTTTTAAATCTTGATTATCTTTGAAAAATCAAAAATAATCGATTAATTAAAAAGTCAATTAACAGATAAATCAGTGGAAATAAACGAATTTTCGTTTATTTTAAATAATCGATTATTTTTAAATAATTTATTTGTTTCCGTATTTCCATTGAAAATAATTGACTAATCAAAAATAATGGTCGCGCGAAAAAATGTCGAGCACAAATAGACGCGTGTCAAAAGATCGTCGGCGAAAAAAGAGCGCCGACGAAAAAAGG
>OV651818.1:15395792-15597259 GCA_927349885.1 Psylliodes chrysocephalus | reverse complement strand
ACAATATGCTGTCTCTTGACACTTGTGGTGAAATTATCAGTTTCGCGGACGACACTGCTATTTTATACAAATCTTCATCGTGGCAAAGTTTGAAACTAAAAATTGAGAATGATTTTCCAAAAATCTCAAACTGGTTAGCTTACAATAAATTAACTTTAAATTACAATAAAACAAGTTATCTGCCTTTTACTTCTTATAATTCTGGTTTACCAAATTTAGGACCACTTAATGTAGGATTAAATTGTCAAATTCCCGAGTCAACGTCAGTTAAGTATTTAGGTGTCATGGTGGACCGTCACTTGAGATGGGACCTGCAAACAAATCAAATTGTAAAAAAAGTAAGAGGCTTGATATCAAAGTTTAAGCATCTAAAGGATTACCTTACACTAAATCATGTTAAAGTGCTCTATTTTTCACTTGTTGAGTCAATACTAAGCTATGGTATACTAGGGTGGGGAGGAGTAGCAGATTGTCATTTAAATGATGTTCATGTCATCCAAAAGTGGATTCTAAAAATCATTTATAGGAAAGACATTACCTTTTCAAGCCGTCTATTATATAATGACCTAAATATTAAAGATATTAGACAATTATATTGTTTCAGAATCCTTTTATCCATAAAAAAAGGGTAGAATTAAATTAATTCCAAACGAACGTATTTACCATACAAGACGGAATGAAGAAATATTCTTTCCTAGATCCAGTAAAACTATAGGACAACGAAACACTAACTTTTTAGCGCTAAATTATATAGCTTATTATCCTCAGAGATAATAAATGCATGCTCCTACAGTGCTTTTAAAATTAAACCAAAATCTTTATTTGCAAATGAAGGAGGAACAATGTTTAGTGAGGTGGTTAATAATTATTAATTATTTATTTATTTTTACAATAATGAAAATGGAAACTGACTTCTTTAAATTAAATTGCATTTTTCGGTCTTTATTGTAACGTTTTACCCAAATTACGTCCTAATATCCCTGATGTGACCTTTTAACCGAATATGTCAAGTATTATTTTGCTTCTGATTGTGACTTGTTCTCTTCTGCGACGTTATATGTACACTAACTTGTTCATAAAACTTATTTTAATGTATCTACATCACATACAAGTGAAATTTTTCACTTCTGTGATTTTTTTGTGTTTATTCTGAATTACCCATTTTTATTGTATTTACTGTAAACAAATTTCTTACATGAATAAACATTATTATTATTATTATTATATAGTACACCTTTTTTTCTGTGTAGAATCAAAATCGTGTCCAGGGTTATGATTATAATAATGCATTGACTCCATAATTATTCATTTAGATGAGCCTGAAGATCAAGTTACTACTTCGAAACCGGTCGCTAATAAATAAGTGTAAAGGTTAAAGAAAAGGTCCTTTATTTCTCACAAGTCAATTTATTGGCGACCGGTTTCGAAGTTGTCACTTCATCATCAGGCACACCTAAATGGAATGTCAAGGAGTCAGTTGTAATAAAAACAATTATAAAAGCATGAACGGACTTTAACATATACAAAATAACAGAAAAAACACAAAAGAAAGTTAAACAATAACCTTGACTCACCTTGACTAATTCCATAAAGGAAGCGCTACAAAAAGTTTAACAGAACGAGTTAAAAAAGTCATGTGTAATAAGTATTTTTTTTTAAAAATTTTAATGTAGGTTAGGTTAAACCACCAGATGTCTTTTTGAATAAAATAATTAATTAAAACACATTTAAGACAATTATTAACTAAACAACACAAAATATTTTTACAAGCACAAACAGTTTAAAAATTTTTAAGGAAATAATGTTAATTACTGAAAGTAAAAAGTAAAAAAGTAAAAATTATCAGACTGTCAAGATATCTATCTAGATTTTTAACGAATCAATGCAGTTAAAAATCGTTAAAAATCTAGATAGATGTCTTGACAGTCTGATAATTTTTACTTTTTTACTTTTTACTTTCAGTAATTAACATTATTTCCTTAAAAATTTTTAAACTGTTTGTGCTTGTAAAAATATTTTGTGTTGTTTAGTTAATAATTGTCTTAAATGTGTTTTAATTAATTATTTTATTCAAAAAGACATCTGGTGGTTTAACCTAACCTACATTAAAAATTTTTTAAAAAAATACTTATTACACATGACTTTTTTAACTCGTTCTGTTAAACTTTTTGTAGCGCTTCCTTTATGGAATTAGTCAAGGTGAGTCAAGGTTATTGTTTAACTTTCTTTTGTGTTTTTTCTGTTATTTTGTATATGTTAAAGTCCGTTCATGCTTTTATAATTGTTTTTATTACAACTGACTCCTTGACATTCCATTTAGGTGTGCCTGATGATGAAGTGACAACTTCGAAACCGGTCGCCAATAAATTGACTTGTGAGAAATAAAGGACCTTTTCTTTAACCTTTACACTTAATCCCTACTACTCACATATGGCTACCCTCACTCCAAAGCTAATAAATAACTTTGCGAGAAAGGACCTTTTTTTCTACCCTCTTACTACCTAACAACAAATTCATTTTCTATTTATAAGCCCACAACTTCGCTAAGGTAGTATAGTCATGATAACAAACTAATAAATGAAATTTTACTCGTACACGAAACTATTAATAACAAAAGCAATAATATATGATGATAATTGCAGGATAGCAAAAGCAAGAGCAAGGGGACCTGTAAAGACACTAAACTAGATACTGGTGAATATTTCACTGCCATTAAATTATGATTATATTAACATTTCCTCGGGGCGAGATGAACGGGCTTCGCTTATCCCTATTTAAATCTCGTAACGGGGTAATTGTTTAGTCGTTATCTTTAATGTTACTGTTCCTAGACATTTTCTTTTATGTAACCATAACGCCGTTATGTGTACTTTTTATTTAGCACACAGTTGATCGTTTCATCTGTATTTTTAAAATTATCTTTTTAACACGTTAACCGCCACGTGGTACAACCGCTGGTACACTCTCGTACCTCAACGAAATTTACGTTTGAGCCAGTGTTACAACTGTTCTACCACTGCAACGATCGGAACGTTCAGGCTCATGAATTGAGAATTGGTACATTTAACGTATATTTTAGCATGAGATGTTGAATTAGTGGGCCTGATACATATAATTTTACAATGCCCCTCGGAAAAATTAAACGGAGAGTTATAAAAAAAATGTGTTTATATGGGGATGTCAAAAAATACAAAACAACTAAAATAAATCCGTATAAAATTATAATAAATTATGAGAGTTACAAAAAATGTGTAAAATAATTAAAAATCCTTATAAAATTAAATCATGAAAAAGAAAATAAATAAAAAAATAAAATTTTATAGTAGCCAACTAGAATGCTTAACAAAAAAGCAGAAATTTTTATTACACGCTTTACGTTGCCACGTACTTCTTGCAGCTTTATTTCTTGATATTGTCGCTGTGTATTCCATGGAAAGTTTATTGTAGCAAACAACAGATCGACGTCTAGTTCCTAAAATAAGTTTGTGATTATTATTTTCACGGTTTTCGTCGAAAACAACTGTCTCTTGGGTACATAATATTTTCTCTAGAATTTTTTCTCCAAACTCCGTTATGGGGATTTTTGCATAAGTGATGATACTGTTATAGAGCATATGTGCATTTATAACAGCAGTTCCGAGAAGTAACTTTATGGCAAGTTTGGGGTACCTTTTCATGGATTTTCTAAGAGGAGTATTATACGCTTTCATCTGATAGGACAGATCAATGAATGCCTTGTAACGGTTATAATCAACTATTAATTTTGGCTTCTATCTTTCAACATGTCTGTGTTTTACTGTTGTCATTTCAGCAGTGTGTTTTTGGTACTTAGAGCCAGCACATCTCTGTTATCCTTCCATTTCAGAACAACCATACCTGCTCCAAATTCTTTTGCGATGACTTCATGGTGGACGGGTTTCTTTCTGAGTTTTCGCTTTTCGCGGCTTTTCTCTCGCTTGACCGATTGTACAGTGGTACACGTTTAGTACCACGTGGCCCAAACAGTAAATGGATCTAGTTTAGGGTCAGTGGTACAAACAGTACAAACGTTGTACCACTGTCAAAAACTGTCATGAATGACACAAAATGAACATTTTTTTAATGTTAAATATCTGGAAAGGTGATGTACAGCATTTCAAAGAATATATGACAAAATAAAAAATTGGCACCCGGGGCATGATTTATATGTTACCATTGGGCGGTTAACGTGTTAATATCTCACACTTCCATCTTTCAGGCAAATCACTACTTTAGTAATGTCAGCAATATGCACTAGTAATTGTTTTCATTTTAACAAAATCAGACAAACATACTTAGAGATTAAGGAATAGCAGAAATATCCTTTAATTTTGGACTTTCCCTTGTAATTTTATTAACAGTAATATCAATTAATATCGTTTCATATTATTTCAAAATATCTTCCAAAAAGTGTAACCAGTTTTCCTGTTGTATAAACGGTTTCAATTGCCTAAACTAAGTTACGTGGTACAAATTTGATATTTCTCATTGGCTATATATTATTACTCAGGCACCCTGCAGCGTTCTGTGGTCGTCATAAGTAAAGGTAAGAGTAAATGAAGAAGATAGAATAGTCCAGAAATGTCTCGAGATGTCATTTCACGTCAAGGAAAAGTCTAGACAGTTCGAGAATGTTCGAGAAGGTTAAAGCAAGCTATATATGCAGTGATCCTGACGTCAGTTTGGCAGTTTTATGATAGACGTTACATGTTAAAGTTATCAGTTATATAATTGTTGTTAAAGTTGAGTTGAAATAACATTGGTGAGAGCAGTGGGATTTAAAATTAGGTTACCCAAGCATTCTCTTCATGGTAAATACTAGATCCACTGTGCACGAGACAGTTATGGATACTTTAGGCTCACCAGCATGATTTTTGAAGATGGAAAAGGAGAGAGTAAGGCGAGAAGAGGAAATAAAACGCGTAGGAAGTAAAAAGAGGAGGCGAGAGTAAGGCGAGAAGAGGAAAAGAAAAGGCAAAGTAACGAAAAAGAGGAGGAAAATGAAAGGCGTAGGAAGGAAGAAGAGAAGGAAAAGGAAAGGCGTAGGAAGGAAAAAAAAGGATGAGAGAGAAAGGCGGAAGGAGGAAAGGGAAAGACGAAAAGAGGAAAAGGAAAGGCATAAGAATGAAGGAGAGAAGAAGGAGGAGAGACACAGGAAAGAAACAAATGAAATTAAAAACGGTTTACTATAAATCCAGAAAACTTTTAAGAAAGAGGTTGGTCATCTTAAAAATATAGTAGATCTTTTGGTACAACAACAAGAAATTTCAAAAACTAATGTGGAACAACAGCAAGAGAAGTTGAAAACTAATTTGGAGCAACAACAAGAGCATTTAAAACCTCATTTAGAACAACAACAACAACAACAACAACAACAAGAGAATTTAAAACAACAGGAAAAAGCAGGAGTAGAATTAGAAAGGCAAATTAGAGCTAAAATGGTAGAGTTAGAAAAAAGAATTTGTAACCAAGCTTCATTAAGCAACATTGAAGCTGAAAACACTACCTCATCTTCATCCATAACCGAACCAAGCCACATTAGAATCCCCAGTTTCATAAAACTATACTAGCAAGACTCTTAAGTCACCCACCTTTGACGGTCACACAACATGGAAAACATATCGACTCCAATTTGAAGCTGCAGCTAGAGCCAATATCTGGACCGAGAAAGAGGGATTTACTGATATTGTCACTGCAAGGTCAGGTAGCAACCCTTTTACAATTACTTTCCCAAGAAGAACCCAGTTATTCATCTCTCGTCCAAGCTTTGGAGACAAGATATGGTCATCAGCATTTAAAACAGGTATTTCAAAGCCAGGTAAAGGTACGCAGTTAGAAACATAATAATAGTCAACAAGAATTCGAGGCAGATATAAAACGATTGATTCATCTAGCCTATCTACAGGCACCTAAAGAGTTTCAAGAACAAATCGACATGTAGGCATTTATTGATGGGCTACAAGATGTGGAAGTGTAGCAAGCCCTTCGTCTACATCACAAGACGCTGAGTTAGAAACTGCAGTCCAGAAATATGAAGCGGCAAAACTCATATCCAGATCTTCTCGCGTAAAAGAGAGAAATTAAATCCCAGGAAAGTGAGAAGGCCAATACTAATGCTATTTCCCAACCTACCCTCTCGCAAATATTAAATATCTTGCAAAATAAGCAACGAAACAGTCAAAATGGAAGCAGGAGATGTTTTAATTGTGGAAGGATCGGGCACTTTCAAAAAACCTGTAGAAGCAGAGCTTATTCTATAAATCGAGAACTAGAGAATGAGGTCGGAAAGTCACATAGATCAATCTTCCGAAGCCCGTCATGAAGCCCAACAAGACATAGTCACAGCAGCTATGCGTCTCAAAGAAGCCAATCATCCACACCTAGCCGGCTTTCTAGCAGTAACTAGGAAGTAGAGCTTCAAAGAGGCCATCTCCATAGCATCGCAGACATTCTCTCCAGGCGATACTGTTTAGAACGAGAATGCCAGTACAGTAAAAGGCTCGGAGAACGAGAGGAACCGGTCAACAAAGTTACTCTTCGGGCAGCCACCATTAGGCCAGAGGACGAAAAAGAAGAAGAAATCACTTTTAAAAGCCTTAGAGAGGGACAGAAAAAAGACAATAACTTGAATAATTTGTCCGATAATGGCTCAAAAATAAAGTCTTGGTAAGATCCAGTGGAGCTATTAAAGGGTACTGGACTCAGTGGGATTTCCTGTATCTTCACGATAACTTATTGCACCGGAAGTAGGAGAGCCCCAATGGAGTACATATAGCCCTAAATGGTACTGCTGAAATCACATGTCAGAAGTGTGTTGAAGGAGCTTCATGGCAGCCGTTCGGAAGGATATTTTGGTATTAAAAGGACACTGGCCCGGGATTGTGAAAGATTTTATTGGGTCAATTGCCAACAGGATGTAGTGGATTAATGTAAAAAATGTGATGTATGCAATAGCAGGACAAAAGCCACCAGCAATAAAGCAGAAGCTAGACTCGACAGGCGTGCTACAAGGACACATTTTGGCGACCCAGTACGGCTCTATAGTCCCAAGTACCGAGGAGGACTTTGTCAGAAATCGCAACGGAACCGGGAAGGCCCCTACGCCATCATTAAGGAAAATAAACGACCTGATCTACTGCAAGTTAGCGCCATACCGTGGTCCAGATCCTCCCAGTTAGCTTTAACCAGGTCCCAGTAATCAAGTTATTCGGGGTGAAAAACTAGAGAGGAGGGAGCAATGTAACGCAGCACCCTGCATCGTGCTGCTGTCGTCATAAATAAATGTACGAGTAAATTAAGGAGATAGAATAGTCCAGAAATGTCTCGAAATGCCATTTCATGTCAAGGAAAATTAATTTGAATAATTGTTGTTAAAATTGACTTAAAATAAATTATGATACCAAAAACCTGTGTAAAAATATGTATTGAGAGAAATATAACAATACTATATCAAAATGACTGTCTTGTAATCTTACATTCAATAATTTCAAAGAACGAAAACAAAATACCTGCTTTCCATATTATCCTAGTTGAAATAAATTTCTGTAAGAATATAAATTAGAGTTCTTCATCGTCATTCAATTTGAAATTAAATTATATAGAGAATATATGGGTAGCATACGTCTATTTTCAATTTAATTCAAGCTGAGAAGTTTAAACCAATATTTCTTGTGGAACTTTATAAATATCCTCTGTTCGTACTGGAAGGATGCTTTCTATCTTTTTAAATGCACGGTTCTCAATGAAAACAACCACAGGCCACTCATTAAAATTATCACAAAACAAAATTTTGTATTCGTTTCAATTGCAATGTTAATAAAAATACCAAAAAAAAATAATGAATTATTTATTGTTCTTTACTATTTTACAATACACAAATTATAAAAGTAATAAAAAAAACGACTTCAAAATCGTGCACATGCCCTTAAGAATTGGGAATTTTTTTCTTATAAATCATCTGATCCTGACCAATTATATAGGTAACTACCCCTAAGGTATCCCCTATATAACAAAAAAAGAATCATAGAAATCAGACAACGTGGTAAAGAATTATCGCTGAAAATATTAAAAAAATGAAGAGTTTCATGATTTTCTTATTAGATCTTGATCAAATTTAAACCCTGTTTCTAACTAAAAAAGAATCATAAAATTCGGACAATATAGTAAAGAATTATCGGTGAATATACATAAAAAAAAAATATGTATAGATTGACCCATTTGAAAGCGGACCACCTTCATAAATTTTTTATTTATGGAGCGATTTTTACGAATTTTTTTTGAAATGTGGAGAGCAAAAGGTGTAGTTTTTTTGTTATCGCATGGGTTACTATATAAAAAGCTTCTTAATGCATAATAAACAACTTATCATAGAATCGTTAATGTTAAATCTTTTTTCATGAAATTTGGTAGAGATATAATTCAGAGGACGTTAGTTCCAGTGGGGTACGCTATTTTTCTAAAAAATCGCTAATATAATTTCTGGATTTTTCAGCCTCTGAATGTGATCTAGTAGGCCTTGATCTTTAAAAAAAAACAACCACTTGGCTGCAAATACACAATTTATCCTCTCATTTTAAAAATTCGTTAAAAAAGTTCTATAAATAAAAAATTTATGAGAGAGGCCCGCTTTCAAATAGGTCACTTTATATATTTCGACGATGAAGTCGGTTAAAAACAGTGGATTACATAAATCAATTTAGAAAACAGGATAATATTCTATAACTGACCGTTCTCCTAATCTTATGAAAAATGCAGAAGAAAAAGCAGAAGAAAAAGAATAAGAAGAAGAAGAAGGTAAATCAATATAAGTACACTATCTTTTTCTAATAAACTGTAAAAAATTGGTAAGAATAGTAAATAGGTTATTATCTTTCCAGTTTCTATTCTTGATTTTCTAATTTATTAAAAGCTTATTCACCAATATAAATAAGAGAACGGATAACCATAAAAAAACACCTTTAGGTGTGGTAGATTCGAGTGATGGTGTGTGGGCAATAGTGGCACTAATGAGTAGGTATCAATGCTTTGTTAGGGCATTAATGGCATATTTTGAATTATGCTACTATAAACTCTCCATTTTTGATCAATTTGAAGTCAGCAATAGTGGCATATCTCTCAAATATAACTTTTTTCTAAACAAAATTAACCTAACAGACTACAAAAAGAAGAAGAAGATGGTGATATACAGGCTATTTAGCGATATAAGGACACTAGCTGTTTTTAATAAACTAAAAAATTAGTAACAATAGTAAATAGGTTATGATCTATTCAGTTTCTACTCCTGATTTTGTAATTTATTAAAAGCTAATTCACCAATATAATTAAGAGAACGGATAACCATAAAAAAGTACCTTTGGGTGTGGTAAATTCGAGTGATAGTGTGTGGGCAGTAGTGGCACAAATGACTAGGTATCAATGCTTTGTTAGGGCATTAATGGCATATTTTGAATT
This sequence comes from Psylliodes chrysocephalus, assembly GCA_927349885.1. Classification (NCBI taxonomy): domain Eukaryota; kingdom Metazoa; phylum Arthropoda; class Insecta; order Coleoptera; family Chrysomelidae; genus Psylliodes; species Psylliodes chrysocephalus. The sequence continues at coordinate 15,587,791 of OV651818.1, read as the reverse complement.
ATGCCACTATAAACTCTGCATTTTTGATCAATTTGAATTCAGCAATTCTGGCATGTCTTTCAAATATCACTTTTTTTAAAACAAAAATAACCTAAAAGGCTACAAAAATTTGCTACAAAAATTTGCTACAAAAAACTGACTATGATCACAACAAGCTCATTAATGTTATTCAAATGACATTTAAAACATGAAAATCAAAATACCTAAAACTTTAACAGTGATTTTTTCCATAACCCTTATTTTTAAGTATTGCCACTATTGCTGCCGGCGAGTGTTATATTATTAATATGCAGGGTGTCATAAATTCTTCCTCAGATAGATTACCAAAAAATACGAGGATTTGGTTATATTTACCTATATCAAAAACTTGCTCCCAACAAAGTTAGAGGGCGTTAAACTAACGTTCAGAAAAACGTTTCTTTTTTTTTGTAAAAAGTGTGCTGTTGCGATTTTTTCTTTAAAATGTTTGCCAGTGTTGCAGATTTAAAGGCGCAATATTCTAAGGAGAAAAAAAAAAATGTTAAGCGACCCCTTTAAAAAAAGTTGGAGGTTGGGTACTTTTCAACCCTCGTATTATTTTTGACATAAAGAAACTTGCTTTATTGATCTGAAAATCAAAAAGAACTATGAATTTTTAAATTTTTTTTTATAGCGAAATAAACTTTGTATCTTTCTTATTTATCGAACTATTTAAAATTTTTTAACTGAATTTCAATTCGTCCGTCCTGAACTTAACATATTAACAAAACTAAGAGTAGGTCAAGAATTATTGTACAAAAAATGCATATAAAAATCAGTGGTGTGTCTAGGGCTGTGCTTGAGCCGCCCTCAGATAAACAAATGAAATATAGACTTTTGACAGCCGTGGTCTCCATGGGCGTATCAAATAGTTTTTCATCAGAATCCAAAGTATTCTTTTGTAAATATTTTGTCAATAACAAATTTAAAGAACAATGCAACTCATGCATAAAATTTTATTTTACAAAAATTAAATTCTATTTTTTATTCAAATGTAATAAACGATATTTATAATTTAAATATTTACACTGTTAATATTGTTTATAGGTAGATATTAGTAAGTTGTATCTTTAAAATGGAACAACAATCCCTATTGAAAAAAGTAAGCCAAACTGAATTTACCCATTAGGTCACAGGAGTACTGGTGAGATTAGTGCACAAAGTGCCTTTGCCGGTCCGTTTTAATCATTTCATTTTATTTTAAAACCAGGAGAAATTAATATTTCTGAAACTCAACAATAAAAAAAATCCAATTTACTTTTCCCTTATATACCTAAAGGTAACATTCTTACCACTTGAAGTGATAAATTTAAATTTTTTTAGCATATACAAGGGATGTTAAACAATGGGAATCAAGGCAGTTACTTATTTTTAAAAATATAAAAAAAATGATATGTACCTAATAGATTTTATATTTCTTAAGAATAAACAAACATATATGCTTTGAAAGTAATTTATAATGGATAGACACCAATCTATAAATTTGTTGAAACTTACCTTTATAGTCTGTAATCTTGTTCCAAGAAAGATCTAATGAAAACTGTTAAGTTTTATAGAAACAATAGATCTCTTTTCACAAACATATAAACTAGAAGCATAAAAAGGTTGAAGTGACGAGGCCTTTAAACCTTGACTAACGGCATTAATTTTATTCGGATAATATATTTATATTTGAATAAAATGCTAAGATAAATTAACTGTAGCTTTATTAGTAAAATAGTAACATTACAATTTTCCATAAAAACGTCCCCAACTCTAGCAACATTTTCATTGATTTGTTATCTATTTAGGTTTTATTTTTGTTCTTATAAACTAAAATATTTCTTTATCTATATAACAATTTTATAGATGAGAAATATATTTTTCATAAATTTTTAATGACATTTATAGAATTAAAATAGATATTTGTGTACCAAAGGCTGTAAGTATCGAGTTGATCTTTTACGGTCGAATCAGAAATGTACGGCCGAGGCCAAGTAACTTCTGGTAAGTAATATTACATCCATTTAACAACTTATGTAAGAATAGAAAATCCATATCATGCATTCATTTTTCACGAGAGCAATTATTAATAATTCCAGATATTTGACGCCAGTATCTAGCTAGTTTATTCCTACATGGTATGTATAATGTCTGAAAAACCTCCTGTATACATCTAATAAATCACATAAATTAAATTTTGTCTATGTACAACTTGTGTGTGATAAAAATGTGTTATATATAAGACTTAATTAAGCTTCATCCAAAAATGTATTAACATAAAATTAACGCAAATTGAAAAACAATACAAGAATTAAATTATAAAAATTCAATATAAAATTAATAAAAAAATACAATATAAAAGTATCAAAAGTGGTAATTATAAATAAAAAAAGGATAAAATTGGTTAGTGGAGTGTCTATTTTCAAAGAAATATAATGAAAATCCCATAGGAACCGAAGTTGTGCATGGGCTACATATTATATTAAAATGTATGTCACCAAATTGAATTATTTTTATTTTAATACTAGATACATAGGTACCTTAACTGCTTCTGATGCATTTTCACTCATGTAATTTTTGGTCTCTTAAATAAATATGTTAAAAGCGAATATTGACAGATATTCTAGATTGAAACCTTCTTCTACTTCGCTGAGTTAAAACAGGGGCTTATTGTCTAACCAGCATTTTTGAAAGCACTCAACTCCCTCCATAAGCGCGACAACTAGCAAAAATGTAAAGCACAAACGTTTTGGTATTCTATACTTGGTGAGCTGTTCGTATTTGAAAAAAGTAAAGCGCATTTAAAAAAGTTTATTTTCGGAAGTAGATAAGTCAAACATTAAAATATATATCTAAATATTATGACTTGAATATTAAAATGTCAGCAAATGTATGATGTTTATTGTTTTTGATTCCTTACAATTCTAAAATTGGCCTTAATATATTCTAATTGAGTTTATAATTGTAATAATGTCAAAATGACATTCAAATACTTACCTTAGATATTTAGACAAATCAGCATTTACGATTTATAATTATTATGACAGATTACAACAAAAATTAAAATCACATACGAATAGCAAAATCGTCTAGCATTAGAGAATACCATAATCACATGCTAGTCGTTTTGGTGATCGAACTTTGTTGAGAAGTCTGCTTGGCGCTTTCGTTGATATGCATTTTCAGCTGAAAGTTAGAAAATAACCCCCTTTGACTTGTTCTAGAATAACACACTTCTCATTTATAAACTTTTAACATGTTTTTTTAAGTTTTTGGAATTTAGATATTTTAATAATCTCCAAAATGATGTGACAAATATTTTTTTTAAAAACGGGCATTTTTAAATGTATCTATTATTTTTAGCATAACTTTTTGTCTCTGAATTTGGGCATTTTTATAGATGTCTTCTTTATAAATTGAATAACCTATTCTATAGCTTCTGGAGCAATGTTGGTGGAACAACTTAAATTTTCTGATCCAGTATATGCATATTATAATCTCTTCTAAACTCTGTCTTTCACTACATTCACTAGGAAGTAAATTTTCCCTAAAAAGAATTATAAAATATTTGCAACATAATCATTCTATAAGAATAATTCATTTCATTACTAAGATACAAGAAACTCTTTGGAGTAGTTTATATTTTCATAAAATTTTTCAAGATTTATTTTACTTTGTCTAGGAGAATACAATATAGCATTTATTTTTTAAATTAAATCTCCAAGTTTATAATGTATGAATAATTTGTATTAGGTATTGTATTACATAATATTATTTTATTTTACTTGTATAACTTACTTGAAGACGGACCAAGTTGAGAAGTGAATAAAATAGGAATTGCTTCCAGCTTTAAATTCGTCTTTTCCGGCAGAATTAATAACAAAATAATATTTTAAAATGTTTCCAATATATTTTATATTTCCAATTTATGTTAATTTTATTCTAGGATTTGAATACAAATTTCCATTGCTTCAGTTTATAGGAAATCTGCGTAAAAAAATACCAATAATATTTTACAATATAGGTGTACCGCCCATGTGTTTTATTTACTTACCTTTGAAACGACGTGGAACTTCTCCAAATTTGTTTTAGGGCAAACAAACATTGAATAATAATTTTTAGACTTAAATAAACATTCTAGACACTCTAAAAACTTTAAAAATATGCCCTGGGAATATAAAATCACACAAAATGTGCAAACAAAACTGACAGTTCCCAAATGCTTGTTGACAGTTGTGAGTAAATGGCCCTGCTATTTAAAATAGACGAATCACATTAAAGACCAAGAAGAAAGAGAAAGTAATAGATAAAACGGTTCATATTAGCTTCATACACATCCGTTATTTATCTATTATTCATTTGTTTATCTGAGGAGCCGCCCCTGCAAAAACTACCTCTTTTATTTATATTTTTGTAAAAAAGGAATTTATAATATTGAATCGGGGCCATAAAAATGTTGCAACCCGTCCTCATGGGTTCACCATGATAAAAAAAATACACATTAGTTTGGAAATGTTTTTATTAAATATAGTAGTAATTAAAAAAATTATTTTTTTAATTAAACAATTAACAAAAAAATAACAATTAAAAATAAACACTTGACAATAATTATTATATATATTTTATGAACTATTTAATTTAGTAAATGTTCAACATGTCCTCCTCCTACTTGAATACAAAAATATAAATAAAAGAGGTAGTTTTTGCAGGGGTGGTACAAGCACAGCAATAGGCACACCACTGATTTTTATATGCGTTTTTTGTACAATAACTCCTAACCTACTCTTAGTTTTGTTGATACGTTAAGTCCAGGACGGACGAATTGCTCTAAAAATTCAGTTAAAAAATTGTAAATAGCTCGTTAACTAAGAAAGATACAAAGTTCATTTCGCTATAAAAAAAAAAATTTAGAAATTCATAAGTTTGTTTTGATTTTAAGATCGATAAAGCAAGAATCATTATGTCAAAAAAAATACGGGGATAAAAGGTACCCAACCCCCTCAAATTTTTTTAGGGGGGTCGCTTTAATTTTTTTTTCCTTAGAATATTAGGCCTCAAATCTACAGCACTGGCAAACAAATCAAAGAAAAAATCGCAACAGCACAATTTTTACAAGAAAAAAACTTTTTTTTGAATGTCAGTTTAACTTTGTTAGGATCCAGTTTTTGATATAGGTAAATATAGCCAAATCGACGTATTTTTTGGTAATCTACCTGAGGAATAATTTATGACATACCTTTTTAAAACACCCTGTATATTACTAAAATGAAAAAAATCCACTTTGGAGTGTGAATATCTCGAAAACCAATCACTTTATGAGTTCTCAACAAGAGTACATGGTATTTAAAAAACATCAGAAAATGTAAAAGTATAGTTCAAATAAGTTTTTGAACAGTGGCGTAAAATTTAGAGGGGATGAATGTGTTACTCATCCAAAGTTTAACTGATTGTTGTGCTTATAGGTGTATCTTATGACACTAAAAATGTTTACTGAATTTAGTAAAATTATACTGAGAAATAAAAAAATATATCCATTAATAATTTTTTAAGTTTCAATTTTAACACCCTGTATTTCGGGAACCATATATTTTATCAAAAAAAAATATTTTTTTTGGTGTCATCGGCGTCGACTACTACGGCCATTAGCCTCGTGTTCTGTGTAGGCTTTGTTACTGTTTCCCAGCGCCACTTTTGGAACAGCACTGTTAATTAGAACCTAACAGTGAATGGTCGAGTGGGGAATCCTACCTATGCTTTAGAATTACTCCCACCGGTGGGATTCGATCCTGAGACCTTCCGATCTCAGAGTCATGACTCTAACCACTGAGCCAACCCACCCCCAAGTATTTTTTGTTTAATCGACTTATTTTTAATCAGAGAATCTTCAGTTGCTCTGTGTCCCATTCAAAATGAGATACCCTGTATATAATACTATTCTACTAATGTTCTTAAATCAAATGATATTTCTATAATAGAACTATGTCAATCTTCTTTCTTAAATGATTGTGATATAACACTAAAAATGTCTATGTTCACGTAAATAATGGAGCTTTACTCAGACTTCGACAGTGCAATTTGAAATGAGTCCGTATTTGTGAAACACATTGGCATCTTTTGGCATCATGTATACACAGTTTAATTTTGAAAAAAATTTAATTGCGTCGTTATTCTTGAAACTCAGCGAAATATTCCGGTAATTCCTGTATAATCAAAATTTTAAAATTGTTCCACAAAAACGAGAAACACATTCGAAGATCGCGAGTCGTTAAACTTTAACTGGTTTATTATTTGGAAGTTTCCATAATTCTCTCTACTTCGTTGTCGAGTTTCTGGTGAGTTTTTATCAAACAAACTTTTAGAATGACAGCTCGTCTCTGTTGGAGAAGCATTTCACGACCCCTGGGGAACAAGGAAAAAAGATCCGGTAACTAACTCAGTGCCAACCGTCGACTTATTCGAAACGTGATATCTCACTTTTTAAGTGCATTTTATTTTTATTTTTACTATACCAGGTGTACCGTTACGTTTTCAGCAGCTTGTTGTACCTTTTATACTAACAGAAACTTTACAGTATTCTAATAAATTATAGTATAGATGATATTTTGTTTGACAATTGAACAAATAAATTCGGAAGCATGGATTTTCTTTTTAAGGACAGAGTATCTATCCTTGTGCATTAGAATGGCGTCTGCGGACCAAAAGTTAATTGTAACTATTTGCGTAATTATACCGTATATCGTACTATTTTTTTTTAATTGTAGATAAATGTCCAACTTAGATGGTTCAGGAATTCATTTTTTTTTAAATTAATTGTTTTTAATTAAAAACGTGCGGTAGAAAATGGCCTATTTTTAGACCTTTTTCATTGTAAAAATAAACTACAAATTCAATAAATTTTCTGTAAATGAAACCAGTTAAACATTTTCTTATCAAATCTTTCAATCGGAAAATACGAAAAGGTCCAGACCTCCGAAATAGTTATAAATGAAAATTGAGTTGCATTTTATGTGTAATCCATTATTAAAAAAATTTTGGACTAAAAATGGCGTCCTCACTTTCCAAAAATAATCATCCCTGCTTCCATAGATGGATCAAAAAGATATTACATTTCGTTTATGCTTTTACAGCATAAAAACGAATTAAAATTTGATAACATCAAATGTTTTCTTTTTTTAAATATATTGTAGTACCTATTTAAAAAAAATAATTACACTAAAACGAGTTAATAAAATGACAAAAAGAATATAGAATGTGTGATATTAATTTACAGTTGAGCAATGATCGCCTGGTTGAGTTTGGTTACGTTGTTGAGTGATGATATTTAGATGAGCAGCTGGGTTTAGATACGAGGGTTTTAAAAATAATTTTAATAATAAATACGATGTACTCTTTTTTTTAATTTTTGAATATTTTAACTTTAAGAGGAGTATTTACTTGACTGTACGTGTAGGTAAAGGATAAATCTATGCTCCTCTGGAGACACTTTTTTAAAATTTAAAACTGTTTTATCTAAAAAAAATACAAAACTCGACTTTTTTTACTCATTTTCTCAATTTTTTTTAGAAACAACTAAATTGAATTTTGAAAAAGTGTCTCCAGAGGAGCATAGATTTAACCTTTACCTACATGTACATATTTTTTTCTTTCAGAATAAGTCAAAAATAAACTTTAAAAGTGGGGTACTACGAAACCCTTACATGGCAAGATTTTTCGTCTGGAAAGTGGCGCCTCTGTTAGATTTTTAAGAAATTAATATTTGTGAATGAAAACAATTTATAATATATTTTACCGATGTTTTACGAGGGATTAATAAATTTTACGTATTTGTACACCTTATTTTTTACGTAATTTATTTCTTTAATACTAAGATTGGTATATGTATTATACGCAAGGGTTTCATAGTACACCAATTTTACGGATTATTTTTTAATTTTACTAAAAGAAATTTTATGTAAGTACAGGTGAAGGCTTAGCCCATACCTCTCTGGTGTCACTTTAAAAATATGAATCAGTCTCTTTTGAAAAAATCTAAGAAAAGAAACGAAAAGAAATAGAAATGTTAAAAAATGCTAGAAGAGAACAATATATTTAATTTTTGCCTACAGGAGCATTTATTTTTATTACAATAAAAATAGAAATACGTTAAAAGCTTTTTCGTCTAGATGGTGACACCAACAAAATATATATCTTCTTCTACTATTTAGTGATAAACAGTACGTAAGTGATTTGAATTCATGTTGTTATTGTTTACATACAGTAATTTTATCATTTATTTATTAAAAAAATATATACTCGAAATTGGAAGGTATGCACTGAGATGTGAATTATAAATATGTTTTTGTTTAACGAATACCTCTTCGAGTTAACAATAATTATTAATTCCAGCATGTTAATATCTCTTTAATCCGTTAAATTAATGTAAATATGTAAAGCCACCCGATATGGCAGGGACCATAAATTCAGAGAAAAATAAGATATGGAAAATTATATGCAAGTAAAAGTTAGTTATATGATAGAGTTAAAATGTCCATATGGAGCTGAAGTGCTAACTGTAAAAGAAGAAATATACAGCAGAGAAATAACTTTTTGGAAAAAGGACAATACCATTAAGGAGAAACACTATTGGTATTTTCAAATTCAGGGCTAGCTGCACATAACACAAATGGATTTTTCCATTTTGTGCTTTTGGACTTCTGGAGGAATAAAAATGGAAAAAATATTTCATAATGACAGCTTTTGGGAAGAAAAGATACAAAATAAAATTAAAAATTTTTATATGCAATATGCCTTGCCGGAACTTGTTGACAGCGAAGCTAATAGATGGAAGTACGAGACATAATACTAAATAATTCGTAAGAAATTTTGTTTAATGTTTATTAACATAAAACATAACGCAAGGAATCTAAATTTTAAATATTTTTATTAATTTAAGAATTACATTTTATTTATTTCTAAAACATGGTACTAGGCGATCCATTTAAGATATAATTAATGTCTTATTATTATAGTACACTATTTTAAATTTAGGATTTTACCAGTGGCAGTGGTAATTGATATATAATTATTATTATACCAAATGTTTAAAAAGGCTACACTAATTAGTGGACCACGCTTTTAAGTCCTCAAATAATAATTTCAAGATTTTGATTCCGATTAGAAGTTTTATGTCAAAGCCAAGTCATGTATTGATATTGTAATACGTAGATGAGTAACTATCATCAATAGAAATTGAAAATTCACACGTGAATCTTTGTAACGACGTTATTTATAACTTTATTAACTTCATAATGGTCAAAAAATTTAGTAAACTTATTTAATTTTAAATATAATTTTTCATTTTAACTTAGAAATTTTCGAAAAGTTCACTTTATTGTTTAGTTGTTGCAACTTTACTGCGCTTAAGTTGCGTACAGATTAAAATATGAATTGATTTATGGAGCTTAACTGAAAAACAGGAACTAATGCTTTCATTCCAAAAAAATATATTATGTTCAATAAAAAGAATTTCGAACTGTGATATATTCAAGTCCTTATGATTATACAAGAGTTATCTTTACAAATTGATAGAAATATCGAACAAAAGTTTATTGATATAAACATTATTTCCATGATACAAATAAATATATCTCTGTTTAAGAATACTCATAATTTATTTAATATATTCATTCAAACATGTTTTTGTTTTTTGTCTGGATGATATTGAATACTAACTTTTTCTTTGTAACTTCGTTTACCCGAGACATTGTGAGATAAAAAAACAGACAATTAATTAAAAGCGTACTCACAATTTTTCAGGTATAGAATTTTCAATGCTATACTGTTTCCCAAATTATGAAAATACTAAAGAATATTTAAAAAAAAAAAAAATAATAATAATAAAAAGCCAATTGAAGAATGTGTTAATATCTACAGAAGAACATCGTATTTCTTTTTTGGAAACAAAGAGTAGTCGAAAATTGTGAAAATAACAACATATTTTTATTACACAAAAATAATAAGTCAGTTTTTGTTTTTTTATGTAAATCATATCAGAAGAAAAGTCACCGAATACCGTTTTCAGAAAGGTCTATTAGTTTTTATAGGAAATGGAAAGAGAAAGAACGCTCTTTAATCAAGTTACATTTTTTTACTAATTTTGCTGTTTCTCTTCGACGATGTCCGGTCTCCGTCTTGTTTAAAATCGATAACTATAAACAAATTAAGGTATTTTGTACCGTGTTAAAAAATTTAAGAAATTTTTTTTTTTTAAATAGTAAACTGACAAATATATACAATATTCTAAAAGATAAATCACATTTATGTGATTATACAAAAATTTTATTTATTTTTCTAAAATAAAATGGATTGTCCTCTAAAATATATATAGTAGCTCGCAAAAAGTCTGCTTTATGTTACTTTTTTCAGAAAATGTTATTCCTGATAAAACTTGGTGTTTAATTAAACCTAAAACTTTATTTATTTAAAAAATTCTGTATTATAAATATAAATTTGGCTGCACAGTGAACTAGGTACTCTTCTAGGAACCGAACCTACATTTTTACATATAAGATTAATTTAAGAAAATGTATACAACTCCAGACAGTAGTTTTTTAGTTAATACAATTAATATAGATTATTATATCATTTTTAACCTACTTCAAAAAGGAGGAGGTTCTCAATTCGTCTGTTTATATTTGTTTTATGTATGTTCAGCGATAATTCTTTAACACAATGTCCGATTTAAATGATTCTTTTTTTTTTGCTGGAAAGAGGATACTTCCGGGATGGTCCCTTTTAATTTTGGTCAAAATCTAATAATTGGGTCCATGAGAAAATCCTCAAACTTTTCATTTTTTATGTATGTTTAGCGATAATTCTTTACCACCTTGTCCGATTTCTATAATTCTTTTCGTTAGTAAGGGGGTACCTCAGGGGTGGTCCCATATAAATTTGGTTAAGATGTAGTGATGGCATCAGCACTATTTTAAAGTCGGTTTTTAAAAATTACTTTTAATACTTGTTACGTAAATTAAAAGTTTAATAATTTGGTGCTTTCTTGATGCGTCGTTTTATGAACACTTTGTATATGTACAGATAATTATTATTACTGGCAGTTTATTTTAAATCATTAAAATAATATTTTGTTAATCCAAAAACGGCAAGCAAAAAAGCCATGTCACATTCAGTGTAATAATAAAAATTAGATATATAAATATAGTATATTATGTACCAACAGACTAAACTTTCACTTTCAATCCCGCCTTTTTGTCGTAGAAGACTTCTAAATTTTTACTAGTGACGTCCGTACCGGGTTTGAACTGAATATTTTTGAACAAAATTTGAACAAAAATTCTAAAAACCAAAATTATCTTTAAAATCCTTATTTATTTTGGAGCAAATTTGGTTTATAGACGTACTTTCGTACGACGCACTCTTTTCGCGTAAGAAAATAAAAACCAGTTTATTGAAACTGCTTTTGATATTTTGTTGAAATTTGGTAGGAACCCACCATGAGTGGAAACAATTTTTTTTTGGGCAAAATAAAATAGTTATTTTTTTCTCAAAACTTTAACACCCAAGGATTCACACCCTTAAGTAAGGGCACTCAATTAATAAATACCCTGTATTAAATTACCTTATTCGAACCAATCGTCTATTTTTTCGTTATTTGTATTTATATTTCACAATTCTATACTCTTAAATCTAATTTAATCTAACTAAACCTATTCACTAAATTAAAATATAAAAATAATGTAAAACCCTCTAAAAAATCGAATTGCGTTATAACAATATCTCGCAATGCACCGAGAAAAACAAATACGATTCTGGTTCCCCTAATTTAGGTAACTCTGACTCACTCAAGAACAAGAACTGATGAACGTCTGTCGGCAGCCGTTGTAGGATTTTTAGGTTCCTATGAGTCTCAACTTAGCGCGTTAGAGTTTGGAATACGTATCCCTCGTATCTACAGGCAATTGTTAAAATTATGAATGAATGCGGATTTTGTTTAGTCTCGGAAGTAATTTTGTAGTATTTAGGCTCCACCCTCAAGTTGTAATTTTTATACCTACTAAACTACCGTTGCCCCGCAGGTCTTTCAGTTTGTAATGTAAATTTTCCTCTTAAAGTAATTCATATAACAGTATCGAAAATATTATAACCAGATACAATAGCGATAGTAACAATAGTAGTCTATTTATGTTGTGGTAGTTAAGATTCGGTATCGACGGAGAGTTAATGCATTAGTCACTCTATTCATTTTTGATACTGTGGTATATAGATAATATAATAGACATAAAATAGAAACACCTATAAATTAGATCACTTCTAAGAAAATTATTTTGATAGGATAGTTTGTATACCTAGAAACGATTTGTTTAATTAAGAGTGATTTACATTTGTTAACAATAAAAACCAAGCAATTACAGAAGTCCTGATTAAGCGTTATATTATATATCCAGCAGCAGCTGGCTCGGCACTATTCTCGGAATTGTATCATGCATGTAACTTCTCCGTCCTTAGGATGAAAAAATAACGGAGGTATTTTTGGAATTTAAATTTGTGGTATCTTCTTCGGTTGTGGGTATTGATTTTCTACATTTCTTCTTCTTGATATAGAGTATTAGTTATATCTTGAATTGGCGTCAGCTGCTGGGCAATTTTGTTAATTTCGTACATATCTTCGAAATTAATTTTAGTTATATTGGTAGCACGGTAGCCATTTCTTATTTCCATAATTTTTCCTGTGAATTTTGGAAGTATTAAAGGTTTTCCTTGTTGAACATGTCGACTATTAGTGTATTTAATTTCATTGATTGAGACTTCGCATCCATCTGGGATTCGTAGTAGCGTGAGAGTTTTGATTTTCAAATATTGGTCCGTTTGACATTTTGACAGAATTTTTTTTTGAGTGAGAGGGTATTATAACTTGTTCGTTTGTGGTTATTTGCCGAATGACAGATTCTTGAATATTGACTTCGGTTATTTAACAATTTCGGGTGTGTGGCCATTGAGAAGGTGTAGGGTACAGTTTCTTGGCAAAAGTATGTGTTTTCTAAAACTGGACATTCTTCTTTTAGTGACTGCGATTCTCTTTTTGTTCGTGCCAAGTAGGGATAGGTGGGCGTGAACATTTTGTGATTTTGAATTGTTGGATATATGTGATAAAATTCTAGGGGTTCCGGTTTGAGGATAATAGGTATATGTATGGCAAAGATCAATTTTGAATTTAAAATGGATATTTGGGTTCCTAAGAATTGATAGTATGTTAGAATATTATCGAATATCAGAATTTCATGTTTATTGTAAATTTTGTGTAGATAGTTAATCATTTCTATTATTTCGTTACTTGAGATTATTGAATTATGAAGAGAGTTTAATTTTGAGAATACAATTGCATTTTCAATATTATCGATAAATGCTATCATATTTTGACATTCTAGATTTATTTGACTTATGGTATCTTGAAAAGTGATATAATTTCCTAAATTATTAATTTCGTTTTGCATTGTAGCTTGAAATCTTTCTAAATTGTTTTGAAGTTTTTCTTGGTTTTGCCAAAGTGTAGTTAATGGTTTATTATAATGATCAATTAGTTTTTTATATAATGATATTTGTAAATTTGTTTCTTGTGCGATTTGCTTTTGATTTTGTTGTAATATTACAATTGCATTTTCGTATCGATTACCATCATCGGAGTCAAGATTGCCAAAAGCCATTTATTTACTTTACCTAAGCCGTTAATTAGTCCTCTTTTTGTTCTAATATAATAATAATAATAATAATAATAATAATACTCTCCCTAATTCACCCCTTACGAGTGAATTTCAACCCCTGAAGTCGACTGAACGACTTGTGTAGGGGAAGGGACGGCTATTATTATTATTTGCCGTGGCGCTCCGGGGCGACTTAAAGATGATTGATGGTGCCATTTGACTTACAGGTGAGGAAAACCCGGAAAACCTCACCCACCATCATCGAGACGGTAATGTATGGCGAATTTTTTTAATCTGCATGTCATATCAACAGAAATTGAATTTCTATTAATACGCCACACATCAAATCCTAAACCGAACCATGCAATTTAATTAAAAATCCACATGGTCCGGTCTGGGATTCGAAACCCAGCAGTCTCAGACTCATAAACTTGCCTATAAATGAATATAAGCGCGATAGACCGCTACACCACCGTCCCGATGATATGAGGGTAAATATGAGGGTAAATACTTTCAAATTTTCTTTCTAGAGAGTTAATCAAAAAATCAGTTCTTTCCAACATATTTTCGGCTAATCCGTGATATGAAATTGGATTGGTAGCATTTACTTTATTAACATTATTTTTTACTATTAGATAATTACGTTTTAAAACTTCTACCTGTCTAACTACTTTGCTTAAATCTATATAATGAATAAAGGTATGTTTAGTGTATATTAATTTACAAGTTCCTAATTGTATAGGAAGTAGAAGATTTGTTAATGGTGTTGCGAGAAAGTCGTCACCATTACATTCTATCTTTTGCGTTCGAACAGCCAGGTATAACAGGATCGTCAACAGCCTCATAATCCTGTTGTGCCTGTAAAAGTACGTTTTGGTTATTTTTTGGTCTACGGGCAATATTTTTATGGTACGTTCCTTTGTCAGTTTCCAGGAGGATACCTTTTTCTTTAATAATTTCGGCTTTCTTAAATTTAGGTAATTTTTTATTGGAGTAGTCCGACCTATTTTGATTAATTTTTCTATCATTTTTTTCTTGACTTTGGCGTTTCTTTCTAAAATTTTTTCATATAATATTTTAGAAGTTTCTTTATGGTTTTGTATATAATAAGATAGAACAAGATGATCATTTAGATCGAAAGGGTCAGGGTTATTAATATGTCCCTTTATAATTTCAAACGGTGTGTATTTAGTTACGGAGTGAATTGAATTATTATAAGTTAAAACTGAATGTTTAATTAATTGATCTGAAGAAAGTTCTTTATTAGTCTCGCGTAAACATCGAAAATGTTCAATTAGAGTTGAATGAAATCGTTCGACCGGCGAGTTAGAATTGCTATTTTTGCTGTAGTGTAATGTAATTCGATTTTATGTAGTGTACAAAAGTCCTCTAAGTCTTGATTTTTAAATTATGTGCCGGGGTCGGCTGTTATTTTAAAAGGAAGGCCATGATGAGTTATATAATTTAGTAAGCCATCGACTATCGATATTCCACTAATACTTGGAATTGGATAAGCTTGTCCATAACGAGAAAATGAATCGATGATTGTGAGATACGGACTATTTGATATACGAAAAACGTCAATATGTATGTGATCAAAAGGTTTATAGGCGGTAGGGGTTAAATTGAATTTTATTACTGGTGGGTTCCTATCATATTTGTTTTTTGACACACTTCGCAGTTGTTTATGTATTTTTCAATATCATCTGACATTTTAGGCCAGTAATATTTTGAGCTTAATGAGGCTTTAACTTAATTAATACCGCGGTGACTTTTTTTGTAAATGTGGTAATATTCTAATTTGGCTTTTTGTTCTTCCCTTGTTTCAACGTCTTCTAAAATGTTGGTACATTGAACAAATTTAAAAGCTGAGTTTTTAAAGAAATTTTGAACTGTAACTACAAATATTTCTGGTACCAATGGGTTTCTAAAATACAGCGCATAAATTCGTTTTGGATCGACGAATTCTTTTACGAATTGTACAATACTTTTTTCGAGGTTTCTTTGTGTCTTTTAGTTTTTATCTCGTTACATTGGCCGCTAGTAATGATAATTTGATTTTTATATAAGTTTAATGCTTTATCTGTAATCGGTATTTCAAGAATTGGATTTTCTTGGTATGTGTGCACGATTTCTAGATCAGTGTCGTCGCGAGGGGGATTTAAATCCGGTGCTTTTATTTGAATGTCTGAGAAAATTTTAATTTTGTTATTTTCACCAAGAATATCGGAAATTTCTTGTTCGGAAAGATTAGGTAAATCATTTATATTTTCTCTTTGAATTAAATCATCTAAGTCATTAATATTAACATATAGGGAATCGATTTCTAAGGCGTTCACATCAACTTTAGGGTTTCTTGCGACAGTATGGCTCCAACTGCATAGTTAGAGGCATCAGTTGTCAATTCGAATGATTTATTGAAATCAGGGTATGCCAATACAGGTTCTGACATCAATAGGTTCTTACAGATATTGAAGCAATCTACAAACTCTTTAGTATGTTCTACTTTGCAATCTATTTTTAAATACATCGTCAAAGGTTTTGTGATTTTAGCAAAATTCTTTATGAATTTTCTATAGTATCCCAGGAGACCGAGAAAGATTTAATTTCTTTTTGGGTCTTTGGAATCGGAAATTTCTGTTATTGCTTTGATTTTCTTTATATTAGGTTTAATTCCCTCTGGCGTTACTAAATGCCCAAGAAACTCGACTTTTTTGTGCAAGAATTCGCATTTATCGAGTTGAATTTTTAACCGCGCCTGTCTTAATTTAAAAAATACTAATTTTAGATTTTGAATGTGTTCTTGTAGGCTTGTGATGAAAATAATGATGTCGTCCATATAGACTAAACATACTTTATTTTGGAGGTCCTTTAGCCTCGTCCATAGCTCTTTGAAATGTGTATGGCGAATTTTTAAGCCCGAAAGACATTCGTAAAAATTCATAGTGTCCATTGTCGACACTAAAAGCTGTTTTTTCAACAGAACACTGGCTCATCTCTATCTGATGAAAGCCACTCGCCAAATCTAGGGTACTAAAATATTGTGCCCTACCTAGTTTATCAAGAATATCGTTATATTGCGTATATGGTATCGATCACAGATTGTTTTTTCATTCAATTTGCGATAATCTATAACCAATTTATATTTTTGACAAATAGAGGCATCCATTTTCTTCCATACAATCTATATAGGAGCACTTCAAGGTAACCACGACGCTCTAATAATTCCCTTATTCAACATTTGATTTATTTGCCGTACCAAAATCTAACAAACTTTCATTTTTAAATGATCTTGTTCTAGTAAGCTCTTGTAAAAGACAATCTAAATCTCTTTTATCAGAAAACCTTTGTTTTAAAGCATTTTTTAAAGATTCCCAATTATTTAATTCCATTCGATTTCCAACCAAAGCCTCCGCTTTCCCTATTAGTTTTTCTTGTATGCTCTCGAAAATATGATTGTTTAACTCTTCATCATTATACATGGAATAAGTTTCTATTAGCTTATCGCAACGCGAAATAAATTTATTCAAAGTATTGTTATCACCGTCATAAGGTTTAATGTTATCTACTTTTAATTTAAAAAGATCCCAATTAACAGAGCGTTGAGCTTGTGGAACTGAAGGATGTGACATTTTAAAATTATCAATTAAATCTGACACAAAAAATTCTTTACCTTCGAAAACGTTAGTTAAATTATTATCGTTTTCAATACTAAGATTATTAAAATTATTTAACAATTCTTCTAATTCATTCATAAAGTTATTGTAATATGCTTAGATATATTTTTGATATATGAAAAATCAATAAACTTATATTCTAAACAACTATCTCTCCTGATACCTTAATCAGAGGGTAAGGAAAGGCAAAAAGGAACTTGGCACTTACAGTATTCGCCTGGAGTACGTTGATTCTCTTCCGACTCTAATTTCGCTTCTTTAAGCTTTTGCGTCCTCGATGTTTCACTGAATGGTTGTCCACTGAAGGGGTAGATTCTTTGGATTCGTACTTCGATGTTGAAACACCCAAGTCACAGAAAGTTTTTTCTCGACACGAAAACTGCGAAAATGTTTTTTCCACGACCCGTACGAATCCTACTGAGTGCGTCAGAAACGATTTGAGGATTCAAAAAAGCGTTTTTAAAAAATTATTTTATTTTTATTAAGAACAATATTTTTTGTTGCTACTACAACGAAGGTTTAATTAAGAGTGATTTACATTTGTTAGCAATAAAAACAAGCAATTACAAAAGTCCTGATTAAGCGTTATATTATATATCCAGCAGCAGCTGGCTCGGCACTATTCTCGGAATTGTATCATGTAACTACCTATTATTTTTTACTTTCCTATCCCAACGGGATAGTGTATGAGTAAATAACAAAAATGTACATCAACGAAATAGAAAAAGATAATCTTCACGTAGGTAACTTCATAACCGAATGTGTTAAAATTTTAAAGTGTTGAAAATAAATAAAACCTTTATAAATATATACCTTTAATAAAAGTACCACTTTTTAGTTTTAATGAGTTAAATATAAAGAATTTCAAAACAAATCAAAATAAATTAGATATACAATATTAGCAGATTAGCTTGTTATTTCACGAAATTTTGTATAAATAACTAAATTAAATAAAATCAAAAAACTTAAAACAAAAACATTTTTATTAATTTTAAAAAGATAATACATAATTTATTTACTCTTCGGCGGATCTCTGCACTTTAATTTTCTACCTCTTTTATTTAAAATCATTTCCGGGCCCACACAATCCTCATAAAAAACTCTGAATTTGTCCATTATATTTAAAAAAAAAATCATCAAAATATATTTTTTCAATAAAAAGAGGATTCTCATCTCCTACATAAACTATAAAATGGCACATTCTTCTTCGTGAGATACCGAGTTGTCCTTGAATCTAAAAACATAATAATTTTCAATTTGTTAGAAAATATAGCTTTCATTAAATTACTTTGAAATAAATGTAGTCAGAAATCTCACCTGATAATAGTAATTGTGGTTTTTCTTTAAACGAATTTCACCATTTTCAATTCTTAAATAGGGAACCATTTTTTTCTCTACGGCCTCTCTCAATGAAAGATTAGATGTGGCTACTTTTAAAAAACATTTAACCTCGACAAGTACATCAGAATTAATTAAACCTAAAAAATAGAAAAAGTTATTAAACTATTGTTATATGTAAATAATTATCATTGACAAGGGGGGTAGCCATGTGTGAGTTGAAGTAATTTTAAGGTGAAGGGGGGAGAAAAAGTCCTTTATATCTCACAAGGAAAGTCCAATGTTTAATTATTCAACAAAACATTGAGTGCGACCGGTTTCGAAGTAACATCACTTCATCTTCAGGCTCGCCTAGTGGAAAGGAGAATATGTGGTGTAAGGTGTGTTGACTTTGAGCCCACAATATATAAAATAGTAAAAAATAGAAAAACTCACCATACTCTCCATCCACTAGGGAATACTACAGACAAGTTTCATCAAAACGTGGGGGATGAAATAAATTGTAAAACAAAACAATGTTACAAGTTATAAAAGTTAAAAATATTTGAAAAACAAATATTAGTCGATATAAACAGTTAAAAATTTTAAAATATTCAAGACGATACAAAAACAAATTACATACATTAAACAGATTAAAAGATAAGGCCTATTTTAAGCAAACATTGCTGTTTTTTATAAAATTTTTGAAAGGAGACCTGTCAAGTTAAGGCCTCTACAGGTGGTGGTAAGTACTAAAGAAAAATTCTTGGATAAACTTATGACAGGGTATAGGTAATAAGATGTAAACTATGAGTGAAGAAATATTTATTATTTATTATATAAGATTTGGGCCATGAACCAATCACCAAGTGTATGTGATGTTGTAGGATAAAATAAGAAAGAAGAAGAAATGACTGGGTTAACTGTTGTGAAGCAACTGAAAAATAAAAGAAGAAGAAAAGAAGAAAATGACAGATGTGAAAATACACAACTTAACCTAGTCCTTAAACATGCACGTTGGTTTTTTGTGGGAAAAAATTACTTACTGAAATGTACCCCTTGCAAGGAAATATGTGAATAGAAATAAAGGGGGAGGTTAAAAAGGAAGGAAAGATAAATTTAGATTAGTGTTGAGAAAACTGGAGGAGTTTCTGACATTATCTGGGCATTTAAGCAACCAACAGGATTTAATTTTAAATTTCTCAATATCTCGAGGCTTTCGAAGCTATTAAGAGTAAATCTATGGTAGGAACTATGTAGGATTTCGAAACCTTCAGTTGAATCGAAGTCGTGATTTGAGTCCAGTAGGTGGTTGGCAAAATGTGAAAATCCTGTTGTATTTTGGTTAAGACAACGCAAATGTTCTTTTAAACGGATCTTGAAATTTCGAAATGTGCGTCCCACATAGAAAGAATGGCAAGATTTACAAGTCAATTTATAAATTCCAGACAAGTCAAAGGGATCTAATTTATCTTTAAATAATAATTTTTGGAACAAATATTAAATTAGCATTACAACACTTTTCTTTAAGAATAACGAAAAGTCTTTCGTATGTTAAACGAAGTTTATTCGGTAATAAACAAAAAGCTACTGGTATATAATGGCCGTTTTCTACGATATGAAGTGTGAACAACTGTAAAAAATGTTTCGTACAATATCGAAATGTTCCATCAAGATACACTTTGTCACTACTACACAAAAATTTTAAATTAGTATAGCACGAAAATACTACAATATTGTTAATATTATCAGTGGCCAAGAGAAATGGTTCATTTTTAATTGTTGTCAAATTTAATGTTGGTAAAATATCGAAAACATCTGATACATTGCTTGGTAAACGTGCTTGGACTTGACGTCTTTTGTAATACATATTATTTCTTATGTATGTAATGTCTTTTCTTGTCAAAGCGTCCATTGTATCACTGTTTTCCCTTAAAACAGAGTGTATGATTTTCGATGGCCGTTCTGTGATATCTTCTACAGCTTTCCGTTTGCTTGCTACACTTAAAATTTGTCTATTTAATTTGTTTATGTCATTTTCATGATTGTGCACTGTTTCTTTTCGAGAAATTATATTATCTGAACCTAGCGTAAATACTTTTGCGTTACATTTACTTACAGTACAAGTCCAAAACTTTTCACCACTTTCAAGAACCTTTTTTTCACGAAACTTATAATCATCCCACACAAGTAACGACTTTCCCTTTTCACTTAAGATCATTTTAATTTCACTTATTTTTACAAGACTGCTCAAAATAAACTAAACACAAAACACTCACTTCAAATATATATTAGAATTTCGAAAGTAAAGTAATAAAATGCTCGTTAACGCAATGAATCATCATTACAACCTTAATCCCTAATCCGCAATTCGGTGCACTTACTATAATTATTTCTCAGAAGCCTGGTCCTCAATTCGTGTCATATTTTCAGGTACAAAAATAAACCCTTCTTAATATTTTCATTTTGGTTCTCAATTCGTGTCTGCCCACTTTTTCCAACAGTAGGTTTTCCTTTAATTTTGTCACGCTCCTCATTATTTACCCATTTTCTTAGAAAACGGGGTCCTTCTCTATTAAAGAATTGTTTCCAAATTTTGATGGGCCAATTAACTCCATTGGGCTGCCTATACCAATTTTTGTATGATATCACCTGTTAAATATTTCCTTGCCTTTAAATAAACGGTTCTAGTGTTTTTCTTTAAATTGTAAAGATGTTTGCCATAATTTTTAATGCAATGATTTGTGCATTCCGACTTTGTTACCTGAAATTAAAAATACAATAACGTAAACTAGTTTAACAGATATTAAAATGTGTACCTACCTCTACACGGAAAAATTGTTTATTATCTACCACTCAATATGAAATAGAAATACTTAAGAACCAAATCGTTTTTTTATACAACTCCCCCTACTACCTTTCAACGCAAAATATTAAAAATTTAATCTTTTGTTATTGTGATGTTCATAATTCTTTTCTTTAATGAGAAAACTCACTTTTCTTAGAATGCAGGTTGTCAAAATTAAATTATTTTTATTTCTTAATACTTTAATAACATTTACAACCTTAATTTATGAACATTATGAATTTTAAAATCAAATAACTACTTCTTTGATTCTCTAAGTCTTATAAAAAGTATTATTATAATAAATTGTCTAGACTTAGGTACTTAATACCTACTTACGGAAAGTGAAATCATTTTAATTTAATTCCAGTATTTTTTAAATTTGTATCTTATATTTCTTATATTGTAAAACAATGAAAATGAGAGCAATTTGTTTTTCTATCTTATGGAGTTGAAAATTCTTTTAAAATCAATATAAGAGGTAAATATTTTTTTCCACAGGTGTCAAAGATTGTAATGAAGTCAATTTTCATTATTATTATTATTATTATTAATTAATTCCGGGTATTAATTTCGATTTTCAATTAATTTCAACTTCATGGATAGGCCCTGTATATCATCCGTATTACCACTGTCCGAAAGCTTCAAGATACTCTACCTGCGCGCGCGACCATGGTGGGATTTTCTGATGTGGAAGGGCATGCGACGACTGAACCAGGTCCGAGATTGAATTAAAAATTTCACTTGCTTTTACACCGTCAAATTTAATAGTCGGGTAATTAACACGATAGATACATTTCCGAAATTTATTTCAAGCCGCGATTTTACCGCTAGGTAAAGTTTGTTGCCATTGTTTTTTATTTTTTATTTCTTGCCCGAGACTTTAAGCCGTGCTATTTGAAAACGATTTAATTTGATTTATTTTTTAAATAACAATATTCCGTGTTGAGTTAGGAATTGGAATTTGTTTTGATTAAGAAATAGTTTAATTTGTTCTTGTTAGAATACACCGTTCTTTATAAATTTTATTTTAGGTTATTTAAAGTTTCAACCG
Source organism: Psylliodes chrysocephalus (assembly GCA_927349885.1). Taxonomy (NCBI): domain Eukaryota; kingdom Metazoa; phylum Arthropoda; class Insecta; order Coleoptera; family Chrysomelidae; genus Psylliodes; species Psylliodes chrysocephalus. Next base: position 15,565,204 of record OV651818.1, on the reverse strand, counting down.
TTAAATAATTTATTTTTCATTTAATCGTAAATATAGTCTTATAGTTAATTTTTCCTACTGCGGGAAATTTCCGTGAACAAATAATACAGTTTATTAAAAACATTATCCAATAAATAATTGATTGGAACTGTTTGGGAATTGTGTAATGTTTTGATTGGTTATATTTGTAGAATTTCGACGAAAAATTTTCTTTTGTTTTATCCTCCGAACTACAACTTTTAAGAGAATTTAAATAGCATCATTCCCAGTTTAAAGCGGCTCGTGATTACGATCGCTTCATCCAGAGATAAGATGTTATCCCGGCTATTAGTTTATTTTATATCTAAAAATTCATTTGCGTAAGTCTCCGTTATTTCAACAGAACTAAAATAGTATCATTCCCCTGTCTGAAGCGGCTCGTGATTACGATCGTCTCATTCAGAGATAATGTGTTATCCCGGTTATTAAATTTATTTTTATGTAAAACTCCGTTAATTAGTTGACATTAAATAATATCATTCATCAGTTTGAAGCGGCTCGTGATTACGATCGCTTCACTCAGAGATAATGTACTATCCCGGTTGTTAGTTGGTTTTACTTTTCAACCACTAGTGAGTAAACCTCTTATAGGGTCCCGGTTTCAGCCCTGGAATTAGTATTGTTCCGAACCTGTCTCCTAGCATTATCTGCAACCGCATTTGATATTTTGCTTTACTGAAGCATTCAATTACATTTGATTGTAAATACTGATTAGACAATTTAACAGCTAATTTTTGCTACGACCTAAATAATACTTCCGAACGAAATAGCAAGTTACATTTTTAACTCAACAACAGAATAGACAATTCAATAATAAACTTTTACTGCGACCGTGATAATTACAAGTATTAATTTCACCCTTTTTCTTTACGTCTGATTGAGACTACTCGAAAGTCATTTCCGTTTGTTTATTTTTGTTCAGGGTTTGTACATATTACCGTGAGGGTGGGCGTTGAAATACATGAATTTATTCCTTTTCTTTTGTAAATACTTTAAAATAATATATGTGTTAATGTTAACTGGCCCTATTACTGGTTGTTAATTCCTAAATTTATTTCCCCCTTATATTTCAGCTAGTGATTAATTCTGTACCAGCCCAAGCAACGATTAAAGCCCGTTACTTGTGGCCTACTATTACCTGTGTCTAAGTGACCTTTGACCCCTGGAATTTTTCATCTCCATCTGTAGCTACCCGAGTACTTTCGACGCCGTTTCTAAAGTTCGTGGAGTAAACCATCACCAAAAATCTGGCGCTCGAGAACCGCCCGTAACCAGCGTCATTCGCAAGGAATCGTTTTCTCTGTGGCGAGAAAACCCCTTACACGATATACGATATCAAATAGGGTAAGTCCGGTAGAGATACCATAGTGGTAGAGATGCCGTTTTCTTAGAACCCGATTGTGCGCTGTTAGAATAAATTAGTCTGTGTTATGTTGTTGACTAGCGCGGTACTCTAGTCACGTGTATAGCGAAAAAATATGATCATCACTAATTAACGGTAAGTTATATCAATTTTAAAGTTTTGAGTGCATCGAAAATTTTATCGACATAATGGTCAGACTATAAGTATGCCATAATTTATTGGAATTATTTTCGAATCGATTATGTTTATTAAAAGTACACTATTTGAGGTTATATTGAAGAACGTTTGGCTAGCGGCAACTAAAAAACAATCTTCTTGGAAAATGTGGCATCTCTACCTTATAAACACTAGAGATGCCTAAACATATTCGGTAGAGATGCCAATATTATTTTTGCATATTTTTTCGCAGATATGCCTTCCTTTTACACAAGAAAATCTGCCACCCGTGGAAATTGGTTAGAGGCCGACTTAAGTTGGCAGTTGCAGCCGTTAGTAATGGAACGAGAGTTGGCGAGGCATCGAGAATGTACAATATTCCTGTTAGAACCTTAAAAAGAAGGACTGAAAATAATAATGTAACTAAAGGGAGAATGGGTCCTGCGAGCACGCTTGGTGACGAAGCCGAAAAGAAGATGGTAGCTCATATAAAGAAGCTTCAAAGGATTGGTTTTTCTCCTACTATGGATGATATGAGGGAAATGGCGTTTAAACTAGCTGAAAGATTACAAATAAAACACAAATTTAACAAAGAAGAAGAAAAAGCGGGGTATGACTGGCTAAAGTCATTTTTAAGAAGAAATCCGGAACTGTCAATAAGAAAAGCGGAGGGATTCAAGAAGTAGAATGTTGGGAATGACAAAGGAGGCTGTAAAGAATTATTTTAATTTATTGCATCAAGTATTGCAACAAAATAATTTATTCGATAAACCAGGTTCTATTTACAATGTAGACGAGACTGGTCTACAACTTAATACTAAACCATCGTTGGTTATAGCCGAAAAAGGTTCCAAGGTTGTAACAACCCCGACACCTCAAGAAAAAGGTGAAACTATAACAGTTGTGTCTTGCTGCAATGCAGAAGGTTTCTTTTCACCTCCCGCCTGCATATTTAAAGGTGTTAATAAGAAACCTAAATTTCTAAATAATATGCCACCAGGATCCGTTGTTTATATGTCAAAAAAGTCGGCTTACATAAATGCAGAATTGTTTCATCGTTGGCTAAAGGAGCATTTTTTACCTAGAAAGTCTCAAGGAAAAACCCTCTTGATTTTAGACGGTCAACTTCACATACAAATGCAATAGATGTATTGACATTTGCAGAAGAGAATGACACAATTCTGCTTTGCTTGCCACCTCACACCACACACTATCTTCAGCCTTTAGACAGAGCCATCTTCAAATCTCTAAAATCGGCTTATTACCAATCCTGCTATTCTTTTGTCAAAGCAAGTAAAGATAGGAGACTTACCAGGCTTAATTTCGGCAAACTTTTAAACGAGGCATGGGGAAAAGCGGCGTCTGTACATAATGCGGTATCTGCTTTCCGATCTACAGAAATCTATCCTTATGATCCGAGCCAAATACGAGGTTAGGCATTTAACCAATTAGAGACTAAAAGTCAAGCTGATCGTATGGAAAACGAACAGGAAACATCGTCAAATGTTGCTACAACTTCAGCCACTGATGAGTCACATTCTAGTTCAGCAGATCAAACTGGTGAAAATAATACTTAAGATAATAACACGCCAAAAAAGCTGCTTAACATTGTAGCGCCATTATCTGAAGCTATCAGCAATGTTAAAAGTAGAGGAGGTAAAGTGGCTCAACTTCTGACATCACCTGAAAATTTAGAAAGAGTTAAGAAACTTGAAACAAACAGAAAGAAGAAAGCAAGCCCGTAAAGAAAGCAAAGATTTCTATTTTAGAAAATGAAGCAGGCCCTTCTGGTATCAATTCCAAAACAAAGGTGATAGGAAAACCAAAAATAGAAGGGAGAGTAATTCAAGTGACACCTCAGATGACTTTTCAACACACGAGAGTAATTCTTCTTTTGGTCAAGATAAGGATGACGAATGCGTGGGCTGTGGAGAGCCGTGGAGTCTAACTAAGAAAAAAGACGATTGGATCCAGTGCATCCATTGTAACCGGTGGTTGCATGAGGGATGCACTGGATTCAGGAACATTTGTCAGCGATGTGGAAAGCTGGAGTGCGTTTAGAAACCTCGCACGGCGCGTCTGCCAACATACATTAGAATAGGGTCCAGACGCGCCGTGCGAGGTTTCTAAACGCACTCCTGTTAACTATAAAAAAGTAGACAGTTATAATCATTGACATCTGTACCGCCACAGATGGGCATCTCACCTAGACAGTATGGGAGAGATGCCAAACTGAATTATTTTTTTAATTTACAATGTACCTTTCTCTATAAGAATTATCATTTTTTTACGCTAATGTATCTTTTAGTTATGTTGTTTGGTGTTAACATTGATAAATTTAAATAAATATAACGAAAAATAATTTTTTTATTTAATCTTTAAAAAAGGTTGGAACTTCTACCGGACTTACCCTACTGTGGGATTTAAACCCGAATCGCCGAATCCAAAGTCCCAAGCTTTCGTTTTCAGCTAAAGCAAAATTCGGTCATTTAATTATGGGCAATTATAAATTTTCTCCGTATTTAAAAAAATAAAATTTATCTTTTTTTGAAAACATAGATCCAGCATTCAGTATGTAGGTATGCATAAATACAAATAAAAAAGTCGTTTTTTTTAAATTTAAAAAATAAATAATTATATAATTACTTGTTGCTTTGTAATTACTATTTAAATAAAATAAATAATATAACTGTTAGAATCTTATTACTAAAAAACTGAAATAAAAGACACGCAAATTAACTACAAAAATAACTATATTAACCCTCGAACAAAATATATCACAATCTAATCTACAATACTATAAATTCGTCTTTTTATATACCGGTATTATTCATAGGGCACTTATGTAAGTTCATGAGTTGTAGGCTATGAGAAATACGTTGTATAGGATGTCGCTGCATACAGGATGTCTCTATTAGTCGGCCACTGCTACCATTTCCTCGTCTCGAGGAAACTTCCTTTCTTCGGCTAACTTGAACGAGCAAATCTATAAAAAAAATAGAATTTATTATTATATGGATATTCTAGTAGTTAGTACAGGCTGTAGATGTAACGTTTCATATTTTCAGCCACATACTGAATTCGTGAGCACGTTGCTTCTTAAGGGCACGTTGCTATATCGAGGCACTTTGCTTCTTACGTTACTATGTCCAAGCACTTTGCTTCATAAGAGCACGTTGCTGTGATAAAGCATTACGCTTCGTGAGAGCACGTTGCTTGTCAAAGCACTTTGCTTCATAAAAGCACATTGCTTCGTCGAAGCACATTGATTCGTAAGAGCACGTTGCTTGGTCGAAGCACTTTGCTTCATAAAAGCACATTGCTTTGTCGAAGCACTTTGCTTCGTAAGAGCACGATGCTTTGTCGAAGCACTTTGCTTCATTAAAGCACATTGCTTTGTCGAAGCACTTTGCTTCGTAAGAGCACGTTGCTTTGTCGAAGCACTTTGCTTTATAAGAGCACATTGCTTTGTTGAAGCACTTTGCTTCGCAGCAGTAGTCTTTTAATCTTTACTGCTGAGTTCTTCAATACTGTCACTTCTAGGTGTAAATTGTTTCATTTGATCCACTGCACATATACCACTATAGAGTTTTTGCTTGTAGTGGCTATCGGAACGAGTCTCATTTACAGTTGGGAATCTTTTATTTTCCCATCGCCCCTTTTTCATGAACTTTTTATTTGTAATATCACCTCTTTCTACCCTTGGACTTTCCTCAGGTACAAGTGATGATAAATATTCGCCATAAAGAGTCTCTGGGTCGGCGTATCTGTCAGCTTTTGCCCCGTTCTGTATAGAGCTATCTGATATGCCATCAATTATCATAGCTACTGCATTATTTTTATCTATATTACAAGCTCTAAGTAGCTGCATCTTGGCAAAATAATATTCCGCCCAAGTTTCAGACGGTTTTTTTACTCTGGCAATCATTTTGCGTCCCATAGTCACAGTAGAAAACACAAAATTTTTAATCTAGACACTAAGCTTATTATTATTATTTTATTTACACTAGTCTCTATTTATTACTCGTATTAAATCACCGGTCACTTCGAATTGAGCGTTAATATCTCACCGCTGCACTGTTAGAATCTTATTACTAAAAAACTGAAATAAAAGACACGCAAATTAACTACAAAAATAACTATATTAACCCTCGAACAAAATATATCACAATCTAATCTACAATACTAGAAATTCGTCTTTTTATATACCGGTATTATTCATAGGGCACTTATGTAAGTTCATGAGCTGTCGGCTATGAGAAATACGTTGTATAGGATGTCGCTGCATACAGGATGTCTCTATTATAACTATATTATTAATTTTTGGTACTTAAATATTGATCTTTCCTAGTTTCCGTATCCAGATAGAAATTATTCTACGCTAAGAACTCCGTGACTAGCAAATAACAAATCTAACGGATCGATAATTCATTTTAGCGAGTAGATTATTTTACCAAATATTTGACTACAGGCACTACTGGTTAGGCAGTCTTGCATTGCAGAATTCGACCGCAAATCCTTTAGAGACTCTGTCCTTAAAGTATGAAATCTAAGAAATACCTATTGAGTGATACTTTTTTATTGGATTTAATGGCTGATGTCATATTTTTAGGTTGAAAAGACGAAAAATGTATTGAAATTCCAAATATACAAGGATAATTGCTTTCTAAGAAATACCTAGTGAGCAATACTTTTTAATTGGATTTAATGACAGATGTCATATTTATAGGCTGAATGGACAAAAAATGTACAAAAATACTGATCTAAATATACAAGCAATTATGACTATAGATAATTACTTTATAAGAAATACGTGAGTAATACTTTGTTATTGGATTTAATGGCAGAAGTAATATTTGTTATTATTGAATAGTGATAGTTTTAATGTCATATTTTTTAGGCTGAAAAGACGAAAAATGTATAGAAATGCTTTCTAAAAAATACCTAATGAATGGGAACATTTTTTATTTTATTTACTGAGTCATATTTTTAGGTTGAGAGTCAGAAAAAGATGTTATTAATGTAAAAATATGTATGAATACCGAAACTAAACAATAAAATGACAATAATTAAGGAAAAGTGAGTACAGAAGTTTTTATTAGTGACGGATGACAGATGTCACATTTTTTTTTAGATTAAAAAGAAGATTGAATAGACATACAAGAACCTGTAGTGATATAAATTATTGATGACGATAATAAATAGGTGGATAGTTGTTAGTAGATGTCTAGTAATAATGTTGGAAGTGTACAAATAAGAACAAATACCGCTATTGTTGGTGTGAGTAGAAAAGAGTGTGATAATAAATGTATGAGAGATGTCTTATTTTTTGGGTTGAAAATGTATTTAAAGTAATAATCACATGAGAAACTGAATCTTTGAAGATAATTCGAGTACAATCGATGGCATGCGGATGGCATGCGGTTGGTATACGATACACCAGCTCAAGATTTGTAATTGTTAATTGCTGTTGTATTTATGTTTTTTAATAAAGATTATTGTTATTAATATCCAAAGACAATGAACGTGGAGAATGACAATGACTAATGATCACGTACGACAATGGATGAAGAGTATACTGTTGCCTTGTTAATATTATCCTCCAGTTCTCCAGACAACGACGATGACGTTCAAATAAAAGTTACTTATAATATTATAATCTATAATTTTTGTTTTATGTCAAATTTTCCTGAAATGGTCCGTATTCGAGAAATTTGACAAAATGTGCAAAATTCTGATTTTTAAGAAAATTGTTGAACTAAAAGTTGTTTGCGATATCGATCTCTATAATTTTTGTTATTATATGATTTTTCTAAAATGGACCGTAATGGAAAAATTGGAAGAAAAGTGCTAAATTTTAATTTTTCAGTATTTTCGTTTTCAATGAATATCTATAGAAAAATGTTTCGAGGTATATGTATATATTTAGTTTATCCTCTAAACTTTTATAGAGGTGCTGCCATAGGTTGTACAAAATAACCGGAAAAAGCCTATAATAACTAGATAGAAAACTCATGTGTTGGACACATGAGATTTTTTACTTTCTGATATAGCCTTCTATTGCCAACACTGTGTAGTTGGGTTATTGGATTTTATTACAAAATCAGAATAGTACACAAACAAATTCGAAACTTAAGGTCATCCAAATACAATGTCGTCATTAATTAGTTGTATCCATTTAAAAAATGATATAATTGCATAAGGTTAAAGCATTTTCCATACTTGTTAAAAATATGTAGCACAAAATGTTAACTAAATTTATTCAGAATTACTAATAATTCATACTTTGAGCGCATGCCCGATTCCATATCAATTCTTGAGTTTTTACAGCGCGCGCATTCCCTATTATATCTCGGTGTTCCAGGTATAACACAAGCGGTTCAAAACCAATAATAACACTGCCCAACAGCATTTCTGATGATTGAGTTATATTACATGACACTGGCTTAATTTTTAATGAAGACTTCAAATCTGTAATCTAAATTTCTGTATTAGCTCTAGTTTAGAAAATATGACACATGGTCGTTTCATAGTAAAACACAATTTGTTTAAAGCTAATCATATTTTATTTAGTTCTTAAGGTGAAAAAAACTTTCTTTTATAACACTTCCTTGCAGAGGTTAAACCCATAGAACTGTTCTGAATGCTCCAACAATAGTCAGTCATCATGTGTGCGTTCCAGTAGCCTTGATACCGTTCCTCCATCGTACGAAGGTCCTGGTGGAATCGCTCGCCCTGTTCTTCACTTAGATCTCCAAGATTAGCGGGAAAATAATCTACGTGGTTGTGAAGAAAGTGCAGCTTGATGCTCATGTTTGAAAGTAACTCATTAGTTGTTCAACGTGTTGAGAATAGTTAGAACTTTTCTTGTTTCTCAAAAAAAATTTGAACATGTCAAAAAAACTCATTCCATGCGTTTTCCTCAATTTCTGTCATAGTGTCCGTAAATTTTGTGTCTTTTATTAATGCTCTTATCTGTGGAGCATCGAAAATGCCCGCTTTTATCTTTTCTACAATCAGTTTCGGGAATTTTTTTGATAGAAATAGAAAACAATTTCCAGTTTTGTTAAGACCTTTGACAAACTGTTTTATAAGCCCTTAGCTCTACTATTTTACAAGCAAAGGAAACAAGGATACTTTGTGTAACCACCTTGCTTGCCTAATAGAAAGTTGACCATTTTTACATCAACACATATGATCTAGTTATTTTCCACATATTTAATTTTGTCCAAAACCAGAGCAATAGTTGTATATTCTTCTTTTACTTTTGTAGAATGTGCAATAGGCAACGACCCTAATTTATTCCCATTGTTTAAGAGAACACATTTTAGACTCCGTTTTGACGAGTCTATAAATAAACGCCACTCACTAGAAACATAATTTTGTAATTCCTTTGCAGCCATCAATCCAGATACATCTTTACAAAATACGAAATTGTCTTCTTCAGTAAAATATTTGACGAAATTCTGTTCTCTTGTGCGGTAATAAGAAATTCTAGTTTCTTTCGTTACCAATTTTTTTTCTTTTAGACTTGAAGCCAAAATTTCTGAAGCTGACTTTGACAGTCCCAGATCTCTAATTAAGTCGTTTAAATCATCTTGATTGAATGGTTTTGGCGTTCAGAGGTCGCATTCAAAGTTACTATCACTACTATCGTTTTTCGTCTTAAAAATCTTCTGGCTCTTCTTGTATAGTACCAGATTAAGGTTTAGGTGTAGACTTAAGGCTCAGGACACGTCTATGTGCCGATTGTATGAAGGATATTCCCATTTGGCTCGATTTTTTCGGTTAATACCAGTTATGTTCATCAAACAAAAATAATCGTCATGGTGGTTTATGGGTTCTTTCCAAATCATAGCGGTTTTGTACCTGAAGCTATGTCTTTTCTTATTTGTCCATAAACGTAGAAACTCAACGCATGTTTTGCATACCTTTTGCGGAATCCAAGTCTTATTCTTCATTTACAGCGGGTGCCCAAAGTAATTTTTGTAAGCCTCATTTACGAACTTTGTCACATTTAAACGGTATTCTTTAAATACATACTCTCCGCAAATTACAAAATAAAACAATAATTCAAACAAGAAAGATAATTTCACTATTGTCTTACAACCTTCCCCTAAAATAACAAAAGATAATTTATTAAGAATTCTGAAATTGGGTTTTACCGGTCATTAAAGAGAGATACTTTTACCTTTATAAGTATGTTCTAAGAAACTACAGGAGGTGTACGGGGTCGTACAACAGAGGGGTTGTTAAAGAGGATTATAAATTAATGGTATTTCCAAATAACATTAAATATGTATAATAATTGAATAATTATTATTAAATAAATGCAAATAAACACTATAATACAGTGAATTTTCAGTGAAAGCTATAACTCGTAAACAAAAGCTGTCAGAAAAAAAGTGTGGGTATATTTAGAACCAGCGACTTAAAATTAGTAAACATTATGTGACATAAGTCATTCATCAGTCAGAAAATGTAATTTTGTTGGCCAGTGTTATTGAACGCCGTTGATGAATGCAGTCGGTTTCTTTTGTTAAGACTGTGTTTATTCCTTTTGTTATAATTATTTTTATTATTTTTAATACTAATTTAATATTAATAAATTTCATACGTAAAATAAACATTTAATTATCACGAATACTTTTGTTTTAGATAACGTGCACGCCGAATTCGCGTTTGAAAATTGATTGTGATTGTTCATTCTAAAACGGGCGGACGTGTACAAAAATCGCGCCTGAGTAGTTTAGAATGGGACATTGTGCTTTTTACACAGAGCTTCGCGTCACATCACACGGCCGGCGTCGCAGTTAACAATCATCGAATTTTTTGGTCGATTTGATACAATCAAGCGAGTTGATGCGAAAATTCATCAATTCGCGAGCCGGTTTTGAATATATAAAGTTTCGAGAAGAGGACGTGAACCTAATTTATTTTTTCTATTTGTACAAAATATTACTTGTTTCTCATAAATCACTTATTTTTTTTTTAATTTGGTATCATCGGCATCGACTACTAAGGTCATTAGCCTAATCACTTATTATTATACAAATTTGGCTTATTATAAGGCTCCAAAACACGTAAAAGGCTTTTAAAATTACAATTGGGAAGTATATTTAAAAGATCAAATGATTTACCTGTGAGGAAATTTGATCATAATTCTACGACTGGTGTGAGTAAGAACATAAGTCAATTTTGCATACTTTTCAGGAGAAGCTTTACAAATCAACAAGACTAATTTATGTTTATCTGCATTTTTTACAAGCTATTTTAGAATTTCTATTTATTTTTTCAGTTTAGTGTTACTGACAAGTGAATAGGTCATTTGAGAAACAGCACATGTCAGTTGTAGATAATTATTCAAAAAATAAGAAAAACTGAAAAACTCAAAATATGGTTAAAAAAAATAGTTTTGAACACTTAGCGTTTAAAATTTGTTCTATTTCGGGTATAATATAATAATTATTGGAGCCAAAAAAATTATCGATAACAAATCATGGTTGATTAAAAATGCGCGACATGTGATGTTTCTGAAATGAATATAAAAACTCAGTAAAAAGGGATATTATTTTAATAAATTTCTATTCTATAATACATCAAACAAGGTTAAAAAATAAAAAAGAAACTATTCATTATTCTCATCGTTTTCATTTTCTGTTGTGGGCCAATTTAGTATTTCGTTATAAAAGTCATGGTGCTCTTCGGGAATGTAAGAAAAAAATCGCTTAATATCTGTGAGTTTTTTTAAATTTATCGGAACTTTTCCATGCGGATAAGCCGGTTGTTGCTTAGGGTTAGGCAGCTGTAAAAAGTTGGAGGTTGCAAGTCTAAATTTATGGCTCGTAAACCCGTCTATAAAATTGAATGCTTCAACCACACCAGGTTCATTTAAAGAATATCTAAAATGCGTGAAGTTCGAAATTTGGAATGTTTGTTTTTGTTCCCTTGGTACACCTCTACCCAGAGATTCAATGGACAAGCAGCTTTTTTTATAATGCTTTGGCCACCAACATTTAAAATCAGCAATACCTTCAGTTTTAACGAGTTTTACAAAATATTTCGATCTTTGTGTTGAACTGACAATTATTTGGATATATTCTTTTAGCGAGTAAATTCTGTCATGTTTTCTGATCACTCTTTTAATGGTTGCAAAATTTCGATCATTTGGTAAAAACGAGTGTCCTCGTTGTGGAAAATATTGGTTAATTGTTTCGAATCGGTTCTCCTGCACCAACGCCATTAAAAATCTTACTATAGTATGGTTTCGATTCCGACCACTGCAACTATCGGAAAAAATATGTAGGTGTCTAGTCCCGACCGGAATTTCATTCTGTAAGAAGTCCAAAAGAAATGATGCTACTTCATTGGGACCTTTTCTTGCGATACCCTCATGATAAACGTAGAACATGGCTTTCTGTGTTCCAACTAAATTAATGCCAAAAACATTAACACTAAGCTGCCTCAAATAAAAAGTTTCTTGAACTGGAATCAGTGGCAAGAGCAAGTTTTGCATATAATCAAATGTGATTACGACGGTATTATTATTGGGATTTTCTGAAAATTCAGTACAGAGTTTCAGTTTGTTATAAAATTTCTTAGCCCTGCGTTTATGCACCATTAATTTCGCAGCGGCGGTTCGTTTGGCGGTATCATTAAGTGAATTTTAACATTTAGTTCTTAGCACATACAACAGGTGTCTACTTGTGGTCGCCCAAAGCCGAGGGAAAATCTTTCTTGAAAAATTTTCAAGTAGAACTTGTATTTTATTTTGGTACTCGGGTACTTTGTTTTAAATAAATTGTGCATAATTTTTACGTTAAGTTTTTCATTTAGATAATGTTTTTCAGTGCTACTATAGTGCGAAATCTTTGTAGGAAAGCTCCTAATATGGTCCTCAATCTAGCCAACTATATTTCCTGGAATTGCATTTCCAGAAATACACTTGCCTCTTTTGTCGTCAGGTTGTTTGCCTTCTACGAGTAACTTAGTTAAACGTCGAACTCTAGATATTGTAATTGCGTGAATATTGATAAAAGCCTTCTTACAAATCATAATTCGTCCAGAAGAGGATGTTAAAAAGAATTTAAATGAGTTTGATTTTGGTTTAGGTCGTTCGGAATTTCTTGGTCTTCTAACTTTAACAATATTGCAAGCCATTAATGCTTGTAAATAGGCATCCTGCTCATTTTTGGATTTCAAGAGTCTAAATTTCTGAAGAATCTCTTGTCGGTCACCCTCAGAACATAGGTTATAACACTTTAACTTACAGCTACAAAAAACAGTACTTGACAAAAACTAACATATCCTTTAAAACTTATAATAACTTACCCGCAGTTTTCACCCTGTTCTTTCGCGGAAAATACAACACCTCTGTAATTTATATATTCTTCGCCCTTTATTCTAGCATTTTTTATTATTTCGCATTTATATTACTTTCTTTTTCCTTTTTTATTTATTAAAATAGTTGGAGCACTTTCAGAATCACTTTCGGTAGTTGATGCCATATTTTTAAATAATTGACACCAGCACACTACGTTTAGAAAGAGTACATGTCACTGACTTGTGTTATTTCTAAATGCAATCAGATATTTAAATGATGCATACGTCATACGAATGTATATCGGGCAAGTGATGTTGCTGTGTGGATCAATGTGTTTACCTTTAAATATTGTATATTTGGTATAAAACCAAAATGGCCAAAAATGTGACATGTGTCGTTTCTCAAATGACCGATTCAAGTAGCTTTAACTTTATATGATTTTTTGGGATAATTTAATTATTAATTAATTAATTTATTGTCTTACGTGATTACACACAATGTTATAAGTTGACTTATGTTATTTTTTACGATATCCATTTTCTTAGATGAATGCAGGTTCATACAAAATTTTAACAACAACTAAACTTTAAATTCAACTTTATTAACAAAAATTTAAAATTTAAAACATAATTCTTATACGTAACTACAAAGTAAAAAGTATGTTGAAAATAACAGATTAAAAATCATCATCAGATTCTGATTCTAACATTATATCAGGATTTGAATTTCGTTCATTAGTATTGCTGTTCAACTTTTCATAAAACTCCCGGAATACTGGTGGAATGAGTGGTAGGAGATCTAAAAGATCTTTCTTCTTCTCAGCACTTATTGGCACTGGACCGCTGTATACAATTTGTGGGTCATCTATTTCCCTTCCGTTTTGCCCTCTCCTAATAAAAGAAACTTTCCTAAAATGTTTTTCTTTTCTAAGTGACTCTTTGAAGTAAAGAATACCTGGCTATATTGTAGCCACTTCAAATTTGGCCACTTGAAATCTTCACCCTCTTTAGTTTTTTTTTTCGAGCTACCAAACTCCCCTTTAAAAGTTTGGCAAAGTCAAAAAAGTGTTCTTGCCTCATTTCCAACACCTTTGAATTTCTTACTCGTTGAGCGAATAAGTTGATACCAGTCATGCGGATGGTATATGGCAGCTTCAGATTTTCGTTTTTGCTTCTCAACCATTGAATGGGCAACGTCTACTTCCATATGGCTATGCCCAGGCACCATAAACTTGTGGTCTATGATTTTAATGCTGGATTTTTTCTGCATAAGGTAAAAAAAACATGGCTACCACGTGACTATTCTTGTTTTGACCCCCGCAGGTATCGGAATAAAGAACCAAATGGGAAATGTGTGGAGGCAATTCTAGTAATGTTCTAACTAAACAAGAGCCAATATCATTTGCACCACGTTTAGCTGTAGATTCATCCCACATACAATTGAGTGTAATGCCAAACTTATCTTGTAAAGTGAGATTAAACGTCCATAGCTGTCTCTTATAAAAGGCAACTGACGTATTGAGAGCTGGTGTGGGGAGGCACTGGTGTAAATCGAACGTGAAAATTTTTTTTTAATAATTTTCTAGTGCACTAATTTTATCTTCTCTTTTAATTCTGTATGCAGCCTCCGCACTTTCATGGTGTGTATTTTTTTCTTCAATGACTTCTTGCTTGTTGACACCTTCAAGACTTTTTATTAGCATTTCATATTTATCACACCTGTGGCATGTATCTTGTTTTGGCTTTTTAAATGACAATTTCAATTTGTAAAATTCTTTAGAATAATATTTGAATGAAACTGGTTCCGGAGTACATTCAGTATAAAGTTGGAACATCTTGGTAAGGTTTGGGTAAGTAGGTAGATACTTTTGGTCATTTACACAGGCACGTGCATAATATCTTTCATAGACTGGAGAACTCAGTATATGGTTGCATACTTCTAACAGTTTTTCTTCAGTCCATTTATTGACAGCTGGACACTGTCCTTGGTTAGATGAAGTGTCCATTTCTATATCTGAAATTTTTTTTTGAGCAAGTGTTTTTAAGTTGTCACTTTCATCAAAAACTGTCAGAAAACACTTTCTACATACAGTAATTCTCTGATTTGTTAACTGTATGTACTAAATATATGTTTTGAAACGAAATTTCTGCTTCTCTAGATCCTCTGTTCGTGGTCTGGTAGCTTTCTTCTTTTCAATCACAAAAAGACTGAAAATATAGGCGGATCTCTTATCATAGTCACCAAGACTCCAGTACTGGCGAAAAAGCTCATTTCTATCATCCTCCGGAATTTTGTCTTTGCACTTCGAGCGGCAGAGTGGAAGAGGTCTTATTACGCGTTCTTTTATAACTTATATACCCTTTTTTGTGGTATATTCTTTTCCCGTATTTCTTAAGATTTTTCTGGATTCTCTTTGTTTTCTAGAGTTTCGAGGATTGGTGCGGTATCTTTTTCGCTGGTTGGCAGAAGCTGTGAGATCAGGAGCAACTACAGAATTATTATTTTCAGTATTTTCGTTTGAACTGCTACTACTTATGGGGGGTTGAAAGCACGGATCTGCAACACTGTCATCCGAGCTGAAATCACCATCAAATTCATTTATGTTCTCATCACAAGGTGTGTCATTTTTAGCTTCACGTCTATGTGGTCGTCCCTCATCAAAAACATTTGTTGTATCAACCTCTAGAATAAACATTTATTATTAGTAAATAAAGCAAAGATTGGCAGACTATTGCGGGCGGCTATAAATTAATACATTTTCCTAAATACCTTGATAAAGTTGCGATGAAGTTGGCAAAAAGCACTGCTCAGCATCAGGTCCATTTGGTCCCACATCAAAAATATTTGTTGTGTCAACCTCTACAATGAAAAAAAAAAAACATTTATTATTACTATTCAGAAAAAAGATCAGTAGTTTTGTGGATGGCTATAAATTAAAATCTTTTTAGAAATACCTTTATCAAGCCATGATGAAGTTGACAAAAAACTGTTTTCACAATAATTCTCAACAACAGTAGCTTCAGGTCCCTTTGGTCCCACATCAAAAATATTTTTTGTCGTATCAACCTCTAGAATGAAAAATAAACATTCATCAGTAGTATATACATGGCTATAAATTAATAACTTTTATAAATACCTTTGATCATCACAATGCTCAACAACATTAGCTTCAGGTGTTTTTGGTCCCAGATTAGTTGTACCAACCTCCAAAGCTTTCATAATACTCAATGTCCTTTGTGAATACATTTTGAAAAGTTATTAAAACCAAACACTAACACATTCAATAACCAAAAAAATATTTTATTACTGTATCTTAATCAGAAACCAAAACACAACAAACAACAAACAAATACGCGAATCAGTGAGTGAATGAACGATTGAATATAAGTCAATAGAGAGGCTGCTTTTGAACGCTCTCTAACAGTGGTCTATTAAACCTAAGTCGACTTATGTTATATTGCACAATAAGGGATTTGACTTACGTTAGCTTACACTAAACTTGTGTTCTTTTACACAACTTAAATTTAACTTATATTAATTTGCACTAACTAAATACTATAAGAACCAACAATGTTTGACTTATGTGGATGTGCACACATCAAGATTGAAGCTTAAAGACTTAAGTGGTGAAATTAAAAAAAATGAAAATTTTGACTTATGTTCTTATTCACACTAGTCGTAGAATTGTACGACTGATTTTGTCGAAGGTATTACACTTTGTAGTTCCGCTTTGGGCCCAGCTCGAGCTACCATTTTTAGAGACCTATTCATACCTAAAAAGAAAATATCATACTTCTATTCCGCGATCGTATCGACGGTCCAGTAGCCACTTCCCACTAGATCGTATCCTTTTTCGTCGTCGGTCACAAACGTCACTTCTTAAAAGAAATCTCTAAACTGGGTCGCCAGTTATGGTGGAGGGAATGCAACATATTTTGCACGAAAAGGTCCTTTTTTAATGATATTAGGTGGGTTTGTAATACCTTCGATAAAACCAGTCGTACAATTAAGATCAAATTTCCTCACAGGTAAGTCATTTGATCTTTTAATTGTAATTCCTGGTTTTGTCTTGGTATTACACTTTGTAGATGTTTAAAGAGCGACTGCAGTTTATTACCAGGAGATAAAATGAAACGAAAAACATAAATGCAATGATTTCCCTATTAACAAGTAAATTTAGTAACAATCAGAGTTTGATTATTTAGATGAAATATAATTAATCCTCTAAATAAATACTGTAAAAATCTTATTATAAGAAATTCCAACGTGTAACTAAGTTATCTCAAAATATAAATAACTAACAAATTATTACTATATACAAAAAATATATACAAAATAACACATTTATTGTTCCAGTAGAATATTGATTTTCTAAATAATATGGAATTTATAAATAAGCACATTAAATTATATTTTCCCCCTTAAGGACACCCTTATAAATAATTAAATCAGTGTATTATTCGAATTTATATGAATCTTGTTCATTTTTACCAATGTAACAACCGGCAGAAATGTCAACTGTCACCGAGTGTCACTTTAAATTTTGACCACACCGACATCAAAGTGCCGACGCAAGCTTTAGCTTCTGTAATAGGTAGGTTATTCTGTGGAACCGTTTGACTCGTAACGCCCTCTAATACACGGTATGCAAAACTTAAAAGACAGCCCTCGTAGAAAGTACTTGCTAACCACTACCGGTAGAGGTGTAATCATGTGTCCAATTACGGCAGGAAGATAGCGAGTCCAGAGCTATTTTTTTTTATTTTTTCACCCTTAAATATAATTAAGTTTCTTATCTTTATTCTGCTAGGTGAGTAGGTTAACTTTGTTTATCAGTTAGATCGCTTTTATTTGAAGCTCTGCCAAATCTGCTTTTTATTTTTCTAATTACCCCGATTCAGACTGCTCATAATAACTTTAGTCTCTTTTTAAAAGTATATAACTTTGATTATCAAATTAAAGACTATTTCCAATTTTAGTTAGTTTAACTTTATGCCAGTTTAAAATCTCAAAATATCCTCTGAATATTTTTATCTCGTTAAAGATCTCGCAGAATTCGTGTCACCTTTGCCACCGTCTTCGACTTTTACACTTCACTAAGATCGTCTATCACGGAGATGCTTCAATTTCGTCTTGACCTATTTCAGCTACCGCGAGACAAAATTGGGGTGAAAAGCTAACGCCGGTAACAAGGAAATGGGAAAATTTACGTGTATTCGCTTGGTCTGAATGGTAGTCGATTACTTGTTTATGTAAACACATATTTCAGTATCCTTACAAAATATACTTTATAGTTACGACGAAATAGGAAACAGGAAATCTATTAGTAAACAGTTCAAAATGGCTATTATTAGGTTTTGCACGACAAAATAAATTAGTAAGTAACAAATATTCTATTTGAGTCAAACGTCCACCAGGGCCGGCCTGGAGCGCAATGATCTAGGGGCGCCAAAATCATGGAAAATGAAAATAAACTGATAAAAAAATTAGGTTACAGTCTTTTATAAAATACACTAAAAGTAAAGAATATTTTTTTATCATTCTGATATCATATCAATAAATTATTTTTCACAATATTGCATTGTCATCGGACCTTTATAAGTATACCAAATTTACCGCTGCCTTTCAAGAATTGACAACTTTTTCGGCCCGTGGCAACACGACTGTACAGGAAACAACAATTTTGAAACCAAGCGAAACAAGATCTAACAGCCTTTTTAACTACATATAAAAAGAAAGTAGACTTAAAACAATGCATTATTTTCCACTAGACTTCGGCTGGTGCGAAATAAAATAGTTTGTTTAAATTGTTAGTGCAAAAAGGGTTTAAAAAAGTGTTTGTGCAAATTGTCCAGTGCGTTTGGCTTCTGTGAAGGTAAGTGTTTTAAGTTTTATTTTCATTTTTAAAAACTAAAAAAACCCATCAGACATAAGCCCAGAAAAGGGTGAGGGGTAGATTTCAAAAATTAGAGTTTAGATCAAAACATGGCTTGTGTGGTATCAAATGAAATTTGATTGAACCTGCAGTTAAATAAAATTTATTTATAGCTCACCCATATGTAAATCAGATGACGTCTATTATCAAAATTTCTCTACGATTATAAGCTTAGTCGCTTTTCACGATTGATTTTCACGTTGTAGTTTTTGGTTTTTAGGCTAAACCCTTGGAGCATATATACTTTTACACTTTGAATATATGGCTGAGCAATCTATACAGTGTGATTCTGTGATCTGAATTATCGACTGTTGTCCCTCTGGTACAGAAGCGTCATCTTATTTTTATATGTTTCGATGGACCTTTTTCTTAGAGCATATAAGACTAGAGATATCATTCAATGTATTTTGTTATGTATAAGCGGGGTCATCACTTCTGGCGTGGGGGGAGAAGGGCAGGTACGCCATTCTCAATGGCGTACGGTTTGAAAGGGTTCGTATTTATGTTTACCATTTATGCACTGTAATTTCAAAATAACTAATAATTTAGATAATTGATTCGCATGATTAATAAACAAATTTATTAAACAATGTTCTTTTTCTATTTAGGTTAAGCTTTCGTTATACATTGTATTGTATATATGTTTTACTGGAAATGTTCATTTAGGATTGAAAACTTTCTTTATTGTAGATAAAGATTTTGAAACTGTATGCTTTCAAAGGAATTCGTGATCATACATTATTTTCGTTTAGTACAAGTAGATCATTTAGAAACTGAAATATTTTTTATTTAAAGTAAATAAAAGAAAAACGAAAACAAATAATAATTTATTTCTAGTAGTAATAATATTAAATGTACATGTTTTATAATAAAATTATTAATCAATGTAATCAAAACAAGAGAAAATATAAAATATAGTAGGTACCTAACTATTCGTAATAGACTTATTTTGCTTCAACTGACTGATTTTGTTGAAACTTGCTGCCAATATCAACATATCCAATATATTATTGGCCAGGCCATTCCACCCTCTGCATAATTGCCATTTCATCCATGAAAAGATTTAAAATAACCTTTTCGACTTTCTCGCCTTTAAATTTCAATGCTCTTCAGTGAATCCAGGAGAACCATCAATAGCCTAATGTCACTTTGATAAAGTACTGGGATGTGGGAGACAATTGTTAAATTTTTCCCTCACATATGTATAAGACTTGTTCTGGAATGATCTTTAATTATTGCTTTCTTGACCAATTCCTTAGATCCACTTGCAAGAGAAGCCTAAAAAATAAACTAATTTGACTCAAAATAACATATATAAATAAAATGTTTCCTCATCATTAAAAACATTTATGAATATTACTGGAATTAATTCTTACATCCACAAGTATATCTGTACTTTTTATAAAAGAGTTATTTTTTATATATCCTATTATACTAAAGATTCCAATCTACTTTGTAAAAATTATTTCCCCTAAGTTTTTCAATTATATTTTTATTGGTATAGAATCTTCTTTTGGGCAAGAGCTAATTTTCCATAAAAAATAACTGTTTAATTTTGTTTCTTAAGCATTGCTTTGCTGAAATCGTAATAATGCTTGATAATATGAGAAAATATCTTATTTTTAAGTTTTTTTTCCTTTTAGAAGGGAGCTTACAGATATTGTGGTTTTAGGTGATGAGTTTATCAAATTTTAAACAATTTTTTGTCTTTTAAAGAGAGTTAAAGTTCCCTGTCTTGTATATTTTCGTCCCTACAAATGAAATGTATATAAAATATGTATTCTGCAGATTTTTAATGATATACATTTAATTAAATTTCAAAAGTTCCAAAGGCTATTATTACCAGCACCTGTTTGGCTTTTAAAAATATAAGAACTAATCATATCTTTTCATTATCCTTCTTTCTTTTCTAACTTCGAAATTTTCAATGTTGGGAACTGCAGATTAGGGCATATTTTCTTTACTGTTGTTATGTTTATGCTTGTAAACAATAATGTAATACTAATATATATGTCTAGTATTTAACAAAATAAGCCACATATATGAATATCAAATTACAAGTATTTACAGTTTAATTGGAAAAAACTCCTTTCTATAGCAAAGTACAGGTACAGATTTTGGTATAGATCCTTTTATTAATCTATTGCTACCTTTATAATAACGTTCAGTTGAAAATGGTCTGAACACAAACATGTGTTGTTAGAAATACTATTAATGCTCAAACTAAATGCTTGACAGTTTGGTTGTGAGATCAGCGGGAAATCTGAAAAAAGTAAAAAAGCTTTAAAATATTAATGACAGTTGAAAAAATATATACAATACAAAAATATATCTAATCCATTTTACATTATATACAAAAAGACATAAATTAAGCATTATCGCAAAGAAAACGACTATTTTCTGTTGAACGCAACCAGTTGCGGTCATGCTCAAATGAAGAAAATTCTACAAACATGTTTTCTTATTTATTTGCCCACTTCCCATTTTAAGTTAAGTTTATGGAATATAGAATACTTACTTGTGAAACGTCAACCAGGATCCTTTTAAGTATGTTTTATTGCAAACTATACAAGCTTTTGGCATAATTAGAACTTATTTTATAATAAAATTACAATTAAAAAGTTTATCAAAGGAAAACCTCGTCCAAATTGTCTTTGGAAGCCACAAAAAATGATAGTTTTAAAAACGAAAACAAGACGTCAAATGAAATGTCATTTATCACAAATACGCGCGTTATTTAAATTCACCAATCATAAATCGTCGTGTTCCTAATTCGCCAATCATAATGCGTCGTCGTGTACCTAACACCGAAGGGGTTACCCCCTCAGTACGTAACAAACCCATTTGAGTAACACCTCTACTATTATATGCTCTAAGACCTTTTTTGTAAACAGAGATAGTTCTCCTTACCTCTACATTTCATACTTCTATATCACAAGTAGTAAAGAACAATAAAGTTCTTAAGTCACCACCCCTTTGACAAAGAAAGTCACCAACACAAAATTACTGAATACTAGTGCTATTTGAGATATTATCATGTATAAACAATATTTATAAATTAATATTTAATTTCAGAGGAGCATGTAACTTTTAGATTCTTTGTTGGTAAAACCCAATGAAAAAGAGTTTATTTAATAACGTTTATTTAAAGAAACATTACGATGATAATTTAAGACAATTTTACAAATACTAATACATAAAATACAATGTATGAACAAACATGAGAAGGTATCTCTAAAGACTCATTGTAGGTGTCTTGAAAAGGATTGTCTTTCATGTATATCCACAGTAATATGACCGCTATATGAAACTTTGGTTTGACACATTCAAACTCTTTAGTCAAATCACAAAATATCTCCACTACACCTTCGTTAAAATTAATTTTAAAATAAATAAGTTTAAAATTAGAAAATATCATAACCATCAACACGGGGCGAGCGAGGCGATCAAGTCCTGATAGGTAATTGATACAGGCAACCATTAACGTATACAGGGTGAGCCACCGAAAACGAAATATCGCATATCTTGAAGACACATTTTTTTTGGAGAAAATGTAAAAAGAGGTCGATTTTTATTTCAAAGGGGACATGTTTCGATCATATCCTCAACTATCCTACATCCCTCCCCATCCCTCTGTCACTATTACCAGTGAAAATGAAATAATCAAAGTAGTACTGAGTGTGAGACATCATTGAAAAGGTAATTTTATAAGGAAGTTGAATGTGTGACAGTTTATTAAGTAAATTTTGATTTTGGCGCCATCTTGCGGGAAAAATTTTCGTATTTTAAATAATAATACTTAATTTAAAAGTAAAACTTATTCAATAGACAATTCATAATAAAAATTAAAAAAATAATAGAAAACTGAACATAAAAATTAAATTAAAAAATTTAGGACAACTCTCATAATTAAAAACTAAATTACTTCAAAGTAAATGCTCAAAGTGTTGTCTATTAACTTCCACACACGAATATAAATTATTCTCAATTCTTTGTCTGACGTTTTGGAGTATTTCTGGAGTTATTTGACGACATTCGGTAATAATACGTTCACGTAACTCTTCTAAGGAACCTGGCTGAGTGGCGTATATTTTACTTTTCAGATATCCCCATAAAAAGTTATCTAAGGGGGACAGATCAGGAGATCGTGGGGGCCATCCAATAAATCATCTTCGTTCAATCCAATGTCTAGGAAAGTTTTCATTTAAGTACTGACGAACCGCTGCAGCAAAATGTGGAAGAGCCCCGTCCTGTTGAAATATTAGGTGATCTTCAAGGTATCGGTTATCGTTTTCTATTATGTCTGTTAAGAGTGGATCAACGGTGTTTTCGAGTAATTCCAAATACATATTACCAGTTAAAGTACCTGGTAAAAATAATGGACCAACAGTCAATACGATCGCCAAATATTCCAGCCCAAACGTTTAACTTTTCTGGATGTTGAGTATGCGTTTCATGAAATACTCTTGGATTGGAATCTGACCAGTATCGACAATTATGTCGATTGACAGTCCCGTTAACATAAAAACTGCATTCATCTAAAAA
Source organism: Psylliodes chrysocephalus (assembly GCA_927349885.1). Taxonomy (NCBI): domain Eukaryota; kingdom Metazoa; phylum Arthropoda; class Insecta; order Coleoptera; family Chrysomelidae; genus Psylliodes; species Psylliodes chrysocephalus. Next base: position 15,541,864 of record OV651818.1, on the reverse strand, counting down.
ACAAATGTTATAATGAAAATGTGGATCTTGTATAGCATGCTCGCTCATGATTTTACAAAATTGCAAGCTGCAATCAAAATCGTCTTCGTTAAGTTCCTGAACTAAATGAATTTTATAGGGATGGATTTTTTTGGCTTTCAAAATTCTCCTGACGGTACAGTCACTTACTCCAGATAATTCTGCAAGCTTTCTTGTACTAAGAGTTGGATCTACAACAACTTGTCCTAAAACGGCTACCTCTACGGCTTCGTTTCTTACTGGATTTTAAATCTGCCGTTTTTTATTTTGAACAGATTCTATTTGTCGAAATTTTGAAATAAGTTCCAAAACGTACTTACGTTTAACCTGTTTGTTTGGGTGTTGCTCATTGAAAATTGTACAGGCAGTGTTAGCACATTCGTTATTTTTTAAATAACATTCAACAATTTCTACTCTCTCCTTAATAGAATAAACCATTTTTATGTTTTACTTGCTAATAGACTTGAAGTATCAATGATGCTAAACTAAAAACTAGCATCTATTTCTTGTGCTCTACAAATGAACTTGATTCTGTGGCGCCATCTAGTGAAATAAGGTGAAGTGATAATGACAGCTGTTTAGTTCGTTCGTGCTTGTTAAATTGTTATGTGTTCTGTCAACTTTGGAAAATATAATTGCAACGTTGCCGGATTGTAATAAAATTAGTAGTTAATGGAAAACTGTGATTGCCCATACCGGTCCATAAATATGCAACAAGAAAACAAAGTAACGACTTCGCCGCCACCCTACGATAAGTCGTAGGGTGGCGGCTTCACTGCCACCAAAAAACATCAACCCATACCTGGCTACGCCGACCGGCATAGACTCCAACGGCCTGGACACAGCTCAAATTGAATTGAAACGTAAACTTTTTCACATAATTTCTTGCGATTGTGCATACCAGTCCATAAATATGCAACAAGAAAACGAAGCAACAACTTATCGTCGCCACCAAAAAACATTATTTCATACCTGGCTACGCCGACCTGCATAGACTCCAACGGCCTGGACATAGCTCCAATTGAATAATTGAAATGAAAAGTCTCAAATAAACAGATTTATATTCTGGTTTTATCATCTGGCCTGGAGCTATTGAAAAAACAGCCACTGTCATTCCTGTTATGTACGTTCTTTTACTATGTTTAACAACTCCACATTTATAGAAATTTAAAATATCAATTGTCATATTATTCATGAACAAAAAAATAATATAGAACGGTATTACTATAGAATATAATTAAAGGGAAGTAAAAGGCTCAAAGTCTGTCGACCACATAAATTTATTAGGTTGGGTTGCAAGCGCTTTCGACCTAAAAGGTCATCATCAGGCAAAAATTTTTGAAAGTGAGTAGGTAGGTAGGTACAATCACTATGTGTCCACAGAAAAAATTAAATGTTGAATTAAAATTTTAAATTGTAAAAATAAAAAATTATACAAATTGGCACGTACTGCCTCCCTCATTCGAGGTTGGATATTGTTTAATCTTGAACCTCGCCTGTCTCCATCTAATGAAGGTGGTTATAAAAGATAATCTCAAATTTGAAGTTCCACATGTGTGCTTAAGGCACCATGTGAAAAATGTAACTTTTCGAAAATTACCGTTGCTCCCCCTAATTTTCGAAAAGTTACATTTTTCACATGGTGCCTTAAGCACACATGTGGAACTTCAAATTTGAGATTATCTTTTATAACCACCTTCATTAGATGGAGGCAGGCGAGGTTCAAGATTAAACAATATCCAACCTCGAATGAGGGAGGCAGTACGTGCCAATTTGTATAATTTTTTATTTTTACAATTTAAAATTTTAATTCAACATTTAATTTTTTCTGTGGACACATAGTGATTGTACCTACCTACCTACTCACTTTCAAAAATTTTTGCCTGATGATGACCTTTTAGGTCGAAAGCGCTTGCAACCCAACCTAATAAATTTATGTGGTCGACAGACTTTGAGCCTTTTACTTCCCTTTAATCTACTTCGGACCACTTTGAGATATGGATAATATTTGGAATTTACTATAGAATATATTTATTTAGAACAAATAACAAAAAACAATTGGCAACATCGCTAAAATGACGCACAGGCGCTCTTAGTGTGACTATCAAATGGAAAAAATGAATTTCTCAATGCTGGGTTCATTTGTAGAGCACAAGAAATAGACGCTAAAAAACTAAAAAACAGACTTGGTAGTTCTGGAAATAAAAACCTTTATTTATTTTACGAAAACATAGGCGTAGTAAGTTCAATTTTATTCCAAAGGCAATTATGTATTAAATTTTTAAAGTTGGCTTTCACATGACAATATTCTTATTTGAACTGACACATGTCATACAGTCAAATTCCTTATAAAATTACCTTTTCAATGATGTGTCACACTTAGTAGTTTCCCTATTTTAATTTCATTAGTAATAGTGACAAAGGGGTGAGAAGGGATGTAGGATAGTTGAGGATATGTGCCTTCAAGATATGCGATCTGTTTCGTTTTCGGTGCCTCACCCTGTATATGTACAAGTTTTGATGAATTTTCTCCAAATACTTAGCCACACAGAATGCATTGTATTGCCTCTAAACATGGCAAAGCTGTGCAATTTTTATGAGGTCGGCAGTATTTTGTAGCGTTCTACTGGTGGGGAGTTCAGTGGTCCCAAATTTTAGGAATTAAAAAAATACATACAATATTTTAATCATAAAACGAAAATTTAATAGACACATAAAACATTAGCAACAGATTAAACACCAGTTGCAAAAATAAAATAGCTACAGAAGAATTAAAGAAATAATAATTGCAATATCTGGTTCCACGTTTAAAGTAATCTGGTTGCCATTCTATGAAGGTATTTGCAGCTGCTATTACGAACCAGACCATCATACAAAGTCCCAAAGGCACCTGGAAGAAAGTTATGATACGTAATTTCCTAAACAATAATGTTAATAAAAATCCAAGCTCGAATAGACCACCGACGTATTGATAAACAGGCAACCAGTCATTGGTTGGGCAGTTATCAATATTGGTCAGTCCTAAAAAAATTTTGAATATGGCTATCATGACACTTATAAAAAGACAGACCAGTTTGAAATCGTGTGTGGTGGCTTTAAGCGGGTTTCTTTTCTTGGGAACTTCGTGGGATATTTTCCTCCAAGCTTTGTCTACTTTCTCTTCTAGAGTTAGTTCAGGCCAGAGTTCGATTATTGGGTTAAATTCTATATTCATCTGGGAACCCGATGAATCTTCTTGGGGAGAATCGTTGTCTTCTATTCTTACCATGTTATAGATTCTTGTTAAAGTAAACATGTCTTCATCATGTTTTTTTTATATATCCGATTGTAGAATGTCAAAAATGACTTAAATATAATATACAACATTGTACATTCACGTTATTAGAATTGAGCAAAACGTGTGACATTCCACCATTTAGACATAAGATTTATAGGCACAGGCATATTTTTGATGCATCTGATGGCTTAACTCCAATTTTTAGTTTTTTGAGTTATGATAGTTCGTTTCACGTTCGTTCCTATTGTCAATCTACGTCAAATTCTCAAGTTAGCGCAAGCGCAAATTAAGAAATAACATCGAGATAAAATAAAATGGAGACGACATAAAATAGTATATTATGCAACGATCATGTAATGATGGTTATTAATACACGAGCATTAACCGGGATACGAAACGAGCCAAAGGCGAGTTTCGTATGGTTTATGCGAGTGTTTTAATAACCATTACATGAGAGTTGCATACGCTATTTTTTCTACACCCGATAAATAATCAAGACCTATAAATATTCTATTTATATTGGCATTGAACACAATAACAGTAATTACTCGTATTTCTATAAAAAATTCTACAAAATTGTAATTAATGGTATTACCTTGGGTATTGGTATTACCACAGATTTTTGGGGCAAAATATTTTGTACTGCATTTTCTCCTTTCTCCGATATGTGTGGAGGAGTCTTCTATATCGCTGATATCAGACATTTTAATATTATAATTATCGAAGTTTAGCTATCTACGAAAATTTAATACGTTTTGACAACTAAAACAATTACATAGGAATTTAGGACAAACGTCAAACATCATGTTTGATTGAAAAATTGTAGGTTTCTATTGATTAAAAATCTGTATCATAATGAAAAATCTGTATCATAATGGGTATCATTATGAAACGGATTATGGGCATATAAGTGCATTATTATAATACTGGTGTAGAAAAACACTATTGTGCGATATTACAGTTGGACGCACTTCAAGTGACGGGAAGGTGTGATGAAAATGGCGGCTTGAGTCGTAATTTGATTTATTTAAAGTCAATATTTTTATATTTAAAGACTGGTGGAGTGAAAATGATTTTATATCATTTAAATGAAGCTATTTACAAAAAATGGCATTTAGTCTCACTAAAACTGACTAGCTGGAGTGCGTTTAAAAACCACGCACGGCGCGTCTGGACCCTATTCTAATGTATGTGGTGAGACGCACCGTGCGAGGTTTCTAAACGCACTCCTGCACTATGCCGAAATTGACATATGACATAAAAGTGTAATGCAAAGGTGCGGTCACTTTAGCATCGTGACATCTCCTCTTTATTCTTCATTAATGGGCAATAACCATGTTGAATAACAGGTGATTAACCTTTTTTTTAAGGTTTCAACTATTATTTCAACCACGGTGCGTAAACTACTACGGATGTCTCTTCCAGTTTACAAGGAAAGGAAATATGAAAAGATATATGACGTAACAGAATTACAAAGACGAGTGACAAAAAGCATTCTACATTAGTTTTTTAAAAAATCTAATATTTTATTTTTGTTTAATGACATTTATATTTTTATTTTTAGACTATTTTACAGTATTAGAGTTTTTATATCGGTATAGTTTGTTTTTTTGAAAGATAAGCTACAAAACAGCAAGGAAAAATTATGGAACGATTTACATAAAATTTCAAATAAATTACCTTTTACTTGAATTATAAAGATGTGTATTATCATGTGAATAGTTTATTTTAAAAATTTTGCCGAACTCGGATTATATTTTGTTTATATTCTGAAATAATTATTTGATATTTTACCGTGCTTGGAGCCTAGCTGTAATGTTGCTGTTAAAACAATTTTTACAAACAAAAAATATCTAAAAATAGCTATGAACACTTCTCGAATGGCAAGTTCCTATTGGCGTGTTAATAAATCACTAAAATTTTGTAAAACATATCTCATCTGGTTATCAAATGAGTAAAGGTCGATCTCCCACGGTCTCCTATCATTTTCCCTTTCTCAAAAATAATTTTAATGTAGAAAAGAAGGGTTCGTTGGACTTCAGAAGAAACATTAAATTTAATGTATATTTTTATTTGAAATAAAAAATATATTCTGTCAGTACCTAGTTATTTTACTATGAATTGTATAATGTACTTAAAAATACCGAATGAAACAACCCAGTTTTATTAGTATAATGAAATGAACACTGCATATTTTCACAGTTTTAACATTGATCTGATACTTTATAAAACATTGGACTCATATCTTTTGTAGATGGTTGCTTTCTGGGAAAGAAAAAAAATAATATACTTACTTCTGATGATTTTTGTTGGTAAAAATTGTATTTGCAACCAGCAACACTACAGCGTGCACCAAGCATGTTCCAATTTTAAATTGATGAGACCACCGTTTTAATTTACAAACTTTGGGTAATAACAGTACTAACCACATCTATTTAGCGGTAACTATTAGACCGAGATCAACCCCTCTTACTTTACTACCAATATTTTTGTTATGTCCTAACCATTTATTAAACTCGCAAATTTTATGAGCCAACCTTGTGTAGATATTAAAGCATATTGTGCATGTAAGTGTTGGATAATACAATTATAATAAGTATTTTTATGGTTTGATGATACTTTTATATATCTAGGTCAATAATAACACATTTTTTTTTATTTTTCCCTACAGCGCTGTTTCTACAAACCAATTGGAAATCAAAAATTATAACAAACAACACCCCAAAATAACAATAAATTTGAACGTATTTCCTCTTTCCCAGTGATTTATTATTCCTATAATTCAAAACGTTCGACTATAGATTTTCTCTTGGGGAAAACAGGTCAAAGTCGATGTTACAAAAGAGTTTTCACTTATAGCTATCCATAAAAGTTCATAAAAGATAAAATATTAGGTTAAGCTGGTCACAAATGTATTCCAGTTTTTGACAGATCGTTAATATTTGGCCGTGAAAAGTTTTCCGAGTTTTCCTAAACGTTTTGTTGTATTCGCTCAAAGAATAGATAATTATATATCTGATAAGGATAAAACATAAATGTACAACCTTTTAATAATATCTATGAACCTACGGCCAAAGGTAAAATGTTCTTCTTTTGATCCAGTGGAATTGGATTGGTTTAAAGTAATAAGTAGTAAGTAGGTAAGTAATAAATAGACCTAGGAATATATGCACCCAAAAAGTAGTTAAATATGGGCATATATATGCCGCAAAATACTTCAATATATGCGTAAAAAATTTAAAAATATGCAGAGCATATGCAATAGGAGTAATTTGTTATTTGATCGAAATAGTTTATTAATATTTATTATTTGTTTTATTTTACAATACCTAATATAATATTTAATAATTATTTAATTATTAACTTAGTTTATTTACAAATCAACATTATTATAAGACGAATGAACAATTGTTTTAATTAGATGTTTCTCTAAATTATCTGTATTAAATGATTGTCTCCTATCAGTAAGTATGTACTTGTAGAAAGAAAAACTCCTTTCGACATCTACAGAAGTAATAGGTGTAAACTTAAATTTTCCTGAAATATCTGGATGAATAGTATTAATATCTTCAAATTACCAGAATAAATATTAGCAAGGTTTCTTAAAACAATAAATCCTTCATTTTTTAAAATTAGATTTGAAAATTTATGAAAAATCGTCTTTCCAATATCGTCCTGGACATTTTTACACTCTGATTCAAACGTCTTAATTAAATTTACGGAAGTCACCAAAGGTAAATTTTTTTGTTCTAAATCTAATATAATTTTGGGTACAAATGCATGATTTTTTAAAAACACTAATTGCTTTGGTAATATGTGATTTTGAAACAACTTCTTTATATTAGATATTCCCTTAGATGAATCATCAAAATCAAATATGATTTCTTTAATTTTTTCATAATTAACTGCGTAAAAAAGGCAGCTTTAAGCCAGTTACCCCACCGAGTAATCACAGGTTCCGGTGGCATCTGTAATTCAGGAAATTTTTCTTTGTACAATTGAGTTCTTAGAGGAGCTATAAGAAATATTTTTTTACATTACTAATTAAATCATTTATTAAAGGAAAGTTAGACCTAATTTCTTCTGCAACTCTGTTAAGGCCATGAGCCAAATATGTAACATTAAGTTTTCATAGAACATTTTTAAATTTTGTGCGGCTTTTACCATGTACGGGGCAGCATCGGATAACAGCAATAAACATTTTTCTGTTGGAACGGCTTCCGGAAGAAAAAAGGAAGACAATTCTGTATGAGTTATTGTCAAGTTATTTGTTTTATCTAATTGCTTTAAAGCGATTAGATATGGACCAATTTGCATTTCTTCGCGTAATGTACCTATCATTAAATGGGCTATATATCGACCACAAGAGTCTGTTATTTCATCCACAATAATGTAGAAATGGTTTCCAACGGTAATCTCACGAATTTTTTCACGAGTCTCAATGTACAAACTGTCAACACCACGTTTGCGTAATATACTTTGCTCTGGAATATTAAATTTACAGTATTTTTGCAAAAATGATCGAAGATTTGGATTATTTAATCGTATTAAAGGGATATTCGAAGTCACTAAAGCTTTGCATAAATCTTCATTAAAAATAGCTTGTTCACTTCTAGACGACCCAGATTCTAAATATTGTTTCAAGGGAAGTTTACTTTGTCTGCGAGTGTCTTTAGATTTCTGCTTTGCTATATGTGAGGGTGTTTTCGCGTGTTGGTCGATTTGAAACTTTTTTTTACAAGGAATCTAAAACAAATAAATTCCTGTAGATATTGAAGTTTTAATTAAATTAAATAAATGCATACGTTGTAAAGTTGCCCTACTTTTTTTTAACTCTGAGTTGAAATAATAGTTTACTGTTGTTTGATTTATCATTGTGAAAGGTCAAAATAAAATATAAAATAAAAAAGTACTTACAATTTTAGAACATGTTTTACAAAACACCTGGTTATCACCTTCTACAACAAAATCTGAATAAGATTTTACCCACGACTCAATTAATTTTGCCATTTTTCCCACTGGTTAACACAACACAACAATAAAGACTGAAATGAAGTTGAAAGTAAACTGAGTCATTTAGAAATTTGAAGATTTTAATACAACTACCTAAAAGGATATTTAGCAAAATTTGTTGGTTTAAGGAGGGTGTTTATAATTTAATCCTCTTAAGTACCTACACCATTAACCGTAATTTATTACAGGGAAAAGTTAGTCCTTCAAAATTTTAGGAAATCGACCTGTAAAGGCATTTCACAAAATATTATTTTGGTCCATAACTCATAACTTTAATATGTCCAGCCAATTAGTACGTCAGATATATGCCAAACAATTAACAAAATGTAAATATTTGCATTCAAAATCCAAAATTGTATATATATGCAACATATGCAAAATATGGCGTTTTGGATATATTCCTAGCTCTAGTAATAAAGAACATAACATAACCCAAGTAATTTTTCTATTTTTTGGGCAATGTTACTACGAAAGATTTATCCAAGTTCCAAGTAAATCTACTTGACTAAAAGTTATTTTAAAAATTTAAACTATTTGCATCAATTCCTAAACTATTTTCTTAAACTTGAAGGATGTTATAAAGTAGGATGAAGGTGATGCCGACCTAGAAATGAAACCTAATAGTTTTGATGCCTTTGCTGTTATCATATCTATAGGTGCCTGAAAAGACAATTTACTATTCATTATGATACCTAGATCTTTAATGGTATCAACTCTTGATACACTATGATTGTTAATTTGATAGTCATGTATGATGGGTGACAAAATTTTGCTAAAAGATATACAGAAGCACTTCCTAATATTTAGATCCATTTGGTTTAGATTGCACCATATATTCAGGGAGTCAAGATCTGTTTGCAATTCAATTATATCAGAATGTGAATTAATAGATTTGAATAACTTAAAATCATCTGTAAAAAGTAAGGTATTGGCTAAATTTTAATGCATCACAAATGTCGTTAATAAACAGATTAAATATCATCGATTAACCCCGTTTATCTGCTAAGGTAGGAATCGTATATTATTTTTTATATTGGCTTTTTATAATTAGTTGGGACACCCGTGTGACAAGTGAAAAATTTTGATTCATATCCAGGATATTTTATTTCATCCCTCAGTGGGAAACCGTTGGCAATTTTTATTTGAGGCTGGACATAGACTAGACTCCGAGTGCTCTCTTTATCAACGACTATATCCAATTTCTCTCAAAAACCGCCCAGTTAACATCGAAGTGAGAGATTCGACCTGTTTTCGATTTTTTATTATTTTATTGTTTTTTTTTTCCTTTTTTTCCTTTTTCGAAAGTTCGATCCGTCCTCCTGATGACATTATCTAATTTCCCAAAAAGACGTTTAAATTAATTTCCGCGCTTCACTTCGTATAAAATTTCTTTTCTTTTAATTTGTTATTCAGCCGTATTTGAATCATTCCCCATCCACAATTGGTTATTAAATGAAGCCAGACGACTTCTGTAAAATTAAATTCACACACACGCTCTCGATCGACTCTGGGCAAAATTCAAAATATTATTTTCTACGATCGTCCGTCCGCCGTTCAAAACACCGCGTAAATATCATATTTATCACTAGACGAAAATTTTCGCTTTCCATCGCTTTGTTATTAAGATACGAGGGGGTTCCGACAACTTTGATTTCATTTATTTGCTTGCATTTGATTACCGTCTAATTACATTGTTTTCAAGTGTATTAATTTATTTTCCATAAATTTTCCGTATACTGGGCGTTTCACGATTCCCAGACCGATTAGCCTCCTGTGCTAATGAACCATAAATATTTCCCTATGTTTAAATAATTTTCAATAATAATAATTTATTTTTCATAAATTTTCCGGATATAAGGATCCGTCAATATTTAAATATTTTCCAATTGTAATAATTTATTTTCATAAATTTTCCGGATATAGGGATCCGTCAATATTTAAATCATTTTCAATTGTAATAATTTATTTTTCATAAACTTTTCGGATTTAGGTATCCGTCAATATTTAAATAATTTTCAATTGCAATAATTAATTTTAATAAATTTTCCGGATATAGGGATCCGTCAATATTTAAATAATTTTCAGTTATAGTAATTTTATTTTTAATAAATTTTCCGAATAGAGGAAGCCGTTCATATTTAATTACCATTGTATTTATTTTTTTGTAAATAATTATTTTATTACCTATTCCTGTGTTTCTCTTATTACTGGTTCTTAACCGTTCTATTTCAGGGTACCGTAGGGTACGAGGTGTAAAGGAGATAAGTGTTTTATTTTTATTTATTCTAGTGTGGTGGCTACCTAGCAGTGACCGCCTGGAATTATTTTTACCTCCACTGAGTTTACCTTGAGTACACTCTGGTGTACCACAGGGTCGCAGAGCAAACTGCGATACCAAAACTGACGCCTGAGCAACCCCTATTCGGGAATCACCATCAAAGCGCCATACAGACTCGCTAATTCACTGTAGGTGAACCAGAAGCCTGTCACAATAATCCAGTCTGTTTTGGAGCAATCGAAAAAGCTTTCTTGTGCTCTTTTTGATTTATTTGCCACACTTACTTCCAAATAGACTGGATCATGATCAGAGCTCCGTGGTAGTACCAAACTTACTGACGTGAGAACTCAGCCGATGGTTTATCCAAGAATTAAAGTGACGAACATGGTAGAAAAATTTGACGATGCGACCTTATTGGACTACTTAAAGACTCGAAATAAATCATGTTTCAGTGATAATTCTACTTGTGAAATTGTTAATGTTAAACCTCATAAGAATAATGCTAAATTATTTCAAGCTGTCTTGCAGGTTGATTCTAATACGTATCAAAGGGCAATGAAATTAGGCAAACTGGCTGTTGGATTTGATTTTGACTGTCTGGTATACTGTGCTATTGAACCTCGTAGATGTTTTAATTGATGGGGACTACATCACTTAGCAACTTAATGCAATAAAAATGAGCCTACCTGTCTAAAGTGCTCTCTAAACCATTTTTCAAAGGACTGTCGTTCCAAAAATGTCCAATGTTGCAATTGCTTTAACCTTAAAACTAATCATAACTTAAATATACCAGTTGATCATGCAGCATGGGATAACGATTGTCATTATTATACAAAAGCGCTTACAAAGTTTAAAAACAATATTATACCTTCTCAATAGCAAATACTGACCTTTACAGTTACTCAAAAGAGTAACTTTATTGCTCCACCTGATGCAAATATTCCTTACATTTCTTTTTATTACCAAAACGTTCCTGGACTTAGAACAAAAACGACCAAGCTTATGGACAACGTTTCAACCATTACTCAATTCTCTGGTTATTTTCTCACCGAAACATGGTGCAATAGTACTATTATGGATGGGGAATTGTTTGATCTTAGTCAATTTGATATTTATAGAGCTGACCGTAAATATGATATAACCGGTACTTCAAGAGATGGTGGAGTATTAGCTGCCGTAAGAAAAGATTTATGCTCAAACATATTAGATATAACTTACTGAGGTTATTATCAATATTGATGTTCTACTAATAAAAATCAAATCTCGTAATGTAAATATTTATATTTTAATTTTGTACATACCACCAGCTACGTCTACTAGAGACTATGAAATGATATTTGAATATATTTCGATGCTTACTATTCTGTATAATCAGAAATTAATGATAATAGGTGATTTCAATGTTCCTGAATATATAGCTCAGATTATTGGTCCGAGTTTTTCTATCAGACTAAGTGCTGTTAGGAATTTTGCAAATTTCTTTGTGTTACCACAATTAAATCAGGTTAAAAATAAATTTGGTCGCATGTTAGACCTCATTTTTTATAACGACCAATGTGAAGTTGTAAGATCGGAGGAAACTATTGTAAAAGAAGACGACTATCATCTAGCACTCAAATTAAATATATCACAATATAAAAAAATAAATAATGTAACTTATAATTCTTCTTCAGTAGAATTTAATTTTAAAAAATCCAATAACGCGACTCTCTACTTTGACCTCCAATCTATCGATTGGAATTTTTTAAATAATATAACTGATGTGAATGACGGTGTAAAAAAACTAAATGAAAAACTTTATGAATTATTTTCACATATTCCAAAAAAGAAAGCTAGTAATAAAATGCATCCTCCATGGTTTAATGGGTCTATTATCAAAATGATCAAACAAAATGATAAAGCTCATTGTCGGTTTAAGTCTACAGTTTCTCTTGAGGCTTTAAATACATTCAAATCCGCACGTACTAATGTTAATAGACAAGTTAAGCTTGCACACTTTCAATGTGCAGAAATAATGGAAAATAATATTCAGGAAATCCCTCAGAAATTTTGGACATACGTAAACTCTTTTAAGAACTCCTCAAGCTTTCCATCTTTAGTACAAATTAATAATGATGTATTGGATAATCCATTAGATATTGTGCAGGCATTTGCAGAGCATTTTTCAAACAATTTTACATTACCAACACGTACTATCGCATCTGTTCAATCAACTTCTGTTAATTTACCTTTTTTATCTATAAATCATGTATCTAATAAATAAGTGGTAGACGCTATAAAAAGATTAAAGCCAAACATGACAATGGGACCTGATTATATTCCTTCCTTCTTCATTAAAGATTGCGCACACATTCTTTCAACCCCACTGTGTAATATTTTTAATTTAATATTGAAAACAGCCATGTTTTCTGATTTACGGAAATTATCTCGCGTTACACCAGTTTATAAAAAGGGAACCAAAGATGATCTTGACAACTATAGACCTGTTAGCATACTTTGTAATTTTTCCAAAGTATTTGAAATCATTATTCATACATACTTATCTAGACATCTTTCGGGTTCATTATCGCAATACCAACACGGATTTATGAAGGGTAGGTCCACTGTGTCGAATTTTGTGTGCACAACACAATTTTTGGCAGAGAAGAAGTCAGGTCGATGTTATCTATACCGACTTTTCTAAGGCATTTGATAGAATTTGATCATCAAATCCTATTACAAAAATTAAAGTCTAAGGGACTATCTGATCTTCTTCTTTTACTTATCAATTCTTACTTAGAAAATAGACGTCAGTATGTGCAACACCAAGGATTTAGATCAAACCATTTAAAGGAAATTTCAGGTGTACCGCAGGGTTCGGTTCTTGGGCCTCTTCTTTTCATAGTTTTTATTGATGACATTATTGGCAAAAGCACATAAGTAAAATACTTAATGTATGCTGATGATTAAAATTTTTTTGCTGAAATACGGAACTTTGTTGATTGCACAGCTTTACAAAGTTGTTTAGCTGAATTATTGCTATGGTGTACTAAAAATTATTTGCATTTAAATCCTGGTAAATGTAGTGTTATGACATATACTACGAAAAAAATCATATTTAACCTTTTATTATCAGATCAGTGGCACTGTGTTAAGTAGGTGGGAGTTTATTAAGGATCTGGGAGTCTATTTTGACAGGGAATTAACTTTCGCAAGGCATATTGAGCAGACAGTTATGTGTGCTTCACGAAGTCTTGGTTTTGTAATTCGAAATTCCAAACAATTTAAAAATATACATACAATGAAGTTATGGTTATTAGTTTTGTTAGATCTAGACTTGAGTATGCGTCAGTTGTATGGAATCCATCACTTAACATTTATAGTAGCGCTATTGAAAATGTGCAAAGAAAATTTATGAAGTCCGCATCATATCTTCTAGACAATATCTATCCTGCTAGAGGATTTCCTCATGGTCAACTGTTGTCGCGCTTTGGTTTAATGGAACTGCACATACGCCGTAAAATGCAGCTATTTTCATTCCTATGGGATATTTTACATGAATGGCTAAACTGCATTGAGTTTCAGGATTATATCAACATTAAAGTACCCCGCCCTGGCCTAAGAATATACTTAAGCTTTTACTTGCCAGCTGCAAATACAAATATTTTGAACGGTTCTCCAATTTTTCAAATGATCAATAATTATCATCGCCTTCAAGACAGTTTGGATATTTTTAGTTATAAGAAAATAGATATTGTTAGAGCAATTACCATAGAAACTGAGTAGGTATTTATCCTGCTTGGTAAGTTGATAATATATCGTTTGTGTGTTTTTATTTTATTTTAATTAATTTTTTAATTTTTTAAATTTGTTTCATGCTCCTTCAAGAACTTAAAAATAACTATTTTACCTTCAGTTTTCCTTAAAAATAGGCTTTATTGTACTTCTTATTTGTTTCATGTTCAGTCATATCTGATGTTCTTAACTCGTTTGTGATGTATATCATTAATATATTGTATTTGTTTTTGATTTATGTTCATCCCACTCTGTAATTAGTTTTTAACTGTTGAGTGGTGTACTAAATAAATAAATAAATAAATAAATATTAAATCGTAAGTTTTATTTAATTCTAGCTTGTGCAATAATATCCAATGTCCTAAGAAGCCATATGGGGAACAAAAATTTCCAAAATTGTCTTTGTTATAGGGCAATAAAACTTTTAAATGCGTAATACTCTAACAGAAAAGGATAGTATTCTTCCCAACCGACCATATGATGGCATTTATTTATATTCGATTTTAATCTGTATCAATGTACGTTGTTATCATTTCCTTTGGAATGTCAGCTGTTTGAAGTTTATGTAAACAATTATAATCAAGTGTTGCTTGCTTACTTGCTTGGGGAGAAATGTTTATCTAAGGGATCAAGCTAAACTAGTTGACATTACACCTACTTACTCGTATATATAACACCGTTGGAAGTAGGTTACTGACAAGGACAAAGTTAATGTAGATTGTAGAGGTTCCCGCAATGTGTCAACTAAGAACTTATAATTTATCGGTAAGACGGCAAGAAGTTGCAATATAAATTTCAAAGTTTTAATTAAGATGCTTTTCCTTGTATAAGTAATGGGTTATTTGAACTTCTGGTTTGCAGAGTTAATCGTTTTATTTTCTCATAAATTTGTCTTAGAACGTTGGAACATTTATAAACCATGTAATTTAAAAACACATTACAATAAACTTTATTTTGCGGTTTAATATGACCAGTGGCGATATAATGGAGAATAGTTAAAAGGAGCAGAAATAATTAAAATGTTTTTGGAACAAGGTTTCTAATAATAAGGTTACGTTTATTTATTTTAAACAGTTTAATTATTCTGATTTATAATCACTAAATAATATTACACCAACTTATTTTACAATTAATTTATTTATACTCAAAACTACACTTACGGATTCTTTACACATTCTACTGCACTCGTCCAAGTTGGCTACTGGGCCGAGACTTTTAGGCCGTATAGGGACCGTGCGTGAAATATAGAGGCAGCACTACTGCCGAACTTAGCCCTCTCTAGTGTTTAATTTTAGAATTAAATGGGTAAACATTGCAAGTAAATAATGAAGGGTATTTTTTTAAATATTAAATATAGTTAAAAATAGATACCGGTCCGTACCAAACAATCGTGTACATGGTCAAAATGACGTAAAATGTGAAACATTATTAAAGTCTGGACATGCATATACATTTTAAGCAAAAAATTTAAATGGCCAAGTGACAATAAATTGTAAAGTTGTACCTTAAACAAGTGTATCCAATGTTAAAATATCGGTATTTAGTAACACTGAATTTAAAAGTATTACAATAACATTTAAAAAATGTAAATTAATAAAAAAGATTGATAATAATAATTATAAATCTTTTTAGCTTTATGTTAATCGAAATGTCATTTATCCACTGGCGTTTATGAGATGTTCAATGATACATATATTATAGATTGCTCACCCAACTATAAAAAAATTATGAAAAGCGGGTTGCAATGTGCCTTTCCTAGTGCTCACTAAATAGAGCCGTTCTAGCCCAAATGTGTTTTAAAATAAAATTTCAGCATTTTAATCTTTAGAAAAAGAAAATAATTAAAGTTTTACTTCAAGACATGTCATTATGTATTTGGAAAGTTAAGTTTTCATGTAGTTAAATAATATTAAGAGATCTAAACAATTTTTATAACAGATGAATATAAATAATGTTAGACTACTATTTCAGAAACAATTCTACATAAAATACATAATTGCAATATGTAATACAATTTTGAAAAGGTAATGTAAACAATTTTGATATGAGGTATAAACAACTTTGGTAAGAGTTGTAATTGGACACTTATCTATTATTCTGAATAATGTTTAATGGTAATGTCACTAAAAAAAATTACAAAAAAATCACTGGATTTTTAATATTTTAAAGTTTGTTACAATCTCTTTTGACAGTAATTGCAATGTATTATTTATGATTTGTTTATTTTAATAATAAATGAGAAATAGTTAATAAATTGTAAAGAGGGCCGTGATATTTTTGTCAAATTGGTCATTCTTATTTCATAACATTCTACATTAGTTTTAATCAACAGAATAAACCATTATCTGTAAAATTATATTTATATAAAATGTTCATTTAAATATGTAAAAATCTTAATGACAAGAAAACACTAAAGATTCTAATTTCTAAACCGGTTCTGTAAATGATTTCTTTACAACTAAGTACTCAAAATTGATACAAGCTAGATAAAAAGAAAACTTTGCCCAGTGAAATACGCTTTTCGTCGTCTGATTTACATATGGATAAGCAATCTTTGTAATTATGTATATCATTGGGTGTGAGGCATAATTTTGCTCTGTGGAAATTTATAAAATTTCTTTACTATCGAATGAAATCCAGGTTTCTAAAGTGATGTGTTTGTACATCCACGGATGCAACAAGTTTTTTCGATATTGATATTACGAAAATAATTCGACTTCATTTTATTAATAATTATTAAACAATAAATGCCGTATAAAACATTAATAAATACCCCCCAAAAAGTTCACATTTTTGTCACCAGTTAGCGTTAAAGTCATGACGCACGGTCCCTATACAGTGGGGAGAGAAATATCGGCCAAGTTTAGTTAAACTTTTAAATTGAAAGTGTCATTATGACAAGTATAAGACAAATTATTAACGATAACGATACTGTGAATATTTTAAGTAAAGTTGCAAGAGATGAATTAATTCAGGAGTTGGAAAAGCAGAGAGAGAGAGAGATATGCTATATTGTCGTAAAAAAATTTACAAAAATTTTATAGACAAAGCGTGTAACTTAAATACTAAACATATTATAAAAATAACTAAACAGCAGAAAAAACAAACAGAAACAAACAGACAAAATAGGAATAACAATTGCAATGGATATGCAATATCCGTCATTATAATTATTCTAATTTAATTTTTAAATTTAAATTTAAACTTTAATATTTAATTATTTAATTAATGCCATTGTATGTGGAACTCAAATGTCTAAGGTACGTTATACAATTCTGCTACTGTGTAATATGGTCTTTCTAGAAGAAAAGCTTTTTTCTACACCCGTATTATAATAATGCACTTATATGCCCATAATCCGTTTCATAATGATACCCATTATGATACAGATTTTTCATTACGATACAGATTTTTCATTACGATACAGATTTTTCATTACGATACAGATTTTTCATTACGATACAGATTTTTCATTACGATACAGATTTTTCATTACGATACAGATTTTTAATCAATAGAAACCTACAATTTTTCAATCAAGCATGCTGTTTGACGTTTGTCCTAGGTTCCTATGTATTTGTTTTAGTTGTCAAAACGTATTAAATTTTGGTAGATAACTAAACTTCGTTAATTATAATATTAAAATGTCTGATATCAGCGATATAGAAGACTCCTCCACACATATCGGAGAAAGCAGAAAATACAGTACAAAATATTTTGCCGCAAAAATCTAGGGAAATACCAATACCCGAAGTAATACCATTAATTACAATTTTGTAGAATTTTTTATAGAAATACACGAGTAATTATTGTTATTGTGTTCAATACCAATATGAATATAATATTTATAGTTCTTGATTATTTATCGGGTGTAGAAAAAATAGCGTATGCAACTCTCATGTAATGGTTATTAATACACTCGCATAAACCATACGAAACTCGCCTTTGGCTCGTTTCGTATCCCGGTTAATGCTCGTGTATTAATAACCATCATTACATGATCGTTGCATAATATACTATAGCCAGTCTTCGGAACTTATCGTATGTATTTATAGATTTTAATTGCATCGGAAGGTTATTATACAATTTTTTGGCATTGTAGGTAATGGAATGTTTTAATAGGTCAGAAGTGGGCATTGTTAAATAAACATCAGTCTCTAAATTTCTTGTAGGATATCTACGAGTCGGTCTTTCGGATAAATTTTGAATGTGCTTGCGAACTAAGCAGACGGATTCGAAAATAAATAGAGCAGGAAGGGTTAGAATTTTGAAATTTTTGAAGTAATTTTCGCAATGTGTCCTACTACTTAAACCAAATACATAGCGGATTGCTCTTTTTTGCAGTTTAAAAATAGATTCGAAAAGGTATAAGCTACAAGAACCCCAGAAAGGTAAACCATAGCGAAGGTGAGATTCGAATAAGGAAAAGTAGGTTATTAATGCAGTAGAAGGAGTCAGCTCTTTAGAAACCGATTTAATGGCAAAACATGCGGAGAATAATTTTTTTGCTAAGGTATCTATATGAGCAGACCATTTTAGAGAATCGTCTATATAAAGACCTAAAAACTTGATTGAAGTCACCGTTTGGATCAGATTATTGTTTAAAGTTATAGGTTGTAAAGTACTTCTGTAAGACAATGCTACAGTTTTACTGGTGTTGAAACAAAGTCCATTCGAATCAGACCAGGACTTAATAGTCACTAGATCTTCACTTATGATAGATTGTAATGTCTGCATGTTAGAATTATTCCAGGTTACACTGGTGTCATCAACAAATAAAGTAATTCTACCACTTATTCTTAAGTCTGTGATGTCGTTGATGAATAATAAAAACAAAATTGGACCTAATACTGATCCTTGAGGTACTCCACTGCTTATTGCTAGATTTGTAGAATCCTCACCATTCGCCCGCACCTGTTGATTTCTATTTTCTAGGTAAGTTTTAAACCATTGTAAAGGAGAACCCCGTATGCCATAAATTTGTAACTTATTAATTAAAATATCATGATTTACACAATCGAAGGCCTTTGCGAAGTCACAAAATACTGAAGCGGTGAAAAGTTTATCATTAAGTGATGTGTATATTTCATTAAGAACGGAAAACATTGCGTCGCTAGTGCATTTTTTAGGTAGAAAGCCATACTGATGAGCTGTGAGGATGTTATGCTTGAAAAGAAAGGGCAAAAGACGGTTTTTCATTAGCCGTTCTACTATCTTCGATAAGGTAGGCAATAACGCGATAGGTCTATAGTTACAGGTTTTGGTTTTGTCGCCATCTTTATGAAGTGGGATTATTATAGCTGTTTTTAGACAGTTAGGAAAGAGACCAATTTCAAAGGATTCATTAATCAGTGAAGTTAAAATGTTGATTACTACATCCGGTATATTTAGAAATATTTTGGTGGACAGGCCATCAATTCCACAGGAAAATTTATTTTGGATGTTGTTTATGGTTTGCACTAGTTTATGCTTGTCTACTGGTCTTAGGAAGAAACTTTCAGTGATCCTTTTAGTAGGTAGGATGAAGGAGAGAGCATCCTGACTCGGAGCTATGTTAGATTTGATATTTTTACTTACATTTACGAAATAATTGTTTAGTTCATCTGGGCTTGGATTTACACTGTTTGAAGAACGGGTTTTATTCCTTAAGTCATTTATTATAGACCAGGTTTCTTTGGAGGAGTTTTTAGCTCTTGCGATGCGATTTTTGTAATAGTTTTTCTTAGCAGATTTGGTGATTTTCCGATACAATATTCTGTAGTTGTTGATATAGTTTAATATTAGGGGATTATCTGTATACTTTTTAATATACATGAGTGACCTCATATTTTTAGATGATGTTCTTATTCCTTTAGTTGTCCAAGATTTATGACATTTAGTTTTAATGGGGCGAAGGGGGAAAGCTGTATTGAAACACATAATTATTTTATTTAAGAAGTCTAAAAATTTAGAGTCAATATCTTCAGAAAGACCATTCCAATTAGTAGTTAGACATAAATTATAGAAATTTTTGAAATTATGCTTAGAGAAAATTCTACCTAGCTGACGGACTTTTTTTGGAGCTGTACGGGGTATCAAAAATTTGGCAAATACTGCTTCGTGGTCTGAGAGACCTGAGCTAATTACTTGGTGCTCTACATCAACGGGTTTAAAATCAGAGACTACGTAATCTATAATTGTAGATGTTGTTTCTGTGATTCTAGTTGGAGAATTTACGTGCATAGTGAGACTGAATGATTCAAAAATATTGATCAAAGACTTTTGAGTAGCACATACATTAGCAAAGTCAATATTAAAATCGCCGCATAAAATTTTCTTACTTTTTATAGGCAATGCGTCAAGTAGATTAAGAAGATTCTCTAGAAAGAGGTGAACATTTGATTTAGGTGTTCTATAAATACAAATAATAAACAAATCAATGTTTTTGTTGTTTACAATGTTGTTTACAATGGAAAAAGGTGACTGTATACGGACACAACAATTTTCACTATTTTCACTATATTCGCTATATTCTTAATGCAAATGATACTACTTACTATTTTTGATCAATTTAACTGCGGCAGAACCAAAATAACCAAAGTTAATATAAAAAAAATGTGTATTAATCAGAAAATAAACCATTGTTTTGATATAACCTCAATTTTGTTAAAAAAAAACCTCTATTTTTATCTATAGCCATGTTGCCAATGTATTTAATAAAATATCGGACAATCGATAACACTATCAATGGTAACGTACGGCAATCGAGTACCAATTCCATAAAAATTAATAATGTTACATCATGTCTAAAATACTTTTCGAAAACTGTTAAACATAATTACTTTGTGTAATACAAAAATTTTTAAACTTTTTTTAAAATATGAAATTTATTATCTTATATATGCACTGTCAACCTTAGACTAGGTAATAAAGAGAGGACGCGTAACAAGAATATCGATCACACATAGTATTCTGTGCCGATTATCTATTATAAGGGGACAAAGCCTATTGATTTTTAACAAATCTGATTAAAAATAGGGGGTTAAGATGGAGTGAAATTAAAAAAAAATCCTAAATTAAAAATAAAAAACGAAAATCAACATGAAATTTTTATTAAAAATGAAGCTTTATAAGAAGATAAAGCCTATTGATACTAAAAAAAAATATGAATATATTGGGGAGTTAAAAGGAGGGTTAAAGTATAAAAAAAAATCCTAACTGAAAAATGATATAAACGAAATTTTTTGCAAACATCAATATCTAAAAGGAGAAGAAGCAGTTTAATTATAAACAAAATTTGATTAAATATAGGGGATTTAAGGGGCGTTGAAACTACAAAAAAAAAATTAAAAATTTTTAATAAAAATCAAGCTCTATAAGGAGATGAGGCCTATTGATTGTGAAAACAATCTAGTTGAAAATGGGGGTTAAGGGGATCTGTTAAATTGCGAAGAGTATCATTTAGAATGCCAGACATTACATATCTTTTTCTAGTTTGTATTATGATGGGACTGATCTTATAAAATAAACATTTAAAACATTTTAGTTCTTATTTTATTTGCCAATAAAAGGTATTTAATAAATATATTTTTTTATTTGACATCTGTGACAAATTGTGAAAATGATTAAACTTAAAATAAAAACTAAAAAATGGTAGGTAAAGTTTCATATAAAATTTTTTACACAAAAATCAATGTCAAGCTTTCTACATAACCCGATATATATTTAAAAATAATCTCAAATTATGAAGAAAAGTCAGTTTACTAACTAATAATGTTTATAGATGGTTTTCAACGTACTAAAAACAAAACAAATATTACACTAACTAAAATATTCATTTATTAATAGTTGTAATGCTTGAAAACAGTATGATGTTGATAATAATAACTGCACTTAATACAAACTTAAATAATAAAACAGCGATATTGACTATTGTACAAAGTTGTGATCTGAACTTACAAATTATAAAATTATTGGAAAAAGTGAACACCCCTTTTAAATTACGACAAGCAGCCACTGCTTATAACTAAGTAGAATGCCACTAGAGCCTTCTTAAATGTACAGTGTGCCAGTGTGCATAACAATATAATCTTAATTTAATTCATAGACTAATTGATATATTAAATATAATAATTCGAAATTCGACGTTCGATGTTATTTTAAACTTTAAAATAAATTGTTGTTTAAACCTACCTTATTTTGAATTATGATACCCCCTAAAATAGTGTAATGCAACGGCAATGGTTTTTTATTTACTTGCCTATGAAACGTTATAGAACTGAACTTGAGATACTTTCTCGAGCACATAAGCACATTTTAAATGAATTAAATGAACCAAAATTAATTAAACCACAAAAAATTTTCAATTAAAGTACAAAATAAACTCAAAATGAACGATGTCAGCACAAAATAACCATAAAATTGCAACTGTATTCCTGTTAATTTTTTGTTAACTAATCAAATAGCGTAACCAAAAAAGCGAATATCCAATCAAGTCGTGTAACCACTGCTACATAGTGGTGGAAGATGCTGGTTACAATAATTGCATTTTATTTATTTATTTGTCTAAGAATTAACCCTCCCGAAACACTACGTTTATGTGCGACGTACGATGCTCCTTTCCCCGTCTGGTATATGCTGCGTACAAAAGGTTTATTGGTTCAACAGTGTAAAGGGCGAGTCTACCTTAGATAATAAAAATATGATCTCTATAGTGTTCGTGGCCATATCGCATGTTTAGTCTCTTTTAAGTTGTTTAAAGTTATCCGTCTCTTCCACAGGTATAATCTTAAGAACACTTAACAAAATCAAACAAAACAAAACAATTTTATCTAAATTAGTTGCGAAAAAGATAAAGGTAAATATAATCAGCCGAGGTCCATGATGGCCATCGAATGGCACTCCTTTAAATCCCTTTAAATTGTAGTGTAGCGCTAACTCTCTCGATTTATGTTTGTCGCTCTAACTGACCCCTGTTATTATAACTACTCTTTGCTTTTGTTATGAATTTTAGCATACGAATATATTTTGTATCTTGGGAAACAAATTGTATTCTAAAATAGACACAGATAATGCTTTGAAACTTTAGAAGTCAAGTGGAAATACAAAGTCAGAAAATAAACATCGGACACGTATGCACACTCCAACCACACTTTTAACAAAATAACCTTTACTGTTATAGTTCTATTGACTTTCCTTGTCATCTCAAACACTTTGGGTTGCTCTCTAATGGATTTCGTCTGTCTGCGTTGTGTTAGGATAAACTACAGGTTCGGTAACTTTTCGGGAAAAGTTTAGTTTTCTTGTAAAGAATTCAAGAATTCTTGCTTTCCACCGATGTCACTAATTTTAAAAAAATCTACTAAAAGTTCTGGTTAGCTTAATTGAATTCCCAGAAATGTATTTATCTTTATAATGTTGTTTTAGGATAAGCTCGTGGAACTTCGATTGTTAATTTTGACATCCAAATGTAAAAACACTATGGTAATTAAATAAAAATACTGTATTATTTTTTGTTCTTTTTAGAATATAAATATATCTAAATAAATAATTTTATAATGATTAAATAAATAGATTTTTAACC
Organism: Psylliodes chrysocephalus; assembly: GCA_927349885.1. Taxonomy (NCBI): domain Eukaryota; kingdom Metazoa; phylum Arthropoda; class Insecta; order Coleoptera; family Chrysomelidae; genus Psylliodes; species Psylliodes chrysocephalus. Next base: position 15,517,942 of record OV651818.1, on the reverse strand, counting down.
TTTAAAATTTTCTCTTAAGGCAAATTGTAAGGAAAGGATTACGCAAGATATAAATCTTTCTTTCTCCTCGACCGTTGCTGTTTTGTTCTGGCATCCCAAAACCTGCACGTATCTGTATTCGCATCATGGCTGTCTTATAGCGGTTGGGGATTCCTATATACACTGACAGATGATGTAATTACTGAGTTTGGGAAAGATAGCGTCGCCCTAAAGCCTTCCACGATCTTCCGTAATACGGCGGCGAATACGAGAGAGGGCTGTGCAATTGGCTTTTTCCACTCCAACCCTGCTCAATAAAATTCGCTTTATGTACAAAACAGGGAACCGGTAGTGGCTTTTTCAGGGACTTCTACTACTTTGCATGTGATTATGTAATGTTATTTCTTGATGATAATCATCTCTGGAACACTCTTTGTCGCTTATCATTATTGTTTTTTTTTTACATTTGCAAAGCATCTCATATTTATTTATTCATTTATTTCATAGTTCTAAACAGGCTACATTCTTAATTACATAGAATTTTACTATGAATGTTATATAAATTTAAAAGTAGATTAATCTATTGTAATCAAAGACATTACAACATAGAGACAAAATGTTTCATTTATAAATCCCATACAATTGCGGACTTTTATTATTTTAAAATTATTAGTGAGTGGAAGAGAGAAAGACAGTTTAGGACCGGCTGGCAACGTTGTAAACAGTGTCCATAATAAGTTCGCCAGTGGCGTAGAGTTTTAAACTTACCAGTATTGTCAGAGTAGTATGTTAAAAAAATACGTAAATAAGTAGGTAGGTATATTTTTTTAGGAATATAATTATGATGATTTTTTCATGTAGGTAAATTCAAGTACAAGTAAATTCAAATACAAGAAAATTTAAGTTACCTTCCGATTTTTATTATTTATTGGCATTTACTATATATTTGCCTGGTTGTTATGTTGGGAATGGGGTGTTAATACACTGCGACCTAAAAGATCTATTATGCCCTCTTCTGTCGCCAATGCACCAAGGAAATGTCTTAATGCCTATAACGACCCTTCCAATCCTATTTTCTCAAGGAAGTGTAGGATTTGAAGTGGCTTCAAGTTAGGTAAATCTCCCTCTTCTATGTGATATCCTCTAAGATATAGTGCCCTTAGATTCTGGAGTGCTACACATTCAGTTAGGATGTGAATGGAGGTTTCGTCCTCCTCCTCCTCCTCACAGAATCTGCACTCACTATCCTCTACTACTTTCAGTTTACTTAGGTGTCCTTTTAGTCGGCAATGCCCGGTAAGGATCCCTGTTACAATACGTAGCCTATTCTTGCTCAGGCCGATGCAGGCTTCTGATCTTTTCTGGTTATATTCACCCAGAAGTATCTTGGCCTGTCTCAGCCCCAAGAGATTTGACCAATTATCGGTTCTTCTGCCATTTGCCTGGTATGATTTTAACCAAAATTATTTAAAATTTTAAATTAACATTAAGTAGGTAGGGGTATCTAAATAAAACACATATTATAATTTTTTAATTAATAATTACAAAAAAACATGGTACGGCAAAAAATATCGTAAAAAACTATAAAAATTTTTAAAATAACGTTTTAAATGTATAAAATACTTTAATTTTATTAACTAAAATTTCATTTAATTTTTTATGTTTAGTTATTAGTGTTATTACTTACTGCAATATTTTTTTGCAGCAGGTGTTGTTTCAAAAATAGTTGAATCAGAACTAAAAACCCATACCCATTAGGGCAATTTTACCTAATTTCTTGGGAAGAGGCTTATTGGAACTGATTGTCAATGACTAATTTGCATAATTTTGTTAATCCGAAACCCGCGTAAGTACAGCGAACAGACTGTACATATTGATATGAATTTCCGCCCCGGCGTAGCTCTGAGCACCAGGAACAATACTCCTGAGGGTGTGCTTCTCTCTGAAATTTTATAAACAAGTTAAAACTGATAACAATAATAAAAAAAATATGTTTTCAATCTTCTTCCGGATTTCTGTAATTTCTCAATACAAAATAAATTATTGCTCTGCTCCCAGCTGGTATTCTCTGTTGATTTGAATGCTTTTAGAACTTGTAGATTATTGTAAAGTATGTCATTATCAATGACAACTTAGAAAATTCATTCACTGTCAAATAACTTATCAATTCAAAAGTACTTATCTTTTGGATTTATTTTCCTTTGATACGTTCAATTAGTGCGATACTATTTACTTCTTTCAAAATCTGTATCCAATAATAATCAGATTTTCAAAATATCCATTTATTATAACATTATATATAATGATTAATCTTCACTGTGATTTTCTGTATATTATAATTTGTTTTCTTGGTACCAAGAAACAATTTTATTACTAAAATTATTTAATTTTGAGGATCGTTGAAACTTTTGATCCTCCTCTCAATTTGGATGGTATACCCCTCCTTATTCCACATCCATCAAAAAATCACAATTACTATAACAACCAATTCAATTTTTTTTTTTTTACAAATTTATAACTTAAACACATTTCACATGGGTGATATTCTTCCTGATGCTCAAAGTACACCAATCAGGAATCCATATCAATATCTATCCAAAAACAAAAAATGGTATACAAAATATTAAAAGGCTTGATTTCAAAAAGGGGAGGTATCTCTGTAAATTTCAAATGACCTACATCTACAGATAATAAATTAGGGAACTGTGATATCCTCTAGTCTAGTATATACCTACTCATTGTTGCAATGGTCCATTTTTATTCACCGATTTAGCATCAGCATTAGCATCGTACACCTGCCATCGTGATAAAAATCTAGTGAACCTTTGAAACATACCTTATTTAAATATAATTTTTACCTACTTTCGTACAATCGTCCACCTAGTTAGTTAGTTAATCTTTGCGATATAAGTACCTTATACTCTTTTGCAAATCGATGTGCTGGCTTAGGCATTTTTTGTAGATTTAACCAAGTTGTACTTCTGTATTTAAAAGTAATTTATAATATTTTGGGTAATATACCGTATACGATTACTTAATTGGAAAAAAGAAAATCAAGTTCTATTTTTCTTAAAAAATTAAGAAGTACTTTTAATACATCTTCATTGAACAAAGTAAAGGAAAATTTATGAAAGTGTGATATGATAAAGTTATTTACAGGAAGTCGTTTATTGTCTAACTATTTTAGCAACACACAACTCCTCCCTTCTTAAGTTTCGAAAAGAATAAAATGACTTTTCGAATGGGTGTTATCGTTGAAACAACTATTAGGAAACTGAATCTTTATTTCTGTTAGTCCGGGAACTATTGATAATATATTAAGTATACATTTATAGTCCAGACATTAATATAAAATAATATAATTAAATTGAAATACAATCATTATGATGGGAATTTCTTCTGTGTTCTTAATTTTCTTTTTTTTACATTTTGGAATTTTGTTATTGAATTTTAGTATAACAGCGATGATTAGGCTGGTAAATAAAAGTCCCAAAATTGTTCCAAATATAAGTGTATTTATTTGGGTGTTTGAACTTTCTTGAATATTAGTTTTTTTGGGGTTTCGTTGATTTCGTACAGACTATCAAAATCAATTTTGATATAATAGAACTTTGATAATGTCCGAATATATGTATGCGATCTATTTTAAAATTTTGGCAAAATAAATGGTTTTCCTTAAGTAAGATGAATATCGTTAATGTACTTCTGTTTATTGGCCCATATTTTGTAGGTTTTCGGGTTTTTTATTAAAATCGTGTTCACTACTTCTAGATATCGATTGCTTTTACATTTCGATAGAATTTTTTATGCTTTGGCTGGTATTATCAGGACTTCGTCAGTGGTAACTTGTTGAACGATCATTTCTTCAACATTAACTTCTAATATATATGGTAATTTGGAGGGATATGACCTTTCAGTAAATTTAGGGTGCAGTTATCGGGATCCGGAAGTTTCGCCCCCCACATTTCGCCCCGCACATTTCGCCCCCCACATTTCGCCCCTGCACATTTAGCCCCTGCACATTTCGCCCCAAGACGTTTCGCCCCCAACACATTTCGCCCCCACACATTTCGCCCCCACATTTCAAAAATGAATACATTTTTTCAATGTAAATGGATGTAATTGTATATTTGAACTTAGTTTTAGTTCTAATTAACTTTTTCAAATAAAATTTTTATATGTTGTCAAATTTAAAGGTAATTTACCTATGAATATATTTTTTGACAAATCTCGTATACTACTGGAAAAAATTGATATCTGATAATTGTATTTTAGAGTTTTAACATGGTTCCAACTTACTGAGACGTACTGTATAATTAAATACATTTCGCCTCCAGCCTGAAATAATGATACAAAAAAGGTTTTAAATAAAAAGTGTATATTTTATTATATATAATATATTAAAAAACTGAATTAAAATGTATAATTGAGAGCTATTCCTCTTAAATAATCTAAACGATCTTTTTCTTCAAATTGTGTGGTAAGCCGTTGTAATCTTGTCCCAATTGCTGCGTATGTTTTATTTTTAGCTGTAGTCGGCTTCCCCGCTCGTATCTGGGACATTGAATAGTTTACAATTGCTTGCTCTTTTTTTAAGATATTTATAAATTTGTAAATATTGGGATGTAAGCTTCCACAAGAAGCTACAAATCCGCGATGCCAGCCCTCTACATGATTGTTGGTTCTGTGACCATTTTGAAGACTTCTGTCGTAAACATTCCACAACGGAATTGGAAAAGACGGTGTTCGCCTTTCTTGTTTGCGGTTTCGTCGTCCGATGTAATTGTCTTCAAAATAGTCGGCAATCGGAAGAGCTTCTTCAGGAAAACCCGCTTCAACCAAATGGTCAAAAGTAGCTTCGACTTCGCCTGGTGGTACAAACGCTAAAGCTGGGAGCATTCTTAGCCACATTGCAAACTCGTGATTTTCCTGATACTGTACCTGCAAAATATTAAATAACTTAGTTTTTTATCTAATTTACGTGGCAAAAAATCTTTATATAACAAGTATGTAAAACTATCCTTTTCACGGAGTTTTCGCATTCGCAAATGGCTCTTGCAAGAAAATTCCCATTCGGAAAAAAATGGTACTTTACATACAATAACAATAAAAATTTAAATCAAAAAAGTACCTGTAAGCCTTCGCTTTGAATTCGTCTCCAGATACTTTGAGTGAAGTGGAAAAAACATGCTGTCACGTTCACCCCAGGAAACTCCTCTTTGAAGGCATGTATTGATGCTAATTCAAAATCAGACATGATAGTCCTAGGTTGTAAGCCGGGCTGAAGTTGCTTCAATTTTTGCAGTAGTCGTAAATAGGTTTGTTTAGATTTGTTTGTAAGCAAAGCATATACAGCTGGCAAAACCCTTTCGTTGACTTTCGCATGTATGGTGTACAATTGGCTGAAAATAGTTGGAGCTGTACTAAAAGTACCATCAACGTACCAATCCTTGGAAATTAGAAGATTCGAGAGATTTTCTCTTGTTGCAAACAGAAGCATCCTATTAGGCAGAAACTGATCTTCAGAGTCGAACAGCAAAAATGGTTGCGAAACACCATCTACAATTATTTGTTTGTACTCCTAAAAGTAAATATCTGTCAGCATTTTGTAAAACTTGTTCATAAAAATTTCTAAAAAGTCACATTTATAAGTTATTTTAAACTTACCTCTGGAATAACCATTTCCTGTGCATGTTGGGGAAGGAGTGGAATTCCAGTAATTTTCCGGTTCATTCGAATGCTTCTTTTAATGCTGTCTTTTCTAGGTAATGCTGCACTAACGTTGCTGTGTACACCTGAGAGAGCAGTAGCCAAAATTTGTTGTGGGGACTCCTGTGTGGTTTTTGCTGTTTCTTTTATCGATTGTAAAACTAGTAAAGCTTCACTTCTAGTTGCCTCTGCTGGATGAAGATGTTCTTGGACAATTTTTACAACAACAGGAGAATCCCTTTTTGTCCAAACACGCCCTTTGCAGACGCTTCTTTTTTCACACACCCATATGCTATTTTCGCCATCCGAACTTTTTTTAGAAAATAAATAGACGTGATTCTTATGAACCAGTTTATCTTTTCCACGGTTTGATTTAACGAAAGACATAATAATTATATAATATATATCAACAATAAATCACTTTAGTTGTTCAAATGAAACTGAAGGTTTGTAGATATTGGGAATATTTATATTATAATTGTTGAGGGCAGGTAGGTTATAATTATAATCCTTTTTGATTTGATGGTTTTCAATAATGTATAAACACTTAATAAATATTTGATTGGACCATTAAAGAAAATTATCTAATTATAATCCTTTTTGATTTGATGGTTTTCAATAATGTATAAACACTTAATAAATATTTGATTGGACCATTAAAGAAAATTATCTAATTATAATCCTTTTTGATTTGATGGTTTTCAATAATGTATAAACACTTAATAAATATTTGATTGGACCATTAAAATTATTACACTTAATAAATGTATACTACTGGAAAAAATTGTTATCTGATGATTGTATTTTAGATTTTAGAACATGTATAACTTTTTAGGAAGAATACGGTTTTTGGCTTTTTCCTAAAATTAATAATAAAAAACTTTGGTATTGGTACGGTATTTGTGATAGAAACAAATAATTATTATGACCGTATATAAATATTATATTGGGGGCAAAATGTGTGGGGGCGAAATGTGTTGGGGGCGAAATGTCTTGGGGCGAAATGTGCAGGGGCTAAATGTGCAGGGGCGAAATGTGGGGGGCGAAATGTGTGGGGCGAAATGTGGGGGGCGAATGTTCCGCAAATCGCAGTTATCCCGTGAAATGAAATTTTGGTGACAGTACTAACAATTTTCTAGTGATGAGCATTCTTATTTTTCGAGTTAAGTTTTCTTTTGTTCTCGTACCAAATAGGGAAAAGTGGAAGTATATATTTTGTGATTTTGAATAATGATAAAATTTAAAAGTTTCGGGTTTAAAAAAAGAAATATGAAATGCAAAAATCAATTTTGAATCAGATATTGTAACTTAAGTTCATAGAAATTGGTAATAATTTTAAATATTTTTTTTTATTTAGGAATTTGATTTTCATCGTATATTTTACGTACGTGATTTATCATATCTATTATCTCTGAACTAAAACTATTGAGCTATGCAAAGAGTTAAGTTTAGAGAATACAATAGCGTTTTCTAAATTATCGATAAATGTTATAGTTGCTTGACAATCTAAATTAAGTTCGGATAAAACACCTTGAATGCTTAAATAACTTTCGAGAGTTTCTATTTTATTGCAAGTTGATGCTGAAAAATTTTCTAAATCATTATTAAACTTTCCTTGAGTTTTACTGGTTTTACTGGATTTATTGGTATCCTGTAATAATTGTTTTTATTGCTTTTTGGTTGTCGTGAAATACTTTTGTGATAAGTCCTTATTGGTTTTAATTAAGACATTTTTATTTTTGATTAATTAAGGAGCTTTAAATTTAGGGAGTTTTTATCTGTTGATTTAGTTTTAACGTAAACTATTTTTGTTTTGAATTTTTGTTTGACAATTACTTAAATTTTATTCTCTTCCTGTTACATTTATATATTCCTGGTTTTTTCATTTTGGTTTTAATTTTATTAGTCGCCGTGCAAGTATTACGTAAGTCTTTGTTTGGCTTATTTTGGATGACATGGGGGGTAGAGGAGTCTAGATGATGATTACATCATCGGTAGGTATTTACTTTTTTACACGAATGGCAACCCTCACATTGTCTATGCTTGAAAACGAAACGCATTTTCGGGGATTCCCGCAAATAATGCATACGTTTAGGCACTCGCTTTAGAACCGAGTAGGGGAATTACCGCGCGCTATTCACTTGTCTAAATTTCCTCTGTCAGTGTATTGTTTCGTTTGGATACTATAGCGAGTAGACGTATTGTAAGCATAGCAAAGCAAGTTAACATTTGTGTTACAGTTGATTCCATTCCAAAGTTTAATGTTTAAATAAGATGTCGTTTAAATAGACAAATCCAAGTTATACCAAAAATTGTTTGAAAGTTTTAAAAAATCTCATACGAGTACGAAAGTACAAAATGTACAAAAGTTAGTTAACGAAGTGTGGCGAAATTATAAATTACAAGCAAAGTCCGACAAGGAAATAGATATTATTGTATCTAAGAGATTTCAAGAAGAATTGCATTTTTTCCAAGGTGAGTGACGAAATCATTATGAGTACTAGAAATATTAGAAATCACCAAAAAGTTTCTCTTTACATTTTGTAACAATAATTTAGACGTTTTATTATTAGAAAATATTATGTCCTATCTCAAAGTATAGAGGTAATATTCATTATATAGATTTATTTCTTAAGATTAACTCCGTTAATTGGTCACAAAATACAGGGTGTTAGTTTTCTGTATGTGATGGGTTCGATTCCAGGCTTTAAAGATTATTTAAAGCCATAGGGCTTTAAATAATCTTAAAATGCAGTTTTGTATTGCATACTTTGTATTTATGTAGCTTAATAGGAGAATCTTTAGCAGAACCCATAGAAAGTTTTTCTTTTTAGGCAACGACTACCTGTAAACCTGCAGAAAAAACACAAATTATACAGCCAGCTTCAAATATTAAAAAACAGGAAAAAGATAAAATAAAACCCGGTAATGAATCACAACAGCAATGCGAAAATAATGATTATGCAGATAAACAGAGAGCAAACCCTTCTCAGGAAGCTATAAAAAATAAGATTGCTCTACTCGAAAAAAATATGAATGCTTTGTATTCTGCCAGAGATACTATGCCAAGCCGTGCTGAAGTTGATAAACAGATCATTAAGTTGCGCGAGGAAATAAAAACAGCAAAACAGTCTTTAAACAGGAAGATTCAAAACGCAGTTATCCAGAAGAAACACAGGGATGGTATGAAAAGATAGTTAAAAGATATTTGTCATGAAAATTCAGATATGCAAAAGACAATCTCTGAGGGATTCAGTGGGACGTCCTAATCTTATAAGCAATCAACCATCACTGTTGAAAACAATTGCAGATATAGCTTTATTTGGGAGTGCAGTAGATGAAAGAAGACGAACGGAATTTATTCGCAGCGTAAAAACTCCTGTTGAACTCACACAAGAATTACGTAAAATAGGATTTGACATTATTCGGAGTGGGACATATCTTCGTTTGGTTCGCAGAAAATTTAATTCTGCAGAGGGAGGAAGACATGTATTGACAGTCCCTGTTAAGCTCATTCGGGCTCAAACTGATCACCACAAGAGCCACTTAGATAGCAAGTTCGCTGAAACATCAATCCATTATTTAGAGAACATAGCATCCAAACTTGAACCAGAACAAGTATTTTTTATATCTCAAGATGATAAAGCTCGAGTCCCTATTAGCGTAACTACAGCAAACAAGCATGCACCTCTTCTAATGCACATGGAATATAGAATCAAATTGCCTGACCACGACTGGGTAATCGCTGAGCGTCATAAATTAATACCATCTGTTTATGCTGTTATCAAAATCACTTCCAGTATGCTAGGACAACCACAAGCCGTTGGATATTCTGGACCAACATACATCGCTATTCGAAGTGAAAAGCATAGTTTATCTACTGCTAATACTCATCATGCTCAGGATTTCGAGACGCTTCTCGAACTTGAAGAGTTTCGACCATTAGCTAAAATTGACCATGGACTAGTAAAACCAGTGGTAATCATGACGGTTGATGGAGGGCCAGATGAAATTCCGCGTTATCAAAAAGTCATAGGATTTGCTATACAACACTTTAAGCGACATGATCTCGATGCATTGTTTTTAGCTACCAATGTTTCTGAAAGAAGTGCGTATAACATAGTAGAGCGCAGAATGGCTCCTCTTAGTTGGGAACTGGCTAGTTTAATATTGCCTCATGATCATTTTGGGTCTCATTTGGATGAACGTGGCGTAACACTTGATGAACATTTAGAAAGATCTAATTTCGAATTTGCAGGAAATGTATTAGCTAAAATATGAAGTTCAATGGAAATTGATGGCTATAATGTTACTGCAAAATATGTTGGGGCAGGTGAACAAGATCTTCCTGATTTTCCAGATAATAAATTGTAAAATATAGAAATACAGAATGCTGTCATCCAAGAAGTGGCCTATTCAGATTACTAGACAACAGGTTTCTTCCACCACCTGTAAAAGTAAAACAAATAGTTGATGACTGGGTTTTGGATGAAGGAGGGCAATTTCATGATCTTCCAGTCAATTTAGCTTTACGTTTAAGTGCTTTACTCAAAGATTTCCTGCAAATGCCCTTTGATTATTTTTGTTCGACGGTAAAATTGATGCTATCAAATCGAACATGCAAAACGTGTGGTCTTTATCATGCTTTCGTCAAATCACTAAATCGTCACATCGAGAAGATGCATAAAAAAGTAAACACGCACACTGATAGGAAAGTTAGACCTGTAAGACGCTGCTCGTCATGCTAATGAACTGATGTGCATTATTCAAAATTTAGAGCACCATGATGTTGAATATCTCGATGAGAATGACGTAGATATTCCAAAATCGGATGAAAGTGAGCAGACTCACAACACTGAGCAGCAATCCAATGTCTTTGAAAACTTAGAATCATAGATCCGGGTTTCAAGGACTGAAGACTATTAATTTGAATTTAATATGTGTACCAAAAATTTAAAATAATTTTGTTATGTTCGTAAGATTATAATATTTTTGTCCCTTACTCTATGTTGAATACTGTATCAGTAAAATCTAATCTCTATCCTAAATCTATTTTTTATTTTTAAAAGTATACTTATAACATTATAATTATAATATAAAAAAGTATATTTATAATTGAAAAATGTTTACGTAAGCATGGGGGAGGGGGTAAGAGCATTGCTTACTTTTGCTGACAAGGGGGATGGGGGGGTAAATAATTGTAATAAATCTGCTAACGTAATATTTGAACGGCCCCTTATTTTGTAATGAAAATTTGTTCTTTTCTTTTCTCTTGCATTTATATGTGGTATTTATTCTAGTTTTAATATTTTTATTAGATAATGTAAATTCTTTTTTAACATACGTATTTATTTTAGGAATCCTTTTATGGTTCAGCATAGCATTTACTTTGTATAGTTAATCTATATCAAATATTTGTTTTTTTTTAATTTTGTGTTATCGGCATCGACTACTAAGGCCATTAGCCTCGTGTTCTGTGTACCTAGGCTTTGTAACTGTTTCCCAGCGCCACTTTGGGAACAGCATGGTTAATTAGAACCAACAGTGAATGGTCGAGTGGGGAATCATACCAAGGCATCAGAATTAATTTTAAATTATTAAATTAAATAAAAAAACTCCTGGCCAACGGTGGGATTAGAACCTGGGACCCTTGGATCTACAGGCAGAGACTCTACCACTGAGCCACCTACCCCTATGAGTATTTGAATTTTATCTATAATATTTATTTTTTGATCTAATTTAGGAAAATAATCAATTAACGCTTCATGAACTATTTTGCCGATATCCAAAAATACGATTTCTGAAGTATTAAGTTGATCTATTTTATATGGAGATATTGCATCGTCTACTAAATTATTTTTATCTAAATTATTGTTGATTTTTTTGTGAATAATTATTAATATTTTCAGTTTCAAAAAGTTTATGTTTGTTTCAAAACAAATATTTCAATAGATTTATTTTAAAAATTGTTAAATTCCGATATATTTTTATTCAGTTTAGAAGAAATAGTTCCTAAATTATTTTCTTCAGTTTCATATTTTTTTATACCTTCACAACAAGAAACTATTGTTCCTTTGACTGGACTATATTTAAATGGAATTTTAAAATCATCACCTATTAACTTTTGTTGAGTCAAGTTTATAATTAAGTTCAAGTTTATCATATCTTTTAAACCTAATACACCATCAAATGTATGAAAGTTGTAAAGAATAAAGTCTATGTATTTATCTTTAGAATTAAACTCAGCAAACGCTGGCACTAAAGCTTGATAATTAATCTGTTGACTTCCCATACTTGTGGATAAGATAAATTATGTTATAAGTGATAAATTGTTTGCATAAAATATTTCTTTGCTACTGAAGGTTTTATTATTGACCTTAAACTTCCTGTATCAATTAACACTTTTAGTTTGGGTTCGCGTATTTTGATTTGAGGAAATAAATTGTTTGAAATATTGTACAATTCTACTATCTTTTTGTTTTATAAGGCCGGTATCTGAAAATTTTGTTCATTATCAAATTTATCATTTTGACTTTGATGATGATTTAAATTGTCGCAATTATTATGATACAAATCTGTATTAATTTTAGAGTTAGAATTACTATATTGGTTTGCATGTAACTCTTCAAAAAGAAAACTTGGTTTTGAATTTAGAATTTGGAAAAAATTTATTATTATAATTAAATGATCTTCTTGTTTGTAAACTGGGATTTCGCGATGTTGTTGACATCGGCACTGGTTTTGGTAAATGATTCTCAGAAATCTGATTTGGACGAAAGACATTTTTTTGCGGGCCAAATACCTGGCGGTTTGTAAAGTATTTTTTATTTTGTGGAATGGGTTTTACATTAATTGGCTGAGTAGGCAAATTTTGCCTGTTTGTTGGATACCTGTATTTAATTGTTGATTATTTGGGACAAAATTTTAGAATCTATTTTGATTATAATTGTGATTTTGATTAAAATTTGTATTATTTTTTTGGAAAAAAGCCATAGCATCCTCTAAATAGTCTGGTGTTTTAAGGTGCATGTCATTTTTTTGGGTTTCACCCCAGAATAAGTAATAGTACAGTAGCGACAGTTTACTGTTTATGAGAGTTCCATACTTTTCTGCGCATATCCGAAAATAAGCGGCAAATACGTCAAACTGGCATATGTAAATTATCGTTAATTGTTTTGATTATCTGATTGATTCTAATGCACATTTGAATACATTTTTATTATATTAAGACTTAGTTTTCATTTTTTATTTATTGTGTGATATTTTATTAAAACAGACAAGATATTTTGAAGTTACGTTTTTCAGTGTAGAAATAAGCGGCAGAAACGTCAACTGTCAATAAAAATCTGACCACTCCGACATCAAAGGAGCCGACTCAAGCTGTCGCTACTGTATTATTAACACATACTTTGATTTTCTTTTACTATACGGAGAATGGTCGCACTGCGCAGCTGTCTGAGTGCCTTTTAAAAGGAGATAGAAAACTCCGCCATTTTGAACCCTTATTACGTGTTGCCTACATCTTGGCGCAATATTTTTAATAGGTGCGTTTTAATCATCCGCTTCTGCTTCGGAATTGTCGGTTTTCTTGTTTTAATCTGACAGGTTAGAACGACTGAATCGACAATTCCGGAAGCAGAAGAGGATGATTAAAACGCACCTGATATTTTGCTTGCTGCTGTCAGTGTCAGTGAATATTATTTTTGGAGCCACAGTTTATTGCCAAAGAATCAGTTAGCTCACTCGGATCAGTTGAAATTTCCAAAATAACATCCACTCCAGGAATACAAATTCAGGATACGCAGAAGACTGCTGTTTTATTACAGGCGGTTGTCATATATTGTATTATCTGAGTTGCGCAGTGTATAAACTGGAACATTGAGATAAAAAGTGCCGACGCAAAGTGAGCGATCTCATTCTTTAGCTATAAACTGTGTTATAGGGTTCAAAATGGCGGCGCCTTATGTTGGGCGTGTCGGACCTCTCTGTTGCCCCGTATAGTAATCAAAGTATGTGATTATTAATTATACTGGGGTTTCACTACAATCAGCTTTAAAAGTATTTAAGGCTGTTTTATTATAATGGTTAGTTTGACAAATTTAATCATTTTGATCAATGTAAAGATTACTGCTTATTCTCTGTACTACACTGCTTTTAATTAATTGTAATTTACGGCCAAAAACAATAAGGTGTTCACCTTTAAGAGGTTTACTCCTTGTTCGTTCTTGGACGAGACAATCAAGATCACGTCGATCTGCAAAAGCTTGTACCAAGTCATTCTTTAATTTTGGCCAAGTATCAATTTCTACTTAGTTGCCTACCATAAATTTTTTGTACACATTCAAATGCGTGTATGTTTAATTCTCCATCATTATAAATCCTATAAGAATCAATAAAATTCTCACATCTAGTAATAAACTTATTGAAAGGATCACTCTCATCATTAAAAGGTTTAATTAGATTTGGAAAGGTCCCAATTGATTTGGACCCGTTGAGGAATAGAATTAGTAGGTGTTGGCGTCATATTACTTATATCTGAATCGTTTTCACTAATTGAAATATTACTAAAAGCTTCGACTTAAGTATCAAAATCGTTAATATGCAAACTTAAATTATCTTTCCGAAACCTATGAATAGGGAAAAGGTGAAAACGGGAAAATTTGGCACTTTGCAGACGAAACTGGCTTCCAAAATCCTATTTTCCGATTTTTCGCTTACTTTGGGCTGCCCACTGAAGGACTGTTTAGTTGGTTTTCGAAAGATGGGAACGGATGATTGGAATTTACCCTTAAAACGTTAAAACCATGAAAATCTGCACCATAGTGACTAAAAGTCCAAGTCTATCACTCGAAGAAAACAATTTTCTTAAGTTTTCACAGTATTCACAGCTCGCATGAATCCTACTTACTGTGCCAATTTTATTTGTCTTTATGAAAAATTAATTTTTAAAAAATTTAAGAAGTACTTTTAATACGTCTTTATTAAACAAAGTCAAGCTAAAGAATGAATATATTTTACTTTTAATACATATCTATTGTTTATATCTAGGAAAATTTATGAAAATATGATATGATAAAGTTATTTACAGTAAGACATTTTCTAGAACCAAATATAAATTTGTGCTTTTGAAACAAAAATATAAGATTGACAATTCATGTAAAAAAATTCTAGACTTTAAATCACGAAATAATAATTGTAAAAATCAATTTCTCAAAAATGGAACAATTTTAAAAAGTGTAATATATTATTCTGAATTCTACATCCACACGACGGAAAAATTACAGAACCAGTTCAATTATTTTCCGATACGTCTCGTATATTACATAGTAACGAAAATAAATATTACGCTGAAGATGCAATAACGTTACTCCTGAGAATGTCAGAGTAAACTAACCGTTTGCAGAAGTAGCAAATAAAAGTGTCAAATGCAAGCTAGTCACGTATTTTGGTCCCCTCGTTTTTATGACAAGCGCAAAATACTCCATCTGTCTGGATAACTATGAGCAAACAACGTTTCGAATTCTGGATAGTCCATGTTTGAGATCAAAATAATAACTATGTACCAAAATAACGCTATGCTATTTAACATGTTTATACAGGGGCTGTCAAAGGTTTGAGATTTTATTTTTAATATGTAGTTGACATCGGTTTGGTCAAACAATTTTTAACGAGTTGAGGGATACTTCAAGGTTACGCTATTAATATTATTAAAAGTTATATAAATATAATAAAAATAGTATTTAAATTAAGTTATATTATTTCCTAAAGCCTTACTTGATGCACTACTGGTTTTAATGTGTTTGCAAAAACATATGGAGCAAATGGTCAAACCAAATGTGACACTCAAGTTATTTTTTTTTCAAGGACTTCCCTGATTTTTTATGTATAGAGATTAGATAAAAGGCAGAGGCATCCTTTAATTTAATTTTTGACAAAATTGTCCTGTAACAAAATATTCTGGGCAGACCTGAGATCTTCCAGTTTAAAATACAAGAATCCATATATTTGTTAAACATGAATCTAGATGAATCATTTCATTTGGGTCTTAAAAAAATATGAAAACGAAAGTAATTTTCTTTAGCAAGCAAACACCTGTTGCATTCTTTTGTACAAGTTTTTTTTTTAATTGAAGTGTGTAGGTTACTTTTTTCTCTAAGAAAAAACATCCTTTAGTAAAAGTTTTTTTGTGTTTTAAAGATTAATTTAAAGCCTTTAACATATCTTAGGACCTTCTTATTATTAGTTAAGTTAGACCACATATTTTACAAATTTATTCAGTCTACCAGCAATCTCTCTTACCTTTATTTTCTTTCCTTATAACTCCTTCCCTCTCAGTTTTTCTAAATACTTGTTGGTCGTCCTTTGGGTTTTGTATTTCTCCTGCTCTTTCTCTGGCTTAGTTTTCTTCAATCGCTATTTAAAAATAGGCGCCTAAAGTTTAAAGACTGATTGAAATTATTGTTTGCTTTTAGTTGGTGCCTTTAAATTAAATATATGCTAGTTTTTTTCAAATACGTTGTCTGACTTCCACTCTACAAGATTTTTTCCAAAATGAAAAACCCTCGATATCTGCTTTTTCTATCATATTTTTCACATTTGTGTTTACAGACGGATATAAGGTGCCTACGATGCATATATTCTATGGTAGATGTCTAATAAAATTTTTGTTACATTTGCATTTATTTTGATGCGTCCATTTCTGTTCCTTCCAAGCCTATCTTAGAGAGGTTCAGCTAAACTTCCCATCACCTTTCAAGTTGGTTTTGCAGCATATATAAATAGTAGTGGGTTTTATTTGATGATGTGACTAGTCACTAAACTTTTTGGTTCGGAGTTTAAGGTGAGGGACCTAAGTGAAAATATTTCAGATTTTAATTTCGCAAAGAAACTTTGATATTTTGCCATTTTCCAAACGTCTTTAAAATATTTTCCCAACTTTCCAACTTTTTACCATTTCTTCGTTAATTGGTTTTCCGAGAGAGATGTTGCTATTAGGATCTACTCCCAGATTATCCTGAATATCTGGTGAAGATGACGAGTTTAGATTCTGATTCTGAATCAACTTAATTGTATATTTAATCAGTGGCCAATTCATGTGCACATAAAGGGGCATTTTTTTGTTTTTTAAGGTGCAGGATTTACCCATACAATAATATAATCCATGCGTTTTGCGAAGCATTTTTGCGTTCTTGCATATTATAAGCATAAGACCAGAGTTACTAGACATTTATTTGTCTATAATGCAGAATTTACATAGTACCTACATTCTGCTTCCAAAGGTTTTTGAAGGTTACACTTTAAGTAGCATTTTTCGCATTACGGTTAGCCAGGCTAGCTTCTTATAAGTATAAGATCAGATTTAACACATAAAGCAGCCTCCTTTGTAGATTTATTTATTTAGAATGCAGAATTATTTGCGTTGCGGTTAGCTGGGCTAAGTATAAGATCATAGTCAATACATAAAGTAGCCTTCTCTGTACATTTATTTTGCAATAATATGCAGAATATTCACAAAATAGTATATTCCTTGACCAAATTTTGAGAAATTTACACATTAAGTAGCATTTTTCGAATTTCAGTGAGCCGAGTTTGCAGTTTATAAGTATAAGATCAGAGTTAGCACATAAAGTAGCCTTTTTTTTTAGTTTTACACCCTTCAGACCTCCCGTGCTCTAATCCGTCTGTAGTCTGGGCAGCACTGCAGCCTACGGCTTATTGTACCACCATTTGAAGGTCCTACTACTTTCCCATTCACACCCTGATTCATTCTCATTCATTCCACGTCGTCGATGGTTAAACGCTAGTTGGGTAAATCCCATGGTGACACGGCCCATGGTGGAACCTCCCAGTGGTCACTCATCGACGAAGTGACCGGAGAGATCACTGCTTAACTGTTGCGAACATGTGGGTGCACACTTAACTCGCGGCCAGCCTCTCCGGCTAAGGTAGCCTTCTCTGTACATCTATTTGGCTTAAATAATTTACACATAAAATAGTATCTTTTTTACCAAACTTTTACAAAATTTACACATTTAGTAGCATTTTTCGCGTTGCAGTTACCTGGGCTTTTATAATGTAAGTATTAGATCAGAGTTACCACATAAAGTAGCCTTCTCTTTACATATATTTGTTATTTGTAGAATTTACACATAAAATAGCATCTTCAGCCACAAAACTTTTGCGCAATTTGCAATAAAGTCGCATTTTCCGCTCTGCGTACGGTTTATATGAATAATGTATCTTCTGCATATTTATGTGTCGTCTAAATGCGGAAATTTACAGTTAAGCAGTATCTTCTGCAAGCTAAAAATCAACTAAATTATAAAGAAAAACATTCCCACACTTGTACTAGTATAAGATCATAAAGTAGCCTCCTCTGTACATATCTTTGTCTATAATTCAGAATTTACACATAAAGTAGTATCTTCTGCAAGCTAAAAGTTAAATAAAAAGAACAACATTATTTTCCTACATGTGCTCTGAATTCCTTCATTTCTTTTCCAATTTATCGTATTTCTGAGACGATTTGCGTTTCCAATAGTTTTTAATCCATGTTTTTATAATCGCTGGAATGTGGTCGGTCTGAACGATGTGAATCACGCGACACAAAAATTGGTAATGAGTAATTTAGGCAGGCAGCAATAGAGGATAACATAAAATTTTAAATCTGAACATGTGGGTCAGCGGCGTAACATAGGTATACTATATGGTTATCTTTATTTCTACTAACAAGTATGTGAAGCATAACAAACAAAACCAATACATTAAAAATATTCCATTAGAATATTTGTAATTTAAATAAAAATTTCGATGAACTAAACATTTTCTATCACAGTTAAATCATTCTTTTGAAACAGAAACACTTACGATTCCAGATATGAGTTTATTTGAATTACCTGGTTACACTTCAATTTACAATGAGGGACCCAGCAAACATTTTGGTGTAATTTGACGTCGATACTACCTAAATTATATATAATAAATTTGGTCGCAAAATTAGATTTAACCATAATTAAGTAAAATTTACGTTGGCTCGACGTGGATTCGACATAAGTGGAGAATAAGACGACGTCGAAATTTGGTTTTATTTACCAAAATAGGTAGAATTACATCTAAATCCACATTGTAGTAGCCCAGTACGTTTGGTTAGTAATACCTCTCTAGGGAAATTTGACGTCAGTATAACGTTAATTCGACATTGATTTAACTAAGTTTAGGTAGAAACTACCAAAATATTTGCAGATGACGTATGCCTCCAAGTGTACGAAAATAAATTTTATACTTATTTGGTATTTTTATCTATATATAAGTAGAAATATTGTAAGAAGTAACCAACACAACTAAAACATATACCTAATTGACATGAAAGATCGAAAATAAATAAATGTCGGTGACAAAAATATATGTAATGTAATTGCGGTGAATATACAGTTCACGCTTGTTGAAATTAATGCGAAGAAAATTTTGTCATGCATGTTAACAGTTCTACTTAGAAAAATAACAATGCCCTTCCAAAATACTCTCTAATTAAAAAAATATAAGAAAAAAATATGATCGTGTAAAAAAATAATAATAATATTATGAGCTAAAACTATGTTACGTTTGTTGTGCATCACTTTAGAAAATCAATAATGTTTCGTTTTTCGGTATTTTCATTCGTATGTTTTAGTTATGGTCATTTTAAAAATTTAAAATTTGGAATCGTACTTCAATTACGTTAAGAAAATATGGCGTATTGTGCGAATTCGACCTAAAAGTTATTATGACTAAGGAAATCTACATATTTTACAAATACCTTTTTACTAAGTTGAATTAACTTCAATTTCACGACATATTAGTTCACTTTACCTATTTAAAGAAATAATAACTTATAGGTTTTATAAAAAATTTACCTATAGGTAAATATAACATATTTAGGTCACGTTGTTCTGCACTTGAGATTTTAGACGTTTCACTTTACGATAAAAATCGGAAGTATAACGATATGATTTATTATTTTTCGAACTCATTTTATTAATTATTTTTCGCATTCATTTAAAGCTCTATCTACACCACACGTAAATTAAGATTACGACTGTAATGGTTTTTTTAAAATGGCCGAAATTCTTAAGCATAATGACGAAGACAGTAACTGAACAACCTAATTGTTAAAATAACCTAAATAATATAAATTTTACAAATAGGTCATGTATGACTTTTTTTAAATTGGTGGTTTTTAGTCGAATTTACTTTGTGTTAAATTTTTCAGGTAATTGCTAAAACAAAGTTAATAAATATTTCTTCAAGATGACTTATAGGTCAACTAAATGAGTATTCGACTATTTGGTTGAAATTAGGTAGATAAACAGGTAGAATTTTGCTACGATCTCGACCTAATATTACTTTAAAGGAGAGTAAATAAAAGCGGCCAAATAGATTACTATGGAGGCATAAAATTACGTAGAATTTTTAACCAAATCTACCTAGTTGGATATTATACTATAAAGACGATTTTTAGTTGCCAAACAGGTAGATATTACCTAAATATGGCACCTAATTTTACTACAAAGGAAATTTAACTTTGAAGTAATTGTTGGTTATTTTTTTTAGTAGTTTTACCCTTGCTGATATGGTTAAAGTTACTTTTAAGCAGAGTTGTGTAAAAGGTAGATTTCTTGGTATAATTTACGTAAATTAAAATATAAATTAAAACCGTTTGGTAAATTTACATTAGAGGTATATTTTTCTAGTCAATTTTACGTAATAATTACCTCAATAAGTAAATTCGTCTTAAACAAAGTCGAGTTATAACTATTGTTATAGAAAATGTTTGCTGGGGAGATATTGACCGAAATAAAGGAGTTGTAATTTTTCAAGCAAAAAATTAAGTTAACCAATAAAAACGAAATTCTAGTCACATCTAATCGGTTAGTTAGAATTTTTAACAACGAAATTGCATCTCGCGTACAACAAAACTGCATCCGCGGTGAAAATTTTATAACTACTAAAATTCTACGAAAATTTAACCAGTGTTGTCAAATATAATTTTTGAAAGTATTTACCTACCTACAAAGTAAAAGAAACATACAAAAGGTACTTTATTAAACCCTTACCAGAAAAATGTTAGAAAATGGGACATGCATATAACAGAATTATTGGAATATATATATACTGATTATTCCAGTAATAATTAACATAGTAATAATTGTTGTTTTGTGATGAGGTTATTTGGATAAAACTAACTTATCTTGTCAAATGGACTTTTAATTAGCTTTAGTTCCAGGTATAAACGGATTATCTATGGGGTGGGATTTTAAAAATGCCAAGGGAAGACCAGTATATTATCGCCAAATATTATTAACTTTAGTTCGTCTTTGTCTTTGTGTAGTTTTTAATAATGGAAGTAATATTTTGTTTAAGTGAGAGAGGCATGTCATTATTGGTAATTCATGTCTATGCATTCAGTTTTCAAAAACTGGTTGGCTAATAAAACAGGAAAACGATGGCAATGCAGTAAGCGAACCTACTATATCTGAGATGGGGAGTCACTAAGCTCAAAATGGTGGACGCGGCGGGCGCTCAGGTAAGACAGGTATCGATTTTTGGCAAATTATAAATGCATTTGACCATGTCTGCCATTTTGAAATTTGAAAATATATTATTATTATTAGAAAATAACAATGGCTGACCATTATCGTGTATTTAACATTATAGCAGACAGTTTTTAAAGTGCTGAAAATAATATAATTTTGAAAGTAATTGACCAGATCTGCCATTAATATATTTTATTTATTAGCGGTTTAAAAACTTATATTTATCACGGCAGATGTCTTCATTGAGTACACACGTCAGCAGACAACAAAACCTAAGCTACTATCCAGTCAGATATATGTGTATTATGTTCCTTGTTTCACGTCAATAATTTACGTTATTACTTTATTTATAGGAATTAATATTTAATTTAGTAAACTATAGACTAAAATTTATAAGTTTGATGTTAAAAAAGTAAATATATTTCAAAAGGATCATAAATATTAAGGCATACTGCAGATAACAAATAATCATTCAACTATTTATTTTAGTTTCTTCTTTTTATTTAAGTCAAAATTAAAAATAATGAACTAAAAAAATGAATCATGCATGAATTACAAAATATTTTTTTTTCCATTGATTTGAATTTTTATTCATTATCATCGGAATCATATCTGTCGTGGTGTGACTCGTCTTCATTATCCATTGAATCGGAATCTGTAATAATAAAACGTAAATTATAAAATAAAAAGTAATTTGTAAATTTATCCGAATATATTCGATAAAAAATTGATTATTATGAACTTACCAGGGACTTGGGTAATCAAGTCACTCACGGAAGTTGGGAGTTGATCTCCTTTGAACTATTTAAATACCAATTTATCGTCTTGCTTAATCCAACCATACTCTAATGGGTCCAATGTGTGTGAAAAACCCTTAAAACCCATTACAAACAAAATTAAAAATTCTGCAGTTGAGATCTTAACCACAAACGACATTGTAAGATTGAGACAAAATATATACAATGCTAGATCTTCTCTTCTTTTTAAAAATTCTAAAAATATTTCCGAATTTCATATGGCAATTGAGTCGTCTCCTATTTTAATTAATCAGAAAGAAAACTTCTGTCATTTGTTTCTTGTTGGTATGTTGATGTAACATTTAAATATTGTCCCCGTTTTTTACTGTTGTTTACAATTCATGGTCTAAAAAATGATCATTACATTCCATTAGTTTTTTGTCTCCTTCCTAATAAAACATTCTTTTCATAAAATCTTGTTTTTAAGTTTATAATAGAGGAGTGTGTCAAACTTAACCACCTTGTTTCGCCAAAACTGATAACACCAGATTTTGAGATTGCTATTCATAAAAGCATCTATAAAGCGTTCCCAGAAGCAACTCTACGAGGTTGTCGCTTTTACTTAGGGCACTCATGGTACCGAAAAATTCAGGAATTAGGCTTAGCTACAGAGTACCAAAAAAAAGGGGAAGAGGGAAACGGAAATATCAAAGTTTTTAACCTTTGTTTTTGGAGCACCATTTCTTCATCCTGAAGATGTAGGCGACATTTTCGCCACTGAATTAACGCAAATTAAGCCTGTCAATGAAAAAGTTACGCAGTTTTGTGATTATCTCGTTGACAATTATATTGCGGAAGACTCATCTTTTCTACCATTTATATGGGCAGAGCATTGATCTTCTTTGCAGAGAACCACCAATTGTTGTGAGTCTTTTCATTCGAAATATAATGCTTCCTTTTACGCCGCTCACTCTAATGTGATTGTTTTTATAAATGTAATAACGATAGCGGATTCGACTCAAATGCTCTTGCTCGATGATAAAGCGCTTTTAGTTCGGAATTGATTTTGGGCAGCATTTTTATAATTCAAATTTATATCTAGCAGTGCACACAGCAAGCACGAGCTAGAGTTCGACATTGGTGTAGCGCATCTTTATCGTTATTCGACTGGCACAGTTAGCACTTGACATTTCAGGTTTATAAAAAATGTTTAACGATATTTATTTATAGTTGGCAAACCAAAAATTAAATCTATTAATTTCAAAGATTTTCCATTCTCACTAATAATAAAAACAAAGATGGTAATATATTTAAAAATATTAAATAATTCCTAACCTCCAAAATGACACTGGCACTGAAAAAAAGTACAGTTCCAAAAAATTCGAACTTTGAGTGAGATCGCCTGCCAGCCGAACAAAAATTTCACTATGCCTTGGTACCGAGCAATTTGAGTCGAATGCAATAATTGACTTTTAATTAATTAGGTTCTACCAGTCGAACAGACAGCACTTAAAAAAGTCGAACTAAATGCGCATTAATACAGACAGTCGAATCCGCTATGATTTCAAATTGACACATATATAAAAATTAATAGTGTTCTAATCCCAAAAAAACTTGACATACGAAGTTTAAGGAGAAAAAGATTTCTCGAAGACTTGCTGAGTGATTTAAATCAACATAAAATAAGTAAATTAGACTTTATTAAAATAATTTCGCATAAATGTAGAGCTAAGTTTTAAATTTATTTTACAGTTTTAATTAACATTTAAATATGTATGTGTTGTTGAATTATTGCCCATTAGTCAATTTACAAAATACCTAGATTAATAATTAAAATAACAGAAGTTACTAAAAAGAATCAATATTCTTAAAACCTTACCGACTAAAAAATTTTTTCGAAAAATGTTACTGACTGAATATAAAGAGAACGTATGTAGAAATTTTAATAAACGCAAAAGGTGGCAACAATGGCTCAATTTTACAGATAAATTTGCTTAGCCTACGAT
The DNA here is from genome assembly GCA_927349885.1 of Psylliodes chrysocephalus. NCBI lineage: Eukaryota > Metazoa > Arthropoda > Insecta > Coleoptera > Chrysomelidae > Psylliodes > Psylliodes chrysocephalus. The sequence continues at coordinate 15,493,939 of OV651818.1, read as the reverse complement.
AAGTGACCCTTACCTTATGGGGATGCAATTTCATTGTGACCTCTTTCGAATCAGGTAGGAAACCCTTTTTTGTGATGCAGTTTCGTAAGAGCCGAAGAATTTGTTGATAATCTTTTGACATACCTGGAAGAAACAAAATTTAATTTAAAAATTAGTAATAATGTTTTTATAGGATACATTAATATAAATATAAAAAAACAAACAGATTAAGGGTCGGTTTTTCAATGTCCAGTCAAAGTGGCTGTTACGTAGCCGACAGCTATATCGTAGCTGGCAGTCAAAGTCTCTGTTACCGATGGAACGTGGATGGAACTGTTTTTCAATCATCACGAATTTAACTGCTAGCTACGTAGCGAATAGTTTTTTACTCTTAGCCAGGTTGGCACTTCTGCTAATTTATTAAATGGTTTTTATTGGATAATTTAAATTTTCCGCTTTAAATATCGTGTCTTGTGTTGATCGTCACCGACCTTCACATAAAAATTGTTCTATTTTGCTTCCATTTTTCTTTAAGATCTTGTTATTTTCTGTTTTTGGGCAATTGGTGATTTAGAAAAAAGAGAAAATATCTAATTATGCGGCATCAGATAGAGCCCTACTATTAAAATTTACTTATCTTACAGAATGTAAAAAAAAAACGGAAAATGCAATATCTCGGAAACGAAATGAGAAGGTTGCAGAAAATTTTTATAATAAAATTCTTTTCATCAATATCAAAATAATTGGGCCGTTCCCTTACAATACACGGATTACACGGTCATTTTGGTTCACATTAAATAATTTCTTTGTCATCGTTGCTGTGAATATGAATTCAAATAAATCCATTTTTGAGAAATAGAAAAATTAATAAAAATATTAACCTCTAAATTTGACAAACAACGTACTACGCATGTACAATAAATAGCTGGCGGCTATCTATATACGAAATTACCACTTGCAAGTGTCGGTTACGGTTACAGTCAAAATAGCTGACGGCTATCGTATAACTGGAGGTCGAAAAACGTTTTGACAGTCAGTGGCTGACGGCTATCTCCGTAGCTGCCAGCTATCCTAAATAGCCGGAGATTGAAAAACCGGACCTTAGTATCTACACATCTAAATATCTTAGGGGAATATAACTTTGAATCTCTAATAAATAAATACACAGAGAGTACAAGATAAATCCAAAAGTTGTATACATCACATTTTTAATAGTTCCGATAAATCAGATAATTACCGCAATATCAATTTAATAAAATTTATTAAGCTGAGACCGACGCCACTGTTCATTCGGATCCCTTTGCACATACTTTGATTTTCTTTTAATCAAAGTATGTGGTGTCAGTGAATATTATTTTTGAAGTCACAGTTTATTGCTAAAGAATCAGTTAGCTCACTCGGACCAGTTGAAAGTTCCAAAATAATATCCACTCCAGGGATACAAATTCAGGATACGCAGAAGACTGCTGTTTTATTATAGGCGGTTGTCATATATTGTATTATCCGAGTTGCACAGTGTATAAACTGAAACATTGAGATCCAAAGTGCCGACGCAGAGTGAGCGATCTGATTCTTTAGCTGTAAACTGTGTCACAGGGTTCAAAATGGCCGCGCCCTATGTTGGGCGTGTCGGACCTCTCTCTTGCCTCGTATAGTAATCAAAGTATGTGTACCTTTGCCACTTTGGCTGCCAAGTTTGGTCTGCTAAGTTCACACCACTAGGTAAAATTAGGTATTTTGTTACACTCCGTTTTTATTATTCAGTACATTTTCACATTACTTGTTAATTTAAATTAATAGTTACTAAAATTTACCTTATTATATATTAAAAATCGTTTAATATTACTTGTTTGTACATATAGATGGGGAATTAGAATATATCTCTTTATTATAAATTTTTTATTTCAGTAGTATTCATATTCAAATGCTTTTATTAATGCATAAATCCGAAGTTTAGAATTAAAATCAATTTGCATTTTTATTGTTAGGTTAAAGTGCTCTGTCAGTGTCAAGAGTATTCGGTCACTAAATATTGCCCCGGTACTGTTTAATTTTCCGTTCGGTTTCTACAAACCGTCGCTAGTGCCAACCGTGGCTCGTACAGTTATCGAAACTACTTCTTATTTTGAGTGGCACTTGCCCAGAGGCACATACAGCCACTTATTTTTAAGGGAATATCTTTTTTTATGTAAATAGATATTTTGGGGATTTAATAAATTTAAAGATTTTAAAGTATCGTATTTAGGATAAATTATATAAGTAATTAATTTCATACCGTAATATTATCGTACACAGCTAGTACTATGGTACGACTGGCTGAGTTTCTTTTGTTGTACAGGCCTTGTTAGGTGGAAAGAAAAAGAAAGATTTGATGTCTTTTGATTTTTTGGGACCAACGATATCGGATAAATAGATACGCCTTGTATACATTACACTTGTCCGCAACTTTTTTTTGACAGTACGCTCTTCATATGTTGTCAGATCTCTTTCATCAAATATCAAACATTAAATTTTTATTAAAAAAATTACTATTACCTTTAATACAATCTAATAAAAAAAAGGAAATAAAGAATTGAAAGCATCAATATGAGTTTTTTTATTAATTGCAATCACTTAAGACTTTCATTTAGGTATTTTTACATGTGTATCATATGTGAATATTAAACATTCTGGTATATATCTTTTAAGTTTGGCAACCTAAGACATTTTGCTGATGTTATAAAAGTGACAGATCAAATTTTATTGTGATTTTTGTGTTTTTTTTGTAGTTTTCAAGAATAATTTAAACCTTGAACTTTTTAATAAAGACTTTTACGATGGGGAGGAAATGTATAGCGTGCGGAAATACGCAGAATAGGAATGTTATTCGATCATTTCATAAGTAAGATTATGTTAGCATAGACGTAGGCATATACGGGGAATAAGGCTTAATTTATTTAACAGTGTAAAAGTATATAGCACTAGCATTGTTTATTTAAATAATAATGTTCTATATTTTCTGATCAGGTTTCCTAGAGAAATTATTCAACGTAGAATTTGGCTGCAAAATCTATGCTTGGTGGAGGAAGACATTATGAAAATGAAAGAAGCCTTAATATGTTCTGACCATTTTTGCATGGCAGACATTTATGAAAATTTAAGTGGTAGACACATCTTAAAATACAATGCCATACCTATGAAGTAAGTACAGTGCGCAAATATGGGGTAATTTTGTTGATTTCTCCTTAAATTTGTGTATTTTTTAATGGACTGTATGAATAGATTTTACTTGTTTTGGGTATTCAAACTTCGACACCACTTTTAATAGAGTTTATTACAATATTATTCGGCATCCAACAAAAGAACAAGTTGTTGATACGAAACACAGGCACAAACAATGCTAGAATACGTCTAGTATGAGGCTACTTGCTTTTCTAACTGTTTTACTTAATAACACCCCGAGATAATAAGTTTTAATTCACTTTTTCCGAGAAATAAGTGCCGGCCGGCTAACGCCCACAAAGTGCGAGAAAACTCACACACCACAAGTACATCCTTCTCGTCTTGAGTCAAGATTGCTTCTGTTTTAAACTTTAAACAATCTCCCATGGAGGAAAGATTATTAAGAGTTGCCGTTTCTTTGTAGAAATTTGGCAACATGTTTGCTTGCAACGACCTGTGGGGTGGAGGAGTAGAACTAATCTTACTCTGTCGGTAATGTAGTTACCAGCAGTATTACCATCAACTCTTACTCTGTCGGTAATGCAGTTACCCGTAATTTTATATTTAATTTGAAAATTGGCGGGTTTTTTTAAAGGAGAATTTACTTTTGCAATTATTTTCTAACTAATACGAAACATAGCCATACAAAATTTTAATAGTAATTTTTTTAATTTTTTAGTGAAATAAAAAACATGTACGTGTAGCTCAAATATGTTCCTCTGGAGCCACTTTTTCAAAATTTAATTAAATTTTGATGGCAATAAATCGCAAAATTTTGTTTTTATAAAGATTTCAAAAATTGACAAAATAATTAAATCAAATTTCAGAATAGTGGCTCCAGAAAAACAGACATTTCACTTTTACCTGAAGGTATATATTTTTCATTCACTAAAAAGTAAAATTAAACTATAGAAATATTTGTGGCTCTATTTCGTATTGTTTAGAAAAAGATAATTGCTTAAGTAAATTTTCCTCTTAATTATAATAAAAATTTTCCTTTTTTATTAGCTGTTTGTAACAATTATGAAATGCCCAATAGAAATGTAAAATTCTATGACAAATAATTATGAGGGATAAAATAAATATCATACAAAGTTTTATATAATTATATTTACTAAAAATTCCCAAGAAAAATAAATAAAAAATATATCAGAGATGGCAATACAAAAAAATATTTTTCATGCACTTCACCCCCATACAAGCGAGCTTATGCGAAGCAAGAATGTCTATTATTATTATTATTATTATTATTTACTATGGCGCTCCCGGACGTCTTATAAATGATTCTTTAAGAAAGTTACTCTAATATCACAAACATTACATTACTATTTCGGTACGTTAACTATCTTTGGCTAACAAAAATCAGAAATTGCATAACAAATAATTAATTTACTTGATATGAAAACTAATGCCTAAGTAAATAAATTTTTAAAATAAACAAAAAACAAAACAACAAATTCTTCTTGAATCTTAGGAAATCAGACAAAAGCAACCATCCATATAAACTGAAACAGAAAAAAATTAAATGCAGTAACTTCAAATCATTTTGTTTGTCTTTTAGACATTGCAGCAGCCCTCATACTAAAATTATAATACTTTCTTATTATTAATAGTAGGCAAGTTTCAACTAAATGAGAAAAGACGTATGTTTTATGTTCTTTATATGTATGTAAACCAGAGATGGCTTGTGGCCTAGTCTGTGAGGAAGCTGGCTCATCCTATATACTTTATACAAATATATATTTCTATTATGTAATATTTCTGCTTTTTGAATTCTTATAGACATATATTTTTATTAAGTATATAGGGTGTGCCTTTTAAAAGTAGTCTCCTCATAGACTAGGCCACGAGTCGCCTCTGATCTAAACCATTTAAAATCAACATGGTCTGGCAAAAAAGTTTAATTTTTTGAATGTTGTCAATATGACCCAAAAGTTGTGAAACTATTTCAAGAATTTTTGAAAGAAATACAATAACATTTCTTTGTACATAAATAAAACGTCTTTTATCATAATTTTCTTTAAAATAAGTAAAAGTATCGATGGTCTTCTAACATGTCTGTGAATTAACTTTACACTCTTTGCAGTCAAAACTATTAAGTTTCTTAATAAACCCTGCAACATAACTAGTGGCCTGACTCAAATTCTGCTTCATTTTTTAATTTTATATATATTATTAAAATGAACTTTATCCTCACAGGACTCTGTTTGGAGGTGTGATAACAATACTACTACTATCTTTGGTGTATCTGGTTTTGAGGATGCTAAAGCAAGGTAAAGCAAATCTTTTAGCAGTCTTGAACGATTTGTGTTTATAAACAATTTTGTATCAAAATATGATTTTCACATAATGTATAATGATTGGGGTTGTAAGTGGAATGTTTAAAATACGACACCATTCCGTTCTTTGATCAATATCAGAAGGAAATTTAAAAATGTTTGTTCTTAAAATTTACGTTTGGAATGGGCCTTATAAAATGTACTATAACCATTAGAAATTATGCGTTTATAATGAATTCTGCCTGGTAAAGACATGTTAAAGCATCAAAATACCTATACTTGATTTTAAATAATCCTAAATAACTTATATCTAAAAAAATAAAAGTAGTTCCACTCACATGTTTTCGTCGACAACCAAATCATGACATAACCACACATTTGTTTGATTTTGATGTTATTTGTTGACAGCGCGCGCGGGGCCCGCTATAGCGGGCAGCCAGCAGTCATGCAGCGGACAGAAAGCCATCTTCACATAGTACAAATAATTAAGTGAAGGTATGTTTTTTTTAGTTTGTTGTAATATATGAATTAAAATTTTTGAAACAACACTTTTTGTGTGTTACTGAACGAGATGTTATTAAATTAATCAATGTGCTTTACATTTTAATACAATTTTGCTATTGTAAAACTGACTTCAGAGAACCCAAGCGCGGAGGAATATGCGCAGAAACGTGTTTACGTATTGTGCATATGATATAAACCCCCGTGCAATCTCCGAGATTGCACAGTTTATGAGAGGAGGTAAAAAATAAGAGGGAATTGTCAGGGTTGGTTGGAGTTACGTCATGAACTACCAATAGTACCAATCAAACATAAATGATGTTGGTTGCATAATGTTAGATGCGGTTTAGCAGTTAATTATATAATAAGGGGCGAGAGGAACAAATATATTTAAATTCGGTGTCTAGCGGCGTAGGGGAAAGAGGAGTAAAATAATTGATGTATTCCGGCGGAGAATAATGTTAAGTTATTTTCCAACATACAGTATTTATTATGGGTATTTTTATAATATGTAAGCTCTAAAATTATACAGAAATCATCACATGTTACAGAATTTTGGGAGAGGTAGTTGAAGAGGCGAAAAATGAAGAAGAAAAAAAGACTGCATCACCAGTAAGGTAACTTAATCATTTATATTGAGAAAAGCATACAATTCTATATAATTTTTTTTTTTTAGTTTTTTAAACAATGAATATCCGTGCACATCTAGTACTCCTACAGGTCCTAGTGTGTCTGGATCACCACTTCCTAAAAGGTAATATATATTTTTGGATTCTTCTTTATGTAAATAACTTATTTAAGAAAATTATCATTGCTTAAGTCAATACTAAATTAAATATAAAATATTTTAGATATTCCAATTATTATACACTTAATTCTTTTTGTAGGAGAAAATTAATTAAGCCCCGTTACTTAGCTGATATTCATTCATCAGACATGTCCAGCCCAACTGCTAAAAAAGCCTTAAAATTTGCAAAATTGATAATAGAAAAACAACGTAGAAAAATATCTACTCTACAAAGGCAGAATCGAAGATTAAGATCTAAAATTACTAATCTAAATTCTCTATTGGCCCATTTGAAAACAAATCAGTACATTTCGCCATCGGCAGAATCTATTATAGAGGTACTAATAAATCAATTAAAGTTTTACTGGTTTTAAATTTTTTAGGAAATTATTTCGCGATCGTAGGAAAATTATTGTATGTAACTTGTGTAAAAGTGATTTTTCACACAAAAATATCACTTTTCACACTTGTAATATATTATCCCTCCCTCCCTCCCTGTCTACGATGTCATAAATATAAACTCTAATTACCAACAAATATCAATACATATTACAGTTCATCAAATTTCTAGAGGCTTTCGACGGCTAGACAGAGAAAGCACTACTGACAGGCATCCCGACGGATTTACGCAATGAAAGTACACTCTGCGCATCAAGTATTTCACTATTTCATTCAGACGTAAATGTCAGATGTAAATTTCGCTAAAACATTTCTTTTATTTTCGTTCGTGTTTTTTGCTCATTACAGTTTAATAGAACCTAAGTATGGAGTTTAATAGCAAATTAAGAGGCCGCGTGATTAACAGTCAATCTCGCGAAATAATAGCCAATGTTATAGAGTTTATGAGAAGAGAAGGAAACTTTAATTCACCTTCAATACCATTTAAAAATGTAAATGATCGTGTTGCTGCAGCCACAGGAGTATCTAAAAACACTGTCGTCCGCATTTCTGGAGAGAAAAAAAGAATCGATAACCGTGAGATATCGGAATTTTCATCACCAAGAAAAACCATTAAAAAACCAAAAACAGTTAATGATATAGATGAAGCTGCACAAGAATCAAATTTTATTTTTTTATTATTAGATAGCTATTTTTGTTTCTGAGTTGTGTTCATTTACAGGCTCAATTTTTTTCCGTTTCTCCTTTTTGATTTTATATGGGGTTTCAAGTTGTTTTTGACTTATTTCGACGTAAATCACAACAACACACTTTTTTAATAAAGCAAACAAGTGTAAACTACAATTACAAAAAATTGATATGAAACCCATGAAACCACCAACAAAAATGTAAAGCTAGCTTCCGTACTAGAACATGGTGTCATTCGTCGAGATAATTTATCGTTTTGTTTAATAGATCAAGAAATGTAAATATTCCCCTGTTATTTTTTATAAAATTATAAGAGAAATAAATTTTTTTCTAAATAGTATAGTTTATTATTTTGTAGAAAAACAAAATTTCGAAAATTTTAGTAATGTTTCAGAAACAACCGTTATTAATAATAGGTACCATTTTCCTTAATAAGGTAGAAATAAAATATAAACTATTTCCACGATTTACAAAGGCCTACAAAAAAATTATAGGTATTTTCCGCTATCCTATAAAATTTATATTTTCTGACTCAATTTCAAAAGGTTGAAGGAATTCCAAAACACCTTTTATGGCATAATAATTATTTTCAATTCTACATACTATCTTTAGCTGCTTTTAAAAACGTTCTAAGAAAGTCCAATCAGACCAATTTAATCCCTAAACTATTCCACACTTTTAAAATTTAATTACCTAAAAATATTAAAAACTATTTAAAATAACTTGTTTAGCAGACTGTACAATAGCTATCTTAGTCACACGTAGCGCGTTCTCTGTCTGGGCGTCGAACACCTCTAGAAATTTGATGAACTGTACTGGCAGCATGAAGTATCTAGGCATCACACTGGATTGTCACCTGCGATGGGATAAGCACATTAATAATGTAACAAATAATCTAAGAACACTTTTATTTAAATTTAATTACCTGAAAAAACTGTTAAATATATCTCATCTCAGACTACTATACTATACCTTAGTTCAAAGTCGCATTCAATATGCCATCTTATCGTGGGGCGCTACAACAAAGAATCACACAAACAAATTAGAAATACTACAAAAGAGAATATTAAAAATTATACACAATAAAAAAACTCGATATCCGTCGGATGCCCTTTTCTCTGAAATAAATATATTAGATATCAAACAGTTATATGTTTACACATCACTTATGTACACTTATAAAAATAAAAACATTTAAAAAAAAATTAATCATAAATATAACACCAGAATTAAACAACAAGGTCATGTGCAAACTTACTTGGCAAATAAATCAATTGGACAAAGACATTTTAATTTCTTAATAAGTAAAATTTACAACTTTATTCCAGATATGTACAAATTGTATTTATTGACGATAAACTCAAAACATTTATTCAAGCAAATTATCAAAAAATTTTTATTAAATACTCAATTAACTTTAATTTATGCAATTTTTGAGTGATTAGTAGTCGGATCTGAAATTGCGAAGCGATATAATACAAATATATTTATCAATCTTACACATTTAAGCTCTATTAAAAATATTTTATATATAATGTAATTATAATTTTTTTTTAAGTGTGCACATCTGTTTTAAAATTTATCATTTATTATTGTAATTTTATTATGATATAAAGCAGTCGAATACCCATGCGCATCCTACAAGGACATAAATGGGTTTATTCGACTCTTTTAATATCAATATAATGAACAAAAATATTCAAAATACAAAAATATGTAATATTTTTATTTTTTAAATGAATAAACATTATTATTATTATTATTAATACTTTGTAATTGTAATTATTATTGTATTTTTTGTGAATAAATTATTAAAATTATTATTATTATAATATTCCAATTTCCGATAGTATTATGTATGTTAAATGAATAACCTTTATTTATTTGTACATACCAAGATAGAAAGTATGTTTATTATTAAATACAATGAGTTTTTCAGGCTACTCTACCTGGAAGTGCTGCTGAAGTAATGAAAATGATTTTAAAAGGTTCTTCTCATCAAAAATATTCACCTGTTTTAAGGACATTTGCCCTAACATTAAATTTTTACTCCGCAAAGGCATACAATTTTGTTAGATACATTTAATAATTCGCTGCCACATCCAAGGACTCTAACAAAGTGGTACAGTGTAATTGATGGCAAACCAGGATTTACAAAAGAATCACTTCGTGCTATAGAAGCGAAAATTTCAACTTCAACAAAAAAGGTTTGTGTAAACCTAGTTCTTGATGAAATTCACATCATGAAGAAGGTTGAATGGACCGAAAAATAAGTTATTGGATACATCGATTTGGGAACCAAATTAAGATCGGACTGTATTCCAGAAGCTACACAAGCATTTGTATGGTAGTAGCTATGAATGATTTGTGGAAAATTCCAGTTGGCTATTTTTTTATAGAAAGTTTAACCGGATCTGAAAAAGCCAATTTAGTTCAAGAATGTTTAAAATTTCTTGGTGGAGTTAACATCAAAGTGACTTCTGTAACGTTTGATGGAGCATCAGCTAATATAACTATGATGAAGTGTCTGGGAGCAAACATAGATACGCCATCTTCATTAACTACGTATTTCATTCATCCAACAACACATGAGCAAGTGTATTTTTTTTGGATCCATGTCATGCTCAAATTGGTCAGAAATACATTCGGAACTGCTGGTAATGTTTTAAAAGATGGAAAAAATAGGGAAATAAAGTGTGATTACATAAGGAAGCTAATACATCTTCAAGAAAATGAAGGGCTGTTAGCAGGAACAAAACTGAAAGCTCGGCACCTACAGTGGTTTAGAGAAAAAATGCGTGTTAGAATTGCTGTTCAAATTCTAAGTAAAAGTGTATCTGATGCTCTAATATTTGTCGAAAATGATTTAAAAATTACCTGACTTTGTTGGTTCTGAAGCAACTTCAGATTTCATATTACTTTTTAATAATATTTTTGATATTTTTAATTCTAAAATTTTTTTTTGCCAAATATAAGTTCAAGCAACCTGCATCTGAAAATAATTGGCAGGATATATGTAAATATTTCGATCGGGTTTGTAAATATATAATAGAATTAGAATTAAATAATGAACCCGTTGTTGTTAGTGGTAGGAAGACAGGTTTCTTAGGGTTCTTAATTTGCATTGAAAGCATGAAATGTCTGTTTTGGGATTCAGTAGTAATGAATAAAAATTTAGATTTTATTCTTACTTACAAGCTTTCTCAGGACCATTTGGAACTTTTTTTAGTGCAGTTCGTAATAGATGTGGCTTCAATAACAATCCAACATGCAGATTGTTTCAAAATTGTTATAAAAATTATTAATTCATAATGAAGTGAAGTCAAATAAAACTGCCAATGTAATTGCTTTAGATGGCACCAGCATCTTGGATTGTAGCAGCACTAGTAGCAAAATTTGGTCAAATTTAAAATGTTACGAATCAGACACTTCTGAAGAAAATTTGGAATTTACAAATGAGCTTCGTGACCATGATTATCTATCTATATATTTTCTGAGCGAATACATTCAGGATGTAGTTGCCTACATTTCTGGTTTTATAGTAAAGTCCTTGAAGAACAAGATTCACTGCAAACAGTGTTTTGCGATTTTAGAAGGAGATTACAGTTTATCAAAACTGCAAAATCAAAAAACTTACGGAAAATTACAAAAAGCTTCTAGATTTGTAGTTACTGTTTGTAGTGAAGCTGAAAAATGTATAAAAACAGTTTCAATGAACATACACAGTAATAATATTATTAACATTGCCAATATAAAATGTAAATTAGTAAATAGTTCTATGCGATATTTGCCTTCAAATATTTTTGATGTTTTTTCTAACCATATTTTTGATTTTGAACCACTTAATGACCATTGCATTACTGTCACGTAGCTCATTTTAGATAAATATATAGACATTCGACTTCATCATGAATTTAATAAATTAAAAACTGTTAATAAAGCCAGAGTGAGAAGTTTACTTACAAAAAGCATTTTATTTCAGAATCAGTAATTTTTAATTTTAATTATTTGTTTTTATAATTTTCCTTCAGTTTTTTTTCTATCCGGACAAATTAGAAATAAAGTATCTCTTGATAATCTTAAGCTAATGTGTTTTAGCCTTGTCCAAATATTATACGATCATTGCTGATTACTCTCCTAAATGAGTTATTGTACCATTACACAAATAATGCCAAAAATAGGTGTCGTGATATGCAACCCAAATGGCATGTAATGGAAAGATCCTATTTGTATATTTATGTATCTCAAATAAAATTGTTCTATTGTTTTTAATAAGTTTTTTATATCATAAAAAAAGGTATCCCGCAATATATTTATTCTTTTTTCGAACTGTAGAAAAGGATTTCTGACAATACCCATGCAAAAAAAATAATAAATGGCTTTATCTTTTTACTTACTCTTCATGTATTTAAAAAAAAAAGATAATATATAATAAAATACTAACAAAAATGTTCTTCCACTTTGAGCTACCTACTATTTTAATCTATAAGAAAATATATAAAATGACTTTTTGAATGCCCTGTATAATATTGAATATGTTTTCTTTAAATTTACCTCTGATTCCGAAGACCCATGTTATTGCTTTGGTCATTAAATAATTTTTACTAAAAATATATGTAAACCCTCCCGAAACACTACGTCTATGTGCGACGTACGATTCCCCTTTCCCCGTCTGGTATAACGTGCGGACAGAAGGTGTATTGGGTATACAGTGTGAAGGGCGAGTCTATCTTAGACAATATGATGTCTATGTTTGGGACGAAAGTCTCTCTCTTGCTTCCTGATTGTCGGTAAGACAGCCATACCATATTTAGCACCCTTTTTAGTTGGTGGAGTAAGTGTAAGCTGTTTTTGGAAAAGTTTCCAATTTTGTGTAGTACTTATTGTTATTTGGGACAATTGTTACGGAAACTACTCCGATTGTGGAGGATATTATATACTGGCAATTAAATCGACTGGCTGAATGCTGCATCGCATGTTCACCGGAACGCACCCGCCATTTTCAAGGAGGAACGAGGAGACATGGTGGCCGTTATGGCATGTACTAATTTTATGCTGTGGCGTCTTCTATCAACTGGTTCATGGTATACAACTTCTAGACTGTCCTGGATTGCCTGAGACCGCTCCCACTCGGAGGCTCTGAAGCGTAGAAATACCATACTGCCATTACCTCGAGCCCTAGATAAAGCCGGCAAGTCCAAGGGTGAAACCCAATCCACCAACGTTGTTTTCTTTTTGAAAACATCCAACACCGAGCCTATCAGGGCAAAAGTTAAGTTCAGTGTTCATTAATTAATTTATTCGCTGATTGATTTTGGTTTAGTGGAATATGTATTCCCAATACCTAGTGCAGGCCTTAAATGTTCATATATTTAATTTATTTTTGTAAATAATATGTGCACCCTGAAAGGGTCTCTAAATGTTTAATTCATTAGTTATTCAATCTTACCCAGAAGCAAGACAGCTTCATATTATTGGTAATGGGTAAAATATAATGTTCTTTATTTTAATGTAAAACTTTTTATTGTTATTGGGTTACTTACCAATATATTTTTATTTCAATGAATAAACTTTCATCAAGTTTGGCCTAAACATATGTGTCTGGGTGGTACGATTACACACCTTTTGCTTTTGTCAATCTTGTAAAGTTGACTATCACAGTTTTCTTTATTATTTATACCTATAAGGGTCTTAACAGTTAAGTTCTCCAGCTGTGACAGTCAAGCTTACTTTTCTCTCACCAAAGTAGTGAATATGTACTAATTGGTTTTCTTTTAAGGTTCTCATAGACTGTGGTACGCTACCCCCTTTGTTCGAACAAATGGAGTGCCTTATTAACCCTGAGTGTTAGTTGTTATAGCTGATTATTTTACCTTTTTTTTTTTTAATAAAACCCAGTAACAATAGAGTGTGGTTTATCATTACACGTAGGATCCTGTAGTGTCCAGTGGAACACTGGACTATATAAGGTAAGCGTTTTGCTATTATAATAATTACTGTTTCTCCACTGCCTCCAGAAGCATTGGTAAATATTACTTTAAATATTACTTTGAGATAAATAACAAATTAATCACTTTTATTAAAAACTAATGGTTTTATTACCTATTCTTGTTCATATATTTATTGATTCATTTTGCGTTGTCTATTCTCTTAACAACGAGGGATCTTGGGATTTGAGTTGGCCTTATTAAATTCCTGGCTGATGAGCTAGCAGGTGTAATTACGAGTGAACTACCAGGCAATAGGCAACCGAATTTATTTAATGGTTTTATTATCTGTAACAAGTTTAAAATTAAAGAAACTCGTAATAATTTTGAACAATTCGTTTGAACTTTTAGATTTTTCTGGTTAAACCCTTTACGTTTTTATTAAAAATATCTGGAGGATAATAGTTTCATCCTTCATCCGTATTGCAAAAAAAGCAACTACTCTAAATTCCCACATTTCGAGTGCAATAGCTTTTAATGTTTATTTTACAAACTTTTTCAATCCTATCATTCTTCTAGTTTCATAAATTTTATCAAAAAAACCCGAACGTACAAAATCTCATTCCAATTTTTGTATTTTTACCAAAACCCTGATTCTCTTTAAAAACATAACATATTCATCCATATATCGATTCATCTGGCGCATGAGGGAATATATTCCACATCAAAGTTTATTTTCCGTGACAAGGAGGAAAGATGAAATATATATATGTACATACCGAGCAACTTAACTTGTTGTTTTTCATAAGGTGGCAAAAAAAGTCGGAATCCCTCTCAGAAGAAGTCTGGAGATGAGAAGTGACGATAAATTTGATTTTGAAAGTCGTCCTACTAAAAAAAACCTCATCTCTTTGACAAATTTTTAGAATGATAACGTGTTTTTTTTTCTGATAATGCAAGTTAGACGTTAGACGGTGATAAATTAAAAGGGAATTTAAATCTGACAAAATTTATATAGCATTAAGCATTTTCTGGTCTCAAAGCCATGCTAATTTTATCATAAACTTCTTGTTACTTTAAAACAAGCATTTATGTACACCAGAAATTATAATAAATAATAAACTAAATAACTGATTTTTTATCAATAATATAAAGATATAGTTAAGTTAACAACACTTTAGGTTTCAAAAAAAAAGCAAACTTTATTTATTTAAAAATATACAAAAATGGATCTTTTTATTAATTTATGTATAACAATGTTTATCGTAATGTGATTAAAATAAAAATAACGTTGATTCCCGCGTTGATATGGTATTTATAACCTCGGGTTCATCGTCGTCAAGGTGTAAAGCGCTGACTTTGCTGATGAGGCACTCCGGGCATTGAACGGTGGGTTTCTATCACATTTCTCCTCCCTCCTTTGGTCCTGACTTAGTCCTCGAAGTCTCTACGAGTAGCTTCTGAAGAACCTGGATTTGTGCTGTTTGGGCCCAAAAAAAATTTTAATATTCCTTTCTTTTTCTTTACTACGATAGTTAAAAGGATGGCTGAAAGAGAAATTATAAGGACAAGGGCGATAGTGCTGAGTCCTGTTGGAATTTGTGGCGTAAGTGCTATTGGCTCTATTGGTTGGAGTTGTCTGTGGCTTTCTGGAATATTCAATTTTTCAATTTTTGGTTTATGTTCTGGAATTAGCTTAATTGGGATGACTTCTGGAATGGCGATTTCTTGAATAATTTTCTTATCATAGTGAATTCTTTCTATGTCGATAGGTTCATCTGACAACAGGATGCTGCTTTTTCGGATGTCTTGTTGATTTATTATTATTGGGTGGACTATTCCCAATAAAATGGCTTTACTTAAAAACTAATTAAAATGTATATTGAAACTGCGCTCAAAAAAATGAATGTTTTTATACCTGACTATAGCACCAGAAAGTCATTTCTTTAGATCCTAATGATCTGAATAACTCAAAATAGTAAAAATCCACATTATTTAAGTTGTTCTAGTATTGTTTTAGCAAAGCGATAAACTCCAATACTAAACATTCAATGTTTTTAGGGGCGTTTTTTAGTAAATTAAAAAAAAAACATAATAATGTGATATTCTTGTTTAGTTTGTTATTACATAATATATTTTAAGTAATATAGCAGCACGGATTCGGCCTCATTCCCCATGTTAATTCCCATAAGAAATCGCTAAGGTTCATTCTGGCAATTTTTGTCTAAATCAAGAGGTCTAATGAGAAGGCAAAATGAGGAAACCATCTGGTGAACACCTGCATCTGGCATGTAATTTAATATCTCTGGGAAAGATAAAGACATCCGGTTCTCACGCGAATTCCTGCACCCGGCCATCTGGCGAACACATGGCAACATCTGGTGTCCATACGTGGCATGTAATTTAATATCTCTGAGAATGATAACAACGTCATTTTCTCAGGCGAACACATGTTGACCATCTGGCATGTTATTTAATATCTCTCGGAATACTAAAGCGATGTGTATTTTTAGAATGAATGTTAATTAAAATCTTAGCAAGACCAATACATACGCGGTAATTGTCAGGACTTATATATATAGATTCAATTGGATCGTAAACCACCTTCATGAACGAAACACTCTAGATGCCTATTATTCTTTAAATGTTACCTAAAAAGAATTTATGCAGTTCATTTCCTCACCATCTTATATATTGTTTACCAATATAAGGAGATAGAACTATGGCGCGTTTTATTTTAAAGTGGTATCCCCAGGAGGCCTAATCCACTTGCAATAAAGTAGTTAAGTAATCAATTGACCGACTCTAGATTAAGACTTAGGCACTAATGAAAATTGCATCTTTTTCATTCTTTTCATGATTGCGAGGATAGGTTGCAGGTGAGGATTATCTTTTTTAAATGGCTCTTTTTGTACCTCATCGGTTCTAGATTGTGACTAGGCTACCTATGGGAAGTGGCATCTTTTTTAATTCTTTTCATGATTGTGAGGATAGGTTACAGGAAAGGATTATCTTTTTAAATGGCTCTTTTTGTACCTCATCGGCTCTAGATTGTGACTAGGCTACCAATGGGAAGTGGCATCTTTTTAATTCTTTTCAGGATTGACAGGGTAGGTTATAGTGGAGGATTATCTTTGTTAAATGGCTCTTTTTGTACCTCATCGGCTCTAGATTAGAGTACCAATGGGAAGTGGCATCTTTTTAATTCTTTTCATGATTGTGGGGATAGGTTACAGGGGAGGATTATCTTTTTTAAATGGCTCTTTATGTACCTCATTGGCTCTAGATTAGAGTACCAATGGGAAGTGGCATCTTTTTTAATTCTTTTCATGATTGTGAGGATAGGTTATAGTGGAGGATTATCTTTGTTAAATGGCTCTTTTTGTACCTCATCGGCTCTAGATTGTAACTAGGCTACCAATGGGAAGTGGCATCTTTTTAATTCTTTTCATGATTGTGGGGATAGGTTACAGGGGAGGATTATCTTTTTTAAATGGCTCTTTTATTATTTTTCTCTAGATTTGTAGCAATAGGAATTGAATACCTAACCACTTTATTACTAATTTTAGCAAAGTAGCATATAATTGAGAAGATTCATCCAATTTAAAACTTACCATTCATAGGATCATCATTGATTAAATAATGACCCCACGGCAACGTTTCATCTGACCCAGTAATTAGAATTCTTTTATCATCTTCATGACTGAGTGCTACTTTTCGTTGAGTTATTGAATGTACTTGATGTTTTTCGGATCGTATTAAATTTTGAGAGACAGTTTTAGATCTAAAACTCTCTAAACATTCAACGTAATCTTCAAAGGTTATGACTGAT
This sequence comes from Psylliodes chrysocephalus, assembly GCA_927349885.1. Classification (NCBI taxonomy): domain Eukaryota; kingdom Metazoa; phylum Arthropoda; class Insecta; order Coleoptera; family Chrysomelidae; genus Psylliodes; species Psylliodes chrysocephalus. The sequence continues at coordinate 15,476,347 of OV651818.1, read as the reverse complement.
TTTACCACAGATGACTTTACACCCTTAGCCTTTTTTGTCACGCCGTAATTTTTCAAAATTTCTTCAATTTCACTTTGATCATACTCCATTTCCTCAAGCTCCTTCTTCTTCTTCATAATATCCTTAGTCCTATACATTACTTTTGTTGCATACAATTTTGATCTTAAGCCTACATAATCTGTCATTGGTACACCATTATTTTCGTCTTTCATTAATCCTAAAACTTTTTTATTTACAAGTGGAATGTTATAGATATTTTGTTCGGGGTAGTCTGAAGTATCGAAATATTGGTAACAGTCTCTCTTCATTGCAACGTAAGGGTCTTGATTGTTAATTTCATATATTAACGAATCGGTGTCGGTATAGAGAACTGTACAATCTTCAAAAATTGAGGACATATAACCATAATGGAAGTCATAAAGAGTTGTCTTCGCCAAATCCAGAATCGTTTGACCGACGTATATAGGTTTATTCAAATATACTTGCAATTTCCTTAACTCAACAGCTACCAAGTTCTCGTTAAATATCGTGCAATTTTTGAACTCTGGTTTTGAAATATATGCCTCTGCACCGTACCGTCCACTCCATTCAGTTAGAAGACGGATATTGACACGCTTTCGAACCGATTCCAGTGATTTTCCGAAAATTGCATTGTTCATTAGTTTGAATAAGTTTTTCTCAAACTCATTCTTTGCAGCTTTTCTTAAATTTGTATTAAGGTCAATATAAGATTTTAGCCAAGGACTCTGTTTAAATTTCAACACTCGATGAATTTTTGTCACTATTAAACCATGTTCCACTGCTTGCTTCAGAGCTCGATAATGAATAACATATTTTTCCTTAGGGTTTAAGGTAGCCATTAACTTTGTTAGTTCTTTGACAGTCTTCAAAGGTTTGCCAGTTTTAGGATTAATATGCTCTGGACAGAAAGGAATATCTTTATGTCGGTCATGTAGATGTTGTGGGTACTCAAGATCGACTTCAAGTATACATCCCTCTGCTGCATCGTCGGGAATAGACATCACATCAATATTAGTATCTATCCATTCGAATCCGCCATAAGGCAAATATTGAGACATCGCCCACCCATACTGATTGTTCACATCAAAATACATCAAATATTTAGATGGTTTTGTAGAGTCATAATTAGGAATATATTTATTGTTCGCGTGAGCTCTTCTTTTGGAGCAGACCTGACTAAGACCACCTCGGATACCTTTTTCCACAAACAAAAACATATCAGGATCCGTAAGCAGCTCCAGTTCCTGCTTCGTGTACTTTAACATCGCATCCCACGTAAATCCAGGTAAAGTGTAATAATGTGCCGGATCAAGTTTATACGTTTTTAAACAAGTAGTTCTAAACTGCTCAAATATGTCTGCCAGCAAAAGAATATCAGTCTTCATGTATAACTCAACATAGTCACCCAAGTCCTGGCAATTAAATTTGCTCCATACTTCCTGTGCACGTTGGTATAGACGACAAGGACAGGGCTTATCTTCCAACTTGTTGTAAAATGATTCGATTGGAGGTAAGTAGGTTTCATCAAAACGATCGAATGAGTCGAAATAATCATAGGGCATCACGCCTTTCTTTGTTAATAAATTAAACTGTTCTTGAGGTAAATAGGGAAATTGGGACCTAAAATTAGGAAATTCGTCCATGTATGAAGCTAACTTGTCCAAAGAAGAAGCCATGAACCGAAAACTATCGATAAAACGGAACTGAATAGGATACTCATTAATATGTTTTGTAAATGAGATGTACTTTTCCTTGGTGATGGGCAGCAGATCAATGGATCCATTCATTCTGGTTGCAATATCGGTAATAATGAAGTGAGCATCATAACCACTTAAATTATGGAAAACGACTGGGACGGTATGACTATCTTTGAAATTGATATTGCACGCTTCATGGGAGGCGCCTCTAAAGTTGGATTCTGGGATGAGGTGAAAATGATCGCGTACTTTCTTATCTTCAGACGTGAATGGTTGCTCACATATGTGACAATGAGTTGCTTTTCTGAATTCTGCTTCCTGAGTAGGAGTCATGTGGATATTATAAGGGCACCAAAAGACAGTTGCCATATCTTCAGCAAGTTGTGCCATCTCATCAGCGAACCATTGCATACAATCTACACCTTGGTATGATCGATAAAACGAAATGGAATTATCGTAGGAGCACTTAAGATAATAACCGACAGCAGCAGGAATATGGTGTTGAGGTTTTTTAGGATCATTCGTCTGTTTAAGAACACTCTCAAGATCAGCATATACAATAAACGGAACTTTTTCCTTGTTTTTAAAGTTTTTAAATTTAATAATGTTTTTTCCTGGTTCGGGCATTTTAATAGCAGTTTCATTTAATTTTTCACAATCTTCAATATGGCTGTTTAATTTTGATTCGGAACGGAAATAATGAAGACACCGATTACAGAAGTATTTTTCTCCATGTTCCTTACTTAGTTGTTTGGAAAGAAGACGAGAAAGATTTTTAATCCATACATAGTGATATTTTATATCCCCTTCCTGCCCCTCCTCATAGTACTTATCCTGAATAAGCAATAGGTTTATATGTTGATCTTTTTTATTTTTAGTAAGATAAGTGGGAAGAGTAATAAAGGATTTTTTCTGTTTTTGGAGGATATAAACATTTATGGAAACATTATTTTGAATTTCGAAATTTGGAATTTGCTTGAAGGTCATTGGAAATTGAATTCCTTTGAGATTTAAAACAGTCGAGAAGTGTGGGTATTTATACAATCGTTGTGGGTCCTTGGTTACGGGATACAAAGCAGATGTAACAGCCCATGCGAAGCAAGCTTGATCATCGTTCTTAACATTAATACATGCTTCTTTTCGTTTAATTTGAGGAGGTATCTCGATGCACGATGACCCAAGTTAAGGAATGTATTTATTTATGTTTACACCTAAATTAACAATTCGTTTTAGTGCCCAGCCACTATCACGTTCTTGAAATTCCTCAAGTTCATTTAGAATAGGGTTATTAACCTTTTCATCAAACCAATTATCAAGATTAGTACCTCTATAGATTGGAGAATTTGAGGTAGTAAAGTACTTGTACTCATTAAGTACACTGTCACCCTTTACAATCTGAAACTCACCTCCAAATACTGCATTAACCTTCACCGCAGCATCTTTTTTTAAAGCCGCCTGTATCCTACGTTTAAAAAGGGACTTAGCATCAATCAGGAAAGCTTTTGGATCCTTATGATTCATATTTGATATTACTCCCGTCAGGATACGGCTATTGAATGCAGTATCGGAATCATCCCAACGGACACGTTCTCTAGCTCTCTCAGGTCGTGATGTAAGCCCTGCCCCTTTCTTCAGTGTCGTTTTTATCTGGTTACGATAAGTTTTAATATTCCTAAGGCAAGCTTCCAAATGCTGTTTTTCACCCAGCGTTTTGGCACTTTTCAATGCATAATTTATTTGTTTCATCCCTTTCTGACACTCTCGTAGTCCTTTTTGAGCTACAGCCTCATCATACCTCGTAGATAGCAGACCGAGAAAACTGGCGATGTAACGAACCAAATCACCGAAGAGTGACATAATAAAACACTTGTTCACAACACAATAATCTGGAACTGAATGAGAAGCGAGTTAAAGAAAAGTGGCTTTATACTTCTTTAGTACACATGCGCAATAACTTCACTTCACTAATCTTCTTCTTATTTTAGTTTTTTGCCTCCACCCCTAGGGTATTTAACCACTAATCTGTATTTTTATGTACCTTTATTTAATAAATTTACGAATGTGTCGGTGGATTGTAAGGAAAATCTGAAACAAAATAAATTTGTTTTTAAATTTTTTTGAAAATATAATAATTTTAAGAAAATACCCAAATTTTAATTCTATCGACATCCTCAAAACTTATCAACTTTTTTGGTATTTTTTCCAATAAAATAATAACTTATACCCCTACCTCAAGATAAACCACCATATTTAAGAATATTTTTATAAACTAGAGTGTCAAATATGGATCAAAAGTAGAAAAAGGTAAATTTTTCTTATTAAACTCGAAAATACACATATTGGAAATCTATCGACATCCTCAAAACGTAACAACTTTTTAAATATTTTATTCGACTAAATAATAACTTATACCCCTACCTCAAGATGTACCACGATATTTAAGAATATTTTTAAAAAACTAGTGTGTCAAATATGGATCTAAGGTAGAAAAAGGTAAAATATTTCTTATTAAACTCGAAAATACTTAAATTTTAAATCTATCGATATCCACAAAACTTAACAACTTTTTTGTTATTTTATTCCACTAAATAATAACTTATACCCCCACCTCAAGATATACCACCATATTTAAGAATATTTTTATAAACTAGAGTGTCAAATATGGATCTAAAGTAGAAAAAAATAAAATATTTCTAATTCAACTCGAAAATAGACAAATTTTAAATCTATCGACATCCACAAAACTTATCAACTTTTTTAATATTTTATTCAACTAACTAATAATTTATACCCCCACCTCAAGATATACCCCCATATTTATGAATATTTTTAAATACTAGAGTGTCAAATATAGATCTAAGGTAGAAAAAGGTAAATTTTTCTTATTCAACTTGTAAATATCTAAATTTTAAATCTATCGACATCCTCAAAACTTATCAACTTTTTTAATATTTTATTCAACTAACTAATAACTTTTACCCCCACTTCAAGATGTACCACCATATTTATGAATATTTTTAATAACTAGAGTGTCAAATATGGATCTAAAGTAGAAAAAGGTAAAATATTTCTTATTAAACTCGAAAATACCTAAATTTTAAATCTATCGACATCCTCAAAACTTATCAACTTTTTTGCTATTTTTTCCAATAAAATAATAACTTATACCCCAACCTCAAGATATACCCCCATATTTATGAATATTTTTAAAAACTAGAGTGTCAAATAAATTTGGTAGCGCCATCTGCACTTAGAAAGTAAAAAATTAGTAGAGTGGAACTGAGAGGGCACGCAAACGGAGGAAACCCTATGAGAAGGCAAAATGAGGAAACCATCTTGTGAACACCTGCATCCTGTTATAATATATGCATGTAATTTAATGTTTCGTGAGAAAATAAAGTTGTTATCATTCCCAGAGATATTAAATTACATGCACATATTATAACAGGATGCAGGTGTTCACAAGATGGTTTCCTCATTTTGCCTTCTCATAGGGTTTCCTCCGTTTGCGTGCCCTCTCAGTTCCACTCTACTAATTTTTTACTTTCTAAGTGCAGATGGCGCTACCAAATTTATTTGACACTCTAGTTTTTAAAAATATTCATAAATATGGGGGTATATCTTGAGGTTGGGGTATAAGTTATTATTTTATTGGAAAAAATAGCAAAAAAGTTGATAAGTTTTGAGGATGTCGATAGATTTAAAATTTAGGTATTTTCGAGTTTAATAAGAAATATTTTACCTTTTTCTACTTTAGATCCATATTTGACACTCTAGTTATTAAAAATATTCATAAATATGGTGGTACATCTTGAAGTGGGGGTAAAAGTTATTAGTTAGTTGAATAAAATATTAAAAAAGTTGATAAGTTTTGAGGATGTCGATAGATTTAAAATTTAGATATTTACAAGTTGAATAAGAAAAATTTACCTTTTTCTACCTTAGATCTATATTTGACACTCTAGTATTTAAAAATATTCATAAATATGGGGGTATATCTTGAGGTGGGGGTATAAGTTATTGGTTAGTTGAATAAAATATTAAAAAAGTTGATAAGTTTTGTGGATGTCGATAGATTTAAAATTTGTCTATTTTCGAGTTGAATTAGAAATATTTTATTTTTTTCTACTTTAGATCCATATTTGACACTCTAGTTTATAAAAATATTCTTAAATATGGTGGTATATCTTGAGGTGGGGGTATAAGTTATTATTTAGTGGAATAAAATAACAAAAAAGTTGTTAAGTTTTGTGGATATCGATAGATTTAAAATTTAAGTATTTTCGAGTTTAATAAGAAATATTTTACCTTTTTCTACCTTAGATCCATATTTGACACACTAGTTTTTTAAAAATATTCTTAAATATCGTGGTACATCTTGAGGTAGGGGTATAAGTTATTATTTAGTCGAATAAAATATTTAAAAAGTTGTTACGTTTTGAGGATGTCGATAGATTTCCAATATGTGTATTTTCGAGTTTAATAAGAAAAATTTACCTTTTTCTACTTTTGATCCATATTTGACACTCTAGTTTATAAAAATATTCTTAAATATGGTGGTTTATCTTGAGGTAGGGGTATAAGTTATTATTTTATTGGAAAAAATACCAAAAAAGTTGATAAGTTTTGAGGATGTCGATAGAATTAAAATTTGGGTATTTTCTTAAAATTATTATATTTTCAAAAAAATTTAAAAACAAATTTATTTTGTTTCAGATTTTCCTTACAATCCACTGACACATTCGTAAATTTATTAAATAAAGGTACATAAAAATACAGATTAGTGGTTAAATACCCTAGGGGTGGAGGCAAAAAACTAAAATAAGAAGAAGATTAGTGAAGTGAAGTTATTGCGCATGTGTACTAAAGAAGTATAAAGCCACTTTTCTTTAACTCGCTTCTCATTCAGTTCCAGATTATTGTGTTGTGAACAAGTGTTTTATTATGTCACTCTTCGGTGATTTGGTTCGTTACATCGCCAGTTTTCTCGGTCTGCTATCTACGAGGTATGATGAGGCTGTAGCTCAAAAAGGACTACGAGAGTGTCAGAAAGGGATGAAACAAATAAATTATGCATTGAAAAGTGCCAAAACGCTGGGTGAAAAACAGCATTTGGAAGCTTGCCTTAGGAATATTAAAACTTATCGTAACCAGATAAAAACGACACTGAAGAAAGGGGCAGGGCTTACATCACGACCTGAGAGAGCTAGAGAACGTGTCCGTTGGGATGATTCCGATACTGCATTCAATAGCCGTATCCTGACGGGAGTAATATCAAATATGAATCATAAGGATCCAAAAGCTTTCCTGATTGATGCTAAGTCCCTTTTTAAACGTAGGATACAGGCGGCTTTAAAAAAAGATGCTGCGGTGAAGGTTAATGCAGTATTTGGAGGTGAGTTTCAGATTGTAAAGGGTGACAGTGTACTTAATGAGTACAAGTACTTTACTACCTCAAATTCTCCAATCTATAGAGGTACTAATCTTGATAATTGGTTTGATGAAAAGGTTAATAACCCTATTCTAAATGAACTTAAGGAATTTCAAGAACGTGATAGTGGCTGGGCACTAAAACGAATTGTTAATTTAGGTGTAAACATAAATAAATACATTCCTCAACTTGGGTCATCGTGCATCGAGATACCTCCTCAAATTAAACGAAAAGAAGCATGTATTAATGTTAAGAACGATGATCAAGCTTGCTTCGCATGGGCTGTTACATCTGCTTTGTATCCCGTAACCAAGGACCCACAACGATTGTATAAATACCCACACTTCTCGACTGTTTTAAATCTCAAAGGAATTCAATTTCCAATGACCTTCAAGCAAATTCCAAATTTCGAAATTCAAAATAATGTTTCCATAAATGTTTATATCCTCCAAAAACAGAAAAAATCCTTTATTACTCTTCCCACTTATCTTACTAAAAATAAAAAAGATCAACATATAAACCTATTGCTTATTCAGGATAAGTACCAGGTCTTCAACAATACCCGAAACCCACGTGATCTGGTAGCATCAAAAACACAGCGAAAGGGCCTGATTTGGTTCCTTATATGTCAACTGTCGTTGTCAATACTGTCAAAAATATCATTAGCGTTCATTTGGGTTTTTGGGTATATTTATATTATTTAAAGGTTATTGATTTTGCATTTTGTCAACACGCTTTTATTAAATTTTTCCTCAATAATAATAAACCAATCAGTTCTTTTTAGAGCTCATTAGTGCTTTCATTCTTTTTTGCCGGTAAGTGTAAATTTATTTACTTTTATACAAGTTTATTGACAATATAATTTTCAGCTCAAAATGTTTACACCGGAACAAGATTCTTTTATTTTAATGGCACATTATAGAAGTGGATCTCGAAATGATGATGGAACTTGGTCATATTCAATTCAGAGTTGCCTTCAACAATTTGAGGAACGTTTTCCAGCTGTACAAATAGAATATGATAGTTTTCGTCATCATAGACATGTTCTTGTTCAACGTTTTGAAACGAAAAATTGCATTTGTAAAGGAAAGGGGTCTGGAAGGCCCACAGTAATAACCGAAGAAGTTGTTCAAGATGTGCGAATTCGCATGGAGCAAAGTCCCACTAAATCAGTAAAAAAGTTAGCAGCTCAAGCAGGTAAGAACAGTGTTTGGGAGCTTGACTCTCTTATAATCTAATTTCATCGTTTTAGATTTATCTGTAGGAACTAGCCATAAGATTTTGAAAAAAAATCTATCAATGCATCCTTATAAGGTTTCAGTACTGCAACAATTGTTTCCTGGTGATTTTGTTAAACGTATGGAATACTGTCGATGGTTCAATGAGCAATTAAATGACAATAACTTATTGGATCGAACTTTTTTTACTGATGAAGCATGGTTTCACTTATCAGGATATGTCAATAGTCAAAATTATCGAACATGGGCAACTGAAAATCCTCATTCATTTGTGGAGACAAGTCTACATCCCATAAAAGTTGGTATTTGGATAGCAATTTCAAGAAGAAGAATAATAGGGCCCATATTTTTCTATGACACAATTAATGGCCAACGTTATCGAAATATTTTTCTTGAATTTGTTGAACAGCTACAGGATGACGAGTTACAATTGGGTTACTTTCAACAAGATGGAGCAACAGCTCATACAGCTAGAGCTACTATTGACCTAATAGAAGAATATTTTGATGACCGAATTATTAGTAAAGGATTATGGCCTCCAAGATCTCCAGACCTCACACCTCCTGACTACTTTTTATTTGGTCATATAAAAAATAAAGTATTCAGAAATCGTTTGCATGATGTGAATGAATTGGAGCAAGCTATAGTTAATGAAATTGAAAGTGTAACTGAGGAGCAACTGCATAATGTGTTCGAAAACATGAAAAGAAGGGTTAATGCTTGCATAGAAGCTGGTGGTGAACATTTTGAACACTTACTGTAAATGTATATTCTTTGTACAACATCAAATTATCCTTTAAAATAAATTATTGAAGTTGATGTGATCAATTCTGTTCAGAACTGGATTTTTTTTTTGTTTATATCAATATGACTTTTTGTTACATTTTTTATATATATATATTTTAAATGAACAAAAACAAATTTAACATGAAAAATTAGCATATTCTAAATTAATTTTCAATTTTATAGATACCTACTAATTTAAAATAAATAAAAACAAATTAAAAATTGTATTTGTTTATTGTGTCCCATTGCCCATGTACAATTCCATCTCTTGAAGTAAATTTTAAATTGATTTCTAATTTCTAAACGTGCAACAAGCTAAATGTATGATCTGTAGGTACTTTCTATATCTATCAAGTTGATCTATTTGTAAGATTTAATAATTCTACTACATAAACGAAAACATTCAAAGCGATTATCACATGTTTAATCAAAATAAGATTACTATGACTTATTCTAACCAATACTGTAGTAATTTAAACAGTCAGCCGTAGTTAAGATAATATACCAGCTGCCATCAAGCTAAAATAAATAATTTGTAATTGTGTTCTTTATGCATAACATTTTTTAACCCTCCGTTCCCACACTTAATTTTTATCAAGAATTTGTCCCTCAAAATTTTAATTATTGAATAATAATAATTCTAAATTCAGCTCTTTTAATAAAATAGGGAGCTGTCCCATTCCGCTACACGCACTGGGATATATGATGCCCCATGCTTATTTATACACAACAATTGAACTTTAAACTCATAACATTTTTTTTTATGGTAACTTAGATCACAATAAACATATGTACCAAAAAACTGATGGCTAAAATGCTATTTTATTGACTTAAAAAGGTAAAAGACAATTTGTATCACAAACGAATATATTAAATTTAATCTAAATAAACGTAATCATTTAGTTAATCTATATACAAAATTGGTAAACAAATCCAAGATTTTCGGGTAAACTTCACTTGTATCCACTTTTTCTTTTTACGACTGGCAACCTCTTAGTCTTTGGAGGTCTTTCTTCAGTTTTCTCTTCGCTACTTTGCTCAATTTCGGCTTCAGTTTGAATTTCAACATAATTAAAATTCTTATCAGAATTTTCACCGCAAAATAATTCATGTTTATTATATCCTTTAAAGATTCAGGAACAAAGTGTTCTAATTGTATCTCGCTCAAAGGGCGAGAGGTGGAAGCATTTCTATGTAAAAATAAAATACCATGCCAATACAATACCATATGTAATTTAAAAATACCACTACTTCAAGATCCTATCGCAAAAAAAACAAATATTAAACTGTTCCAGCACACGCTGGGACAGTCTTTTGATGGGTATAGACTGAACTTCACTTGCAGAAGTACCTCGACCATATTGAATGTGGTGGAAACTAACTGAATTTATACCAGCGGTATTGGTATTACTTCCAAACTTGAAGATAAAGAAGTGTACGGACGGAGCATCGAGATAAAGTACGGAGGGTTAAATAAACATTAAAAACAAAAAAAAAACAGTCAAGAATCTCAAGATACGGTGATCTTAGGTTAGGTATCGAATTATTCTTCTTTTAATAAGAGAGGTATTGAATTCAATAGTGATTACATAAAAACATTTAAAGATAAGATTTTATATTGGCCTAAATGGAATTCTAACATAAAAATATAATAATGTAAAGCACCATTAATTTAATAATATGATTTTTTTTTGTTATATCTCACTGTATTTTGTTCTTAAGGTTACAGACCATAAAAAAAAAGAAGAATAATTTTATTTTTATTTTATTTAAAACACCTACAGCACTGGCCAACATCTAGGGATTTTTACTATTATTTTCACCAATCGCTGTCATGACGTTTTGATCACGTGGGTTTCGGGTATTGTTGAAGACCTGGTACTATGAGGAGGGGCAGGAAGGGGATATAAAATATCACTATGTATGGATTAAAAATCTTTCTCGTCTTCTTTCCAAACAACTAAGTAAGGAACATGGAGAAAAATACTTCTGTAATCGGTGTCTTCATTATTTCCGTTCCGAATCAAAATTAAACAGCCATATTGAAGATTGTGAAAAATTAAATGAAACTGCTATTAAAATGCCCGAACCAGGAAAAAACATTATTAAATTTAAAAACTTTAAAAACAAGGAAAAAGTTCCGTTTATTATATATGCTGATCTTGAGAGTGTTCTTAAACAGACGAATGATCCTAAAAAACCTCAACACCATATTCCTGCTGCTGTCGGTTATTATCTTAAGTGCTCCTACGATAATTCCATTTCGTTTTATCGATCATACCAAGGTGTAGATTGTATGCAATGGTTCGCTGATGAGATGGCACAACTTGCTGAAGATATGGCAACTGTCTTTTGGTGCCCTTATAATATCCACATGACTCCTACTCAGGAAGCAGAATTCAGAAAAGCAACTCATTGTCACATATGTGAGCAACCATTCACGTCTGAAGATAAGAAAGTACGCGATCATTTTCACCTCATCCCAGAATCCAACTTTAGAGGCGCCTCCCATGAAGCGTGCAATATCAATTTCAAAGATAGTCATACCGTCCCAGTCGTTTTCCATAATTTAAGTGGTTATGATGCTCACTTCATTATTACCGATATTGCAACCAGAATGAATGGATCCATTGATCTGCTGCCCATCACCAAGGAAAAGTACATCTCATTTACAAAACATATTAATGAGTATCCTATTCAGTTCCGTTTTATCGATAGTTTTCGGTTCATGGCTTCTTCTTTGGACAAGTTAGCTTCATACATGGACGAATTTCCTAATTTTAGGTCCCAATTTCCCTATTTACCTCAAGAACAGTTTAATTTATTAACAAAGAAAGGCGTGATGCCCTATGATTATTTCGACTCATTCGATCGTTTTGATGAAACCTACTTACCTCCAATCGAATCATTTTACAACAAGTTGGAAGATAAGCCCTGTCCTTGTCGTCTATACCAACGTGCACAGGAAGTATGGAGCAAATTTAATTGCCAGGACTTGGGTGACTATGTTGAGTTATACATGAAGACTGATATTCTTTTGCTGGCAGACATATTTGAGCAGTTTAGAACTACTTGTTTAAAAACGTATAAACTTGATCCGGCACATTATTACACTTTACCTGGATTTACGTGGGATGCGATGTTAAAGTACACGAAGCAGGAACTGGAGCTGCTTACGGATCCTGATATGTTTTTGTTTGTGGAAAAAGGTATCCGAGGTGGTCTTAGTCAGGTCTGCTCCAAAAGAAGAGCTCACGCGAACAATAAATATATTCCTAATTATGACTCTACAAAACCATCTAAATATTTGATGTATTTTGATGTGAACAATCAGTATGGGTGGGCGATGTCTCAATATTTGCCTTATGGCGGATTCGAATGGATAGATACTAATATTGATGTGATGTCTATTCCCGACGATGCAGCAGAGGGATGTATACTTGAAGTCGATCTTGAGTACCCACAACATCTACATGACCGACATAAAGATATTCCTTTCTGTCCAGAGCATATTAATCCTAAAACTGGCAAACCTTCGAAGACTGTCAAAGAACTAACAAAGTTAATGGCTACCTTAAACCCTAAGGAAAAATATGTTATTCATTATCGAGCTCTGAAGCAAGCAGTGGAACATGGTTTAATAGTGACAAAAATTCATCGAGTGTTGAAATTTAAACAGAGTCCTTGGCTAAAATCTTATATTGACCTTAATACAAATTTAAGAAAAGCTGCAAAGAATGAGTTTGAGAAAAACTTATTCAAACTAATGAACAATGCAATTTTCGGAAAATCACTGGAATCGGTTCGAAAGCGTGTCAATATCCGTCTTCTAACTGAATGGAGTGGACGGTACGGTGCAGAGGCATATATTTCAAAACCAGAGTTCAAAAATTGCACGATATTTAACGAGAACTTGGTAGCTGTTGAGTTAAGGAAATTGCAAGTATATTTGAATAAACCTATATACGTCGGTCAAACGATTCTGGATTTGGCGAAGACAACTCTTTATGACTTCCATTATGGTTATATGTCCTCAATTTTTGAAGATTGTACAGTTCTCTATACCGACACCGATTCGTTAATATATGAAATTAACAATCAAGACCCTTACGTTGCAATGAAGAGAGACTGTTACCAATATTTCGATACTTCAGACTACCCCGAACAAAATATCTATAACATTCCACTTGTAAATAAAAAAGTTTTAGGATTAATGAAAGACGAAAATAATGGTGTACCAATGACAGATTATGTAGGCTTAAGATCAAAATTGTATGCAACAAAAGTAATGTATAGGACTAAGGATATTATGAAGAAGAAGAAGGAGCTTGAGGAAATGGAGTATGATCAAAGTGAAATTGAAGAAATTTTGAAAAATTACGGCGTGACAAAAAAGGCTAAGGGTGTAAAGTCATCTGTGGTAAAATCAGTCATAACCTTTGAAGATTACGTTGAATGTTTAGAGAGTTTTAGATCTAAAACTGTCTCTCAAAATTTAATACGATCCGAAAAACATCAAGTACATTCAATAACTCAACGAAAAGTAGCACTCAGTCATGAAGATGATAAAAGAATTCTAATTACTGGGTCAGATGAAACGTTGCCGTGAAGTCATTATTTAATCAATGATGATCCTATGAATGGTAAGTTTTAAATTGGATGAATCTTCTCAATTATATGCTACTTTGCTAAAATTAGTAATAAAGTGGTTAGGTATTCAATTCCTATTGCTACAAATCTAGAGAAAAATAATAAAAGAGCCATTTAAAAAAGATAATCCTCCCCTGTAACCTATCCCCACAATCATGAAAAGAATTAAAAAGATGCCACTTCCCATTGGTAGCCTAGTTACAATCTAGAGCCGATGAGGTACAAAAAGAGCCATTTAACAAAGATAATCCTCCACTATAACCTATCCTCACAATCATGAAAAGAATTAAAAAAGATGCCACTTCCCATTGGTACTCTAATCTAGAGCCAATGAGGTACATAAAGAGCCATTTAAAAAAGATAATCCTCCCCTGTAACCTATCCCCACAATCATGAAAAGAATTAAAAAGATGCCACTTCCCATTGGTACTCTAATCTAGAGCCGATGAGGTACAAAAAGAGCCATTTAACAAAGATAATCCTCCACTATAACCTACCCTGTCAATCCTGAAAAGAATTAAAAAGATGCCACTTCCCATTGGTAGCCTAGTCACAATCTAGAGCCGATGAGGTACAAAAAGAGCCATTTAAAAAGATAATCCTTTCCTGTAACCTATCCTCACAATCATGAAAAAATTAAAAAAGATGCCACTTCCCATAGGTAGCCTAGTCACAATCTAGAACCGATGAGGTACAAAAAGAGCCATTTAAAAAAGATAATCCTCACCTGCAACCTATCCCCGCAATCATGAAAAGAATGAAAAAGATGCAATTTTCATTAGTGCCTAAGTCTTAATCTAGAGTCGGTCAATTGATTACTTAACTACTTTATTGCAAGTGGATTAGGCCTCCTGGGGATACCACTTTAAAATAAAACGCGCCATAGTTCTATCTCCTTATATTGGTAAACAATATATAAGATGGTGAGGAAATGAACTGCATAAATTCTTTTTAGGTAACATTTAAAGAATAATAGGCATCTAGAGTGTTTCGTTCATGAAGGTGGTTTACGATCCAATTGAATCTATATATATAAGTCCTGACAATTACCGCGTATGTATTGGTCTTGCTAAGATTTTAATTAACATTCATTCTAAAAATACACATCGCTTTAGTATTCCGAGAGATATTAAATAACATGCCAGATGGTCAACATGTGTTCGCCAGAGAAAATGACGTTGTTATCATTCTCAGAGGTATTAAATTACATGCCACGTATGGACACCAGATGTTGCCATGTGTTCGCCAGATGGCCGGGTGCAGGAATTCGCGTGAGAACCGGATGTCTTTATCTTTCCCAGAGATATTAAATTACATGCCAGATGCAGGTGTTCACCAGATGGTTTCCTCATTTTGCCTTCTCATTAGACCTCTTGATTTAGACAAAAATTGCCAGAATGAACCTTAGCGATTTCTTATGGGAATTAACATGGGGAATGAGGCCGAATCCGTGCTGCTATATTACTATTTTATTACCTTTTACTTTTTAAACACTCTTTTTGAAAAAAAACTTAGTTTCTCTATTTCACTTGCTGTTTTAACATTTTAGTAGCAGATGAATATGGTGAGGAAGTAGTGACAGGTTTGAGATTATACTTCCCTCGTCGAAATTTACTGAAATTACATTTTTTTTAATATTTTCTTCACCTGAGGTCTGTAATATAAATCTTCACTTGTTGAGTTCCTAAATTTTGGAACTATTTATTTATTTTTATCATATCAAGAAAAGGAAACCTACAATCAACTTTACAAAGATGTGATAATAAAATACAGTCACAGGTTTAAATTTTCTTTGTCCACGACCACTTAATAATAAATCAATATTCTACCTCCTAACTAAAAGCATATGGTACCCATATATCACTAGAGTGAATTATGATAATTCACGCTTTTGTAATTCTGGCAATTTCTGGTAGATAACTAAAGATGGGCGATACTTTCCATAACGATATTTTCTAAATCGAAATATCAGAAATTGAAAAAATCGAAAAATAAAAAAATCGAAAAATCGAAAATTCGAAAAATCGAAAAATCGAAAAATCGAAAAATCGAAAAATCGAAAAATCTAAAAATCGAAAATTCGAAAATTCGAAAATTCGAAAATTCGAAAAATCGAAGAATCCAAAAATCGAAAAATCGAAAAATCGAAAATTCGAAAATTCGAAGAATCAAAAAATCGAAAAATCGAAAAATCGAAAAATCGAAAAATTGAAAAATCAAAAAATCGAAAAATCGATAAATCGATAAATCGATAAATCGATAAATCGATAAATCGATAAATCGATAAATCGATAAATCGATAAATCGATAAATCGATAAATCGATAAATCGATAAATCGATAAATCGATAAATCGATAAATCGATAAATCGATAAATCTATAAATCTATAAATCTATAAATCTATAAATCTATAAATCTATAAATCTATAAATCTATAAATCTATAAATCTATAAATCGATAAATCTATAAATCGATAAATCGATAAATCTATAAATCTATAAATCTATAAATCTATAAATCTATAAATCTATAAATCTATAAATCTATAAATCTATAAATCTATAAATCTATAAATCTATAAATCTATAAATCTATAAATCTATAAATCGATAAATCTATAAATCTATAAATCTATAAATCTATAAATCTATAAATCTATAAATCTATAAATCTATAAATCTATAAATCTATAAATCTATAAATCTATAAATCTATAAATCTATAAATCTATAAATCGATAAATCTATAAATCGATAAATCTATAAATCTATAAATCTATAAATCTATAAATCTATAAATCTATAAATCTATAAATCTATAAATCTATAAATCTATAAATCTATAAATCGATAAATCGATAAATCGATAAATCGATAAATCGATAAATCGATAAATCGATAAATCGATAAATCGATAAATCGATAAATCGATAAATCGATAAATCGATAAATCGATAAATCGATAAATCGATAAATCGATAAATCGATAAATCGATAAATCGATAAATCGATAAATCGATAAATCGATAAATCGATAAATCGATAAATCGATAAATCGATAAATCGATAAATCGATAAATCGATAAATCGATAAATCGATAAATCGATAAATCGATAAATCGATAAATCGATAAATCGATAAATCGATAAATCGATAAATCGATAAATCGATAAATCGATAAATCGAAAAATCGAAAAATATAAAAATGGAAAAATAAAAAAAATCGAAAAATCGAAAAATCGAAAAATCGAAAAATCTAGAAATCGATAAATCGAAAAATCGAAAAATCAAAAAATCAAAAAATCAAAAAATCGAAAAAACGAAAAATCGAAAAATCTAAATATAAAAATTGAAAAATTGAAAAATCAAAAATCCAAAAATAAGAAATTCGAAAATTGGAAAATTGGAAAAATCGGAAAATTGAAAAGTTGAAAAAACAGTTACCTATGTTTAATAAAAACTTTCCCTTCTACACTTTTATTTAATAAAGAAACCATAATGGTCGTAGACAAAGTATAGTATTAGACTCGCAATGTATGGTCATTATTCACTCGGGTGACTTGCGCTTCTCGCCTACGGCTCGGGACGCAAATGTCACCCTGCAAGAATAATGGCTACCATAAATTGCTCGTTTAATAATATACTATTATTTATGTTATTAAGTAATTAACCTTTAATATAATCATTATGAAACGGATGAAGACAAACTTAGTTGGGGTTTATTTCCTTCTAATTTTACTTTTTCGATAAGAAAATAAGAAAGTTTAATTGCAAATTAAGGGTTATTACCTAATACACCGCCTCTGATAATTAGAGGTTGTGTTTGTACTTACTTATGACCTAATCTTGAAGAAGCATTTTCAACAGGTCTTTTACACATAAAGCATGTTTTCACCATATTATTAGAGATAATAAATCTAAAATATCCATTTTCCTACGACCACTTAGGAAAGTGACACATATCACACTATATAGTCCTATGGAAAGTGCCCTATATCACACGCGTATGAATAAGAATTTACTTTCCACCCGAGTGAGAATATGTTACTTTCCGCAGTAGTTGTCACAAAATGTCAAACACCTAATTTCTATTTTGATCTATGTAAATGTCCATATTAATACTAAAATCGATATGATTGTTAAATTATTAAAATCGTTGTAAATTAGATCCTAGATATTTATCTTTAACAATTATTATTAAAATAATTTTAAAATAATGTTTGCTCTTTATTCAGGTTAAATACATAACCGATTAGATCATTCAGTTGACACAAGGGCTATTAGATCAGGTGGTTAGGACGTCGAACTTATCAACTTTGCCATTTTTCGACCGCGTTCGAATCCTGGCGGGACAGAATTTTTTTTTTGTTTTTTTTTATTTTTTTTTTTTTAGTTTTTTTTTTGTTTAGAAAATATAAAAATTCAATAAATACGATTATTGTTGATTATTTTTTTAAATACATTTGAATTATTATAGTAATAATAACCTTGGTTTTACAGTTTTTTGATGACATTATTTTGTGGTCGTAGGAAAAATATTGTACATCACTTGTGTGAAAAGTGATTTTCCACACTCGTAATGTAATATACTATTTTTGTAAAGTACAAATTAACATGTGCCAAAAAATTTCAGAACTCGCGTTGTCAAACTTGGCAACGCTGATTAAATGAACCAATTACAGAAGAGGAATTTCCTTCCTCGGGAGTAGTAGATGTTGGTTACAAAATATCGCGCCGGTAAAGGGGAACTCTTTCTAGTAGTAATTGCTCGGAGAAACAAACTATATAAGATGATTTGACAGAGTTCAAAAGAAGAATGGGAAAATTTTTATCAACAGTTTGATTTTACAACGATACTTCTAGAGCTTACTTAATAAGAAAACGTAGGAACATTGTTTTCGATACACAAAACCACATACATAAACCACCCCCCTAGGTGAGACTAAAACATAAGGGATACCTGTCTCTTAATGCAACGACTGTGTCTCAGTAAGCACACCTATCTAAAAAAAGAAACAAAAACAATTATTCATCTTAATTAAAATTATCACTATGTGGGTATATAAATGATCAATTAATTAACTAGAGGAAAAAGCCCAAGAACAGTAAGTATGAATTACTTCGAATTTTACAAAAGGGGAGGGAGGTAGTTAAAAAATACGGGCTTTTAAATAATAAAGAAGCGACCGAGGAGTGGGCGGTTACAATACTTTCAACAATGTAAGTTTTTGTTAACCATTTGATGTCTGCTAATTTTTTTGAACCACCTTGTGCCGTTTTTGAAAATATGGTATTGTTTTCAAATCTACCTGTTCAGTTCTTTTAATAAAATTTTGGATTAAAAATTTCTGATATAACATTTGTCTCTAATTCACAAACCAATGACTTTGTACTACATGCATTTTTGTAATCGTCTATGATTGGGATATTCAAAAATGAAGATAAAATATGTTGTTCCATTTAACAAAAATTGATTACATCTTGTACATGAAAGTGAAGACGTAATCTGTATTTGTAATGAATGGAGGGTGGGTTACCCCACGGTATTTAGGCCTCAATAGGCCAATTGTGCATCCTCCTAAGATTATAGGTACCTCATAGCTCGTGAGCCAACCTATAGATTTAATGTAATTGAAGAGGTCTTTAAAAGGTGCTTCTCTTCTATCGGCTTGTGTCAGCCGATATTTGTCGAACACAAATCTACTAATAAATGTTATCGTCGGAAAATCTTCTTGTTCGCGCCCCCTACAGAGTGCGGATTCTGACAGTACCATGATATGGAGATGCTTCGGTACTTGTAAAAGAATGTCAGTGATCAGGCGCACCTTATGTCTAGTCATAGTCAAGTATTTGTTTATGGTAGTGTTGTTAGGATAACTTAAAAGGTCCGTGGTAACTCTGCAGTTTCTTTTTTCCCGCATCTTTAATCAGGTATGCCACTACCGTTATTTAGTCCAATAAGGCCAGGTCCAGAAAGTATTTGGTTGGTTGTCTTCTTGGCTAGTGCATCAGCAAGATGGTTACCTTTCGATATGGCGTGGCCTTTAGTCCATCTTAAGGCTAAAGCTTCTAGTTCTAACCTTAAGTTAATTAGTGGTATGTTAAGGATAAGTAGTTCTTGTCTGCTATCTGTATAGATGAGCATGTACCTTCCGGTTATATTGTTTTTGGTGATTGCTTTTGCTTTTATGAGAATTACCATGAGCTCGATTTGAACTACACTGGCACTATTGCTTACAGCCCATTTTATGTTTAGGTTTAAGGATCTGGAATATATTCCACATCCTGGACCTTGTTTTGTTTTAAAACAGTCGGTTATTTTTATATATTCTACACTTATGTCTACTGTTCGCTTTGAGAGCATGTTATGTATCCACCCACTAACCTTCTGTGGAAATTTCCTATTGGTTAGTGAGTGTATTATCTTGGGGAAGGTGGTTTTGTTAAAAGCACCTTCTATGTCTATGAAAACACCCAAGGCGGACTCCTTATGTTCAGCCCAAGGCGAACTCCTATCCGACCAGCAGCTAGGTGAAGGGCTAAATCAGTTGACCTGCCTGGAGTGTTTGCATGTTGATTAGATTATAGTGGTTTTGTAATCACCACATTCCTTATATTCCTTTTGCATATCTTTTCCAATGTCTTTATGGAAAACGCTGTTGGTGGGCATGTTTTTGGGAATGTGTAATCCATCCTTTCAGGTTTAGGTATGAAGACTTTTACTTCTCTCTATTTGGAGATATACCTCAGAGCCAACGAAGCTGAATATACCTACCAGGTGCGGTGTGAAGTTGTCATTAGTACATCCAATTGTAGGGAAAGACGCGCAGTTAAAACTAAAAATTGACTAATGAAAACATTTTGTTAAAATACTGTTTGGCAAAAAATATCGAATTTATTTCAACCTATATTCGTCATCACTGTATATTGTTAAGTATTGAAAACAATAATTTCAGAATTTTACTTTTGTTGCCTTAGTTATTGCAAATTCAGCTATGATAAATATCAGTACAGGCTATATTGCTAAATAAAGGCTATATTACTAAATTTGACACTCTATCATGGTTCAGAGTTGAGTGGATGAAAAATTTTATCAATTTTCATACAATTAAAATTTTCTAATATTCAACAAAATGTTATACTGTTGAGGAGATAATCACGTGACCAATAAATGGCCGATTGATTTAGTCCTAATTATTGATGGAATTTCTAAAGAACGACTGACATTTGAGAATTTTGAAACCTTTAAGGAAAAAAACTAAGAAATTGAAAATCTATAAGGTATGTGCTTGAAATATAGAGACAGCACAACTGGCGAAGTTAGCGCTCCCTAGTGTTTAATTTTAGAATTAAACGGGGTATGTAAGGTAGTAAACAAAATATATTTATAAAAATTTTAAAAATTATTAAATATGGGTACCTGTCCGTAAAAAACAATCGCTTACAGGTTCAGAATGATTTTATAGGTGAAAAATTATTCAAATCTGCCCATGTAAATTTATAATGTTAAGGAAACAGATTTAAATGGCCAAGTGACAATAATTTTAAAGTAAATCCAATGTTTACAATGTCTAAATATCGGTATGTATCTAAAATCGAATTTATAATTAAATATAAAAATATGTAAATCAATAAATACGATTTAGATGCTCATTGATGCTCAATGTACTTGTAAATGTAAACACATCTGTGTTTTAATTGGTAGGTACATCACGTTAAGTTGGGTTAGGTTAGGTTATGTTTATAATTTTTATTACAATATATTAAATTTTATATATTTAGATATAATTTTATTATCGAAAGTAATTCTTTTGATTTTAATATTAATACAGCACATACACATAATTTTTTACTGCATTTATCCACTTTAGACTTTTATCAATTTTCCATGAGATACCATAAAATTTCATAAAATAATCAAATCCACGTTTCCGACTTAATGTGTTTATACATCAACGGATACAATAAGTTTTTTTCGATAACACTGCAACAATAAAAAAGGTATGAAACAATAATAAATCCTCCTATAAGCACCTTAATTATTTTTTAGTTTACCATCAACTCGAACCTAATTTATATAGCAAAAGTTATTCAGTATATAAAATCCTAAAAATTTTTCCCCATTTTTTGCAAGATCGTAAATTTGTTTTGTAATTTCTCGTTTAATCACTTTTGAGGTGATGACTCCCTACTTCAGTTTTTTCTGGATCAATTACTCCTTAGGCATCATTTAAAACCAATCAACCGTAAAATAGCACTAGCGTCCTGGCTGGAGGTTTTAAATTGTGTGTAGTTCCGTGAAAATTCGATTTTGTGAATAGCTACACGTAAGTTTACGTTTACAATAAGTGTTAAATGGTGTAGAAAATGTGCATACACAAGTGACGGTTTAAGTGTCGCTTTAGTAGTTTTAATGTATGTACCTACGTATTTCAGATATTGTTGGCGAAAATCTTTTATAAAATATCTTGAAGTAGTTTCAAAGAATATATGTAACATGCAAATAATAAAGCAGGATTCAATTTTAAATAGAATTATTTCCTCTGAATGCATCAAGGATTTTTATTCAATTTTGCTGCGGAATAAAATTTTACAATAGAGAATATAATTTTCCTAATAATTGAGTTGAATGTATTTCGATAATAATAAAATTATATATTGATAATAGTTTGTATTAAATGGATTTTGTCAGTATTGGATCAACAATAATGGGACATGTTCACATGTGAGATATGCTGTTTTATAAATTATATTGTAACAGTTAGTCGCTATACAAGTTATTCTACATAATCAGTTTGTTAAAAATGCCAAAAGTTTTTAAATTAAAACCAATTTAAATTTTAAATGTGTACGTCGTCGGGAATAGACCAATCAGCTTGCGTCGAAGTTTTTTTTTGTTATACTCATCGAATTAAATTACGCGTTTTAAGCTTACATTAAATTTTAATTAGATGAAACAAAATGGATTCTATGTATTTTGAGGTGATCTTTTCGAAAAAAGGGAAAACAAAATGTAGCTGTTTTTCGAAAGTGTCGAAATTTTGGATTTTGCCAATTTTTCAATTTTGCGCAGGCGCATGTCGGAAATAAAAAATCAATATTTTCAAAAGGCAGTTTACAACATTTGAAAGCTTAGAAAAAATGCTAATTTTCATGTCTCTTGAGAAATTTTGATTTGATGTACCGTTCTTGCGGTATAGACGATTGAAATTTATTTAGCATTTTGAGGCGGCGCGGCGAAGGCCGAAAAATTGAATTTGTTAAATGTTCAAACATTAAATTCTTCATTACTTTGGTAAAAATTAAGATATTTGCAAACACAAAAAAGCGTTTTGAACTTAAGGGATGTGACTATTGATTCCCAGAAGGGGGAAAGAGAAATCTCAAAATTGGGCATCTGACGGAAGGGCAAAGTGTACCGCGGGCCTAATTTTATTGTTTGCCTATAACGGCCAAACTATTTGAATTTTTTTAATGCCACTTACAGAGCTTACTCTTGAATGTAAAATCTTATGTGTGTGTGAATTTAACCGAAATCGGTTTATAATTGGCCAAGATATCAAACCATTAAACAAATTTTTTTCCCAAAAAAAATATTTTTTTTTGAAAGTATAAAGTGGCACAAAAATGCCAAAAAATGCACCCAATGGCTCAAAACTTTTTTTTTAAGTACTTTATTGTGTCTAGAATACTATTACATTACGGAAAATTCCGCAAAAATATTTTATCTATTTTTTTTTTGACCACTGTTCATTAAGTGACGACCAAAAAACGGTTTTCGAGAAAAGTTTCCTAAAATTGACGATTTTCAGTTGTTTGGTCTAAAAATTGTGCAAACCCAAATTTCATGTCTTCTAAATGTGTATACAAAGTTTAAAGTGTGTATGTTTCTTCTAAGTTGTAAAATTCTCCCGACAAAAGTCCCATTACACGCGCTCCGCGGTATCTTGTAATTTGATTTTTTTTGCGATTTCCAGTTTTAAATTTCTTACATACCTAAATTTATTAGGCTTAAAATTTATTAAATTGTATTTTACTGACTTGTTATAAGACGTTTTTTGAGTTTTGTGCAAAATATAGAATTACCGCAAAATTAGCCGCACGTCGCATCAAGGATAGCCATGGTCTCGGCGTTCGCTATCCGACAAGTTTAAACTTCAAAAGGTCATATTACAAATTGAATCGCTTTTTAGTGTTCATCGGCATAGATTTTTAATAACCATGCTCAGCAAGCTCTGTGTACACGTGGTTTCTCGGACTTCTTCAGCAATTTATTGAATACGTTCCTAAAATTAGGAAAATTCTATCATAGTGCTATAATTTTTTTGTTTCCAGGTTGCAATGGCTGGCCTGCGCGTTTATTATATCATCAGACACTTGCAGAGGGTGAACTTACTCCAATTAGACTGACAGTTAGTTTTTCAAATATATTTTTTGTTAGATGTTTTCGGAAAACCCGGAGAAAATCATATGGGAAAACATTTTTAAAAAACTACGCCTTTCGGTTTCCTGCGAATTCCCAAAAAATTATGGCAGATTTCGCCGCGGGACTTATTTTATTTGAGAGCCAACAAAAAAATACGCCACTTTTCTCCTGGACACATATATGTCTAACATTTATAATTTCGCCACAAATTCATCGCAAATTTCATGTCAATGGTTTTGACCAAAGGAATGAAAAAACAACTTTTTGGCGGCGAGAAATTCGCCATTAAAACTACCTGTGCAATGAATTTCCGAACTATTTTTGCCTCCTCTTTCGATTGGTGCATTTATTTTTACTATCGGAATGATACTTGTCCAGATAATTAGCATTTTTACCATGGACAATTCTGGAAAACCCGGTTTTTCCTAATTTAAAAAAAATTGAACGACAGCTACATCTTTTTTGCTTTTTTTCGGAGAGATCACATCAAAATACATAATCTCAACTTTGTTTCATCCAATTAAAAATTACTGTAAGCTCGAAGGGGCTTTTTTTGGTTATTTAATTGGACTACTACTAAATATATAAAAATAGAACTATCATTATAAGTGATAAGCTGGCATCTGTACTGTATATAAAAAAAGTGTTTTTTAATTAGAAGATGTCTTCCCAGTCATTTATTCAAGTTAAAGTTAGTAGAATTATTTGTATATTTAAGAAGGCATAGAACGGGATTTGGTAAATTAAAAAGAGGTATGATTATGACATGAGCAAAACTGAATTCGTTTTAAGACTTTCTACAATATTTTAGGTATACCAAGTTTTTGATTAAATGATTTTGTAATTCTTAGTTGTTTATGTAGCTCTATCACAACCTGTATTACTTATAAAAATTATCTATACTCTGTTTTTAAACTAGGAGGAGCGAATTGAAAAGACGCATTTACACAGGGAAAAGTAACTAGATTTGTTACTAAGAGCGAGTTTCGAAATATAGTCGTGTTCAAAATTTATGAAATAATTATCTTTATCGGCCTTAGTCGGTGAACGGCCAATGAGCGGTTAAGAAACGAATAAATGTCATAGAAGTAATTTTTTAATTGGTCCCAGACAACGATCACATTATTGTGATCTGAAATACTTTTTTCTTGCTTTTGAAATAGACTTTTTGAGAATAACTATGATCTTTTTAAAATGGATATTAAATATTTAAGAAAATTGTTAATGGAATATCCAGATGTAGCCAGGTTAGTATAAAATATAAAGATCTGTTTACATTTTTAAGGATATATTTGTTATAGGTATAAAAAGTAAAAGTTAATCAGTGAATGATAAGTGGATCACACAGTAACTGGTATCTCTTCTATGAGTAATGTGGATATTATGGCTTATTTAGTGTTAAACCATGGTTAATGCGCTAGAGGGCAAATAAGGGCATTCAAAAGTTTACAGGCCTATGAGTCAGAATTTGTTTTGAAAACTGGAACCAACATTTTCATATCACTACATGTCAACATACATTTTTTAAAGTGAACTATTCATACATACCTATGTATTAATTTGAAGTATTTTTAAAATATTTTTTTTGTGAAAATAATGTTAACTCATTGTGCCAAATTAAGATTATCCCTAAAGTAGTAGATGGTATTTTAAATGTTATAACAATTTTGTAAATAGTTTTATTCTATTCTAATAAATAAAATTTGCTTGAATATTTAGTTACATTTTAATCATTTTGGTTAGAAATTCATCAATTTTTAGTTTTAAAAAATCAGTAATAAAATTATTTTTTTCTAAAATACTTCGGAATTCATCTATTCATGGTAATCTCCCATCTTTTTACTTTCAAAAACCAATAATGCATTTTCTACAAAACCTTCAGAATCAGCATGTAATAAGGTGTCTTCCCTTTCTTGTACGGCTTTTCAGGAATTGCTACCTTTAATAGTACTCAGTGTAGAAGGATCCATAATTGTAGATTTTCAATACAATCGGTTACTGAAGAACTATTTACGAAATAAAGTAAAAAACTAAGTAATGGATGAGATATCAAATTATAAAATGTCAGAACTGTCAACAATATCAATTATTAGCTGATGTTCATGCTAAAAAGTAATGTGTGAAACTGACTGTAATCTGACCAATCAGAAGGCTACAGAATTGCCAACTTAAATTCAAATCGCTCCTCTTAGTTTAAAAACAGAGTATAGTATGAAACAAAAAAATAGTCAGAAGTCATATTCTAACTATAGTAATACGATATTTAAAGGTCTCCAATTTTGTGGGAGCAAAATTTTTTGTATTAAATTTTAATAAAAATAATAAAAAAAAATTCAAGCTTGCTCTTCTATCTCAGAATTTTCTATGCATGCTTTTTTAAGATTTTTTCATCGAGGGTAAGAATGTACGATATAATTTTAATTTTGCCTTTTGAAAATGACACACCCAAAAGATTCACTTTCTCCCCCACTAATACTATCAAACTCAAAAACAAAATGGCATTTGCGGATGTGTAATTGCCTTATATAATTGTCACTTCTTGATCATACAAGCTTCAACATAATATTCCATCGTCAAAAAATAAACTTACAAAAACAATTTCCCTCAGGAAACCAACAATTGCCAGGAAATACTTGCAATCATTTATTTTTAAAGCATCAAAGATACGCGAGCAATTCTAAAAATCTACCACACACATTTCCAGAGGGGGTATTAAATGAAATTGGCGCCACTCCAAACTCCAAGCCGCATAAAATATCCATTTTTGAAGTGGTGGGCCTTTTGAATTGGACGCAAATGAATTGTATGTAATAGTCCAACTAGCTGGCATATGAATACTGAATGTTCCATTAGATATGGTTCTTTGGTATTTATTATATATATAAAAAAACATAAGTCAGGAAATCCCTCTGTAATAAATAATTATCACCCCATTTGTGTTCTAATAATAAGGCCACCATAGACGTAACGGTATATTTCAACAATAAGTTTATTGCACAAGTATGCTTGATATCTATGTAAAAAAACACATGTACAAGTACGCTTGCACATTGCGTCAGTTTAAAGTTGAACCATGTCATCGTGGGACAAAGACAATGCGCTGGCTACTGTTGACTTCTTTCTCCTTTTTCTGTAGTGGGATTCCGTGTGTATATAGAAAACTACAATAGTTTTCTACTGTAGAAATCTATAATCGATCACTATTATCGCTTCTATGGGAACTCTGTATACAAGTAAACTACACTTCGGCTGTTTTAGAAATCATATTACTACTGAAACTAAAAACATCTATCAAAATTTTAGAGTTTATCACCAAAGAAGTTTTTAAAATTTTATAAGTATAATAATAATAATAATAATAATAATAATAATAATAACGTTTATTCAGTAAGCCAATGGTATAAAACATAATAGCATTATAATGTAGCGGATATCAAGAATATAATAATGAAAAAGGAAAATGAATAATACAATAGAAACCTACCAAAATATGAACTTACTGAAAAGGACATATTCATCGTCAATCATACAAGATGAAAGAAGATGGTTTTCAATATATCCTGATGTAAAAAGCACAAAAAAAAAGAATTATAACAAAGATTATAATAGTAAATCCCACAAAAAAGAGACAAACAAAATTATTAATTAAATAATAATAACTAACACCAATATCTAATTATAGTACCTATCTAACAATAATAATAATACTACAATAATTATTAATTGATGCGAAGCATCAATGAAAATATTTTTGATAAATCTTAAATTTTAAACGATACTTCTATGTCACCATTTAATATATAACATTTTATTTTACGCTTTAATGCACTTACAGATAAGTTTTTAAGTTCAGGGGGGAGAGAATTGATTGTTTTATAAAATATGTAAGTAAAAGAGCTTTCAAACATCTTAGTCTTGTGTTGCGGGATTGATACAAAATTTCTTCTACGGATATTAAGATTATGAACATTGCTTCTGAACCTTATCTTGTTATGTAAATATGACGGCGTTTTAAATAGTAAAATTTTTTCAAATAGGCAACAGGAATGCAAAAAACGAGCTTGACTTACTGTCAGCCATTTTAGTTCACTCCTTTTACGAGAAACCCGTTGATTTTTTTTTAATTTATAAATTAATCTAATGCAGGTATTTTGAATGCGCTGAAGACGCTGGTTATTGAATTGAGTAATGCATGGTCCATAGACTGAATCACAAAAGTTCAAGTGAGAAAATACAAGCGATTCACATAATAAGATTTTAGAACGATGATCCAGGGTGTCTTTATTGCCATAAATCATTTTTATATTCGTTACACATTTTTTTATTATATTATTAATGTGTTTTTCAAATCTAAGATCAGTATCAAGGAATACACCCAAGTTTTTTGCGATATGTGTATTAGGCAATATTTCATTGTTAACTTTAATTTTAAGTTGATCATTGTAATTAATTCTATCTTTTTTCCTGCCAAACAGCATAACATGAGATTTAGAGGGATTTATATCTAAGCAATAGTCATTAGATAATTTAAAAAGTAAATTTAAATCAGAATTTACTTTGGCTATGTTTTCTTCAAATTTACAAGCAGGGAATGAAAGGTAAATCTGAGTATCATCCGCATATTGATGAAAATTGCAATACTTCAGTGAATCTGGGAATAAAGATGTATAGATGCAAAACAATAAAGGCCCCAAAATAGATCCTTGAGGGACTCCATTTTCTATTTCTAGTGAAGAAGATAATTTATCTTTATATTTAACATACTGCATTCTATTTTTAAGATAGTTATCTATAAGACATTTCGCATTTTCATTAAAACCTAGGTGGTGTAATAGCCCTATTAGCATTGCATGATTTATTCTGTCAAACGCCTTGCTATAGTCTAATAATACTAAAACTGTAAGGTGATTTTGGTCAATAGCTCTAATAATATCGTCAATGACTGAGAGTAAGGCAGTGTTGCAACTGTGATTGGGGCGAAAACCAGATTGATTAATAGGAATAATATTATAATAATCTAGGAAGGTTTTTATTTGTTGATAAATAACTTTTTCCATAACTTATAGTCCAAGAGCCCACTGCAAATTTCGACCGTCATCTGATAACGAAATGAAATATGCTTCAGAGGCATGTACAAATATTGTACTTTACCAAACGGTACCTGTGCCTATCACTATCCTGAGCAAAATAGTTAAAACAATGGCACTTCCGGTGTCATAATTAGCGAGAAATGTCGTCATTTGATAACGAGATAAGACTTATGACATCGGATAGCTATTGATTAATAGAACTTAAAAATGTACCTGTGCCACCTCTTTTCCTGAGCCAAATGCTTGGCACGGCCTATTTATTCACCCAAAATTATCGACAAACTTCCGTCATGTGATAACGAGTTAAGACAATATGCATTCGAATGGGCATAATGTCTTATTCAGGAATATCCGCATGTGCCACGTTTTAACCTGAGCTAAGTTGCTGGCACAGCGTAATTTCTGAGACGCGCCTCTCCCTACTAATTTATTTCATGTATACAAAAAATCACATGAGCCATGACAACGAAAATTATTTGTATTGAAAATTACAATCCTAATAATTAATTGTAAACTTATTACTGAAACCTTGGTTTGTATCATAATTTTAAAGGCTTTTTAACAGACTTAAAATAATAGGAGGAGATACTCATATCGTTAGAATATTTTATTTTTTTGTATGTTCACTTATAAATCTATACCACGTTGTCCGATTTCTATGATTATTTTTTTGTTAGAAAAGGGGACACCGGGTTAGTCATATATAAATTTGGTCAACATCTGATTATAGGATACACGAGAAAATAATTAAATTCTTCGAATAACAAAGAAAGGTTTTTAAAATTACTTTTAGTAATATACAGGTTTATTATTTAACAGAATATATTTTCGGGTATTTATTTAGATATATTTTATTACTTTTTATATTTATAAAAAGGTGTAACTACAAATTGAAAATAGAATTCAATATGACGATGATAAATAAAGTTATATTCGGAAGTTTCCCAGAAAATGTATTAAAGGTATACTTACTAAGGATTGTTGAGTTATTTATTTTTAAGTACACCCATGAAAAAATTAAATAAATATGCATACACAAACAATTTATCAATATTAAAATACATTATTATTAAAAAAAAATCCAGGTCGCAACAAAAAAAATTACATCTAATCCTTTCCAACAATTTTAACATTTACTCATCATCTAAATCTGAAAAAACATCATTTAAATCATTCAAATAATTTAACTCATTCAACTCGTCGTTATCGACAATATTTTTAATATATTTTAAGACACCATCGACTTTCAATGGCGGCAAAGAAATTTCGTCAATTACCAATGCTTCTCCATTATCAAAAACAGAGCTGACAATTCATAATGCATACCGGGAATTAATAGTCTAGGTGTAGATAAAGTAAAAAGCAATTATTTAAGTAACAATGTGTTAACTCATGCTCTATCGTCTGAATATTCCAAAATAACGAATAATTCTGAAAAATTAACTTTTAAAAAGCAAGAGGATGGAGAAGTTAAGGTTATGTTTTTAAAACAAATAGCCGATAATGGTACGAAATTCATATCGGATGAAGATGATGTATCTTACATTTCAAACGAACAAATCTTGGAAATTCTTGAAAAACCTACAATAAAATTAAACAGCGATCAAATTTATTATGAGTTTAAAAGACCCATCGATGTTTTTGAAATCTAGTTCAACTATTTTAATGTTATCTAGATATATCTCTGGATACTATTTACTTTTTAGTTTGTTCCTATTTTTTTACGATTGTTTATTTATATCAAAGTTTTTTAAGTTGAATTACCATTAGAGTATTTTGTAAACTTACTGAGTTTTTTTACATTTTGATAATTTTAGAAAAAAGTTCTTTGTGTGTTTTGCTTATTATTTTTCCTATTTATTACCTTCCTGTTCACTGTATTACAAACAGTCCATTGAGTTGCTTTATTTAATAATGTCTAAAATAAAATTAATTAACTAGAAGTAATAAAACGCACTTCAATATCTCTAATAGCATTAAGAATAATGTCCTAAAATTATTATATGTAAAATATTTACACTAATGGTTCCATTTTAAACAAATATAGACTTTATTTTTAAGAAAAAGTAACAAAGTGGACATAAAAGTTGAAAAAAATAAAAAAAAGGTATCTGTCACTATATCATTTTATTACTTTTAATCACCATGGATTATCGGTGTCTTGATCAAAACTTAAAATATGTACTATTTGTCTTAGACCGGGTAGATATTTTTGACGAGTTTCATAAAAGCAGGATTTATTTTTGTACGCATTGACAAAAAAATTCCAAAAAACTCATTTAAAAATCAAAAAGTGCGCTGCTAATAATAGGTTCCTTGATTTAAATATATTAGGATAATATTTTAATAATCAAAACATTCATAATATGAAATAATAAAAATCGGTATCGATTTTACCTAAAGAGGTGGTTTTCTGAAAATGACCCATTAAGTATTGAAGCATGCACACGACCATTCATTTACAAACACCCATTACTATTTATTGATGCACATAATTTTTTCTTCCAGTTCGAATGTGAAACGCCAATTGTAACCCCATTCATCACTAGTAGACGTATTTTGCTATTTATAATCCTTAAAAATATTTTATACTTACATCCATTTTGAACATATTATCGAATTCATCCTTGTACTTCTTTTTCAAAACCATGAACTTGGCTTTGCACTCTGGGTGATAACCAACATTTTCCGCTATTTCACGGGATAACTTTACATCTTTGTATTTAAATTTTTTTATTTGACGAAAATGTAACATATTTAAACATTTTTCGAGTACATCATTAAAGGGAAACACTTTTTTCCCTTTTACATCGCATAAAAAACATCTATTCATGAATAATAAGAACTATTAACAAAATGAATCAATTAATTTTTGATAATTTCAAGATTTATTTGTTTACTTAATATTGTGATTCATTTTTACAGGTTGTCATAGAAACGTCAAAAAAACTGCATACTATGATTATAGTTTAAAAGAAAAAATTTAATATTTCAGGTATAAAAATTAATGCTGTACCTATTTAATTCTATTTTACAATAGTTTACTTGCTTAGACGGATAAAAATAGTAATCAAATTTATCTAAATAAATACCTATTAAGTTATTTTGGTAAATAATAAACCTGTATATTGATAATTATTAACATGTTATAGAAGTAATTTTAAAAACAAACTCCTCGTACAGTTGCCTTTGCAAATTAAAGAGTTTGATAATTTTGTCGTGTATCCCATCATCAGACCTTGACCACATTTATAAGTGACCACCACTGAGGTACCCTCTTTCTAACAAAAAAAGAATCATGGAAATCAAACAACGTGGTATAGAAAGATTTATCGTTGAACGTACATAAAAAAATTACATTCCGACGATTTGAGAACCTTCTTCTTATTTTTAAGTCTGTAAAAAAGTATATAAAATTGGAATACAAATCGAGAATTCACTAATAGGTTCTAAATTAATTAGGATTGTAATTTTCAATACAAATAATTTTCGTTGTCATGGCTTATATGATTTTTTGTATATATGAAATAAATTAGTTGAGAGAGGCGCGTCTCAGAAATTACGCTGTGCCAGCAACTTAGCTCAGGTTAAAACGTGGCACATGCGGATATTCTTGAATGGGACATTATGCCCATTCGAATGCATTTTGTTTTAACTCGTTATCACATGACGGAAATTTGTCGATAATTTTGGGTGAATAAATAGGCCGTGCCAAGCATTTGGCTCAGGAAAAGAGGTGGCACAGGTACATTTTTAGTTCTATTAATCAATGGCTATCCGATGGCATAAGTCTTATCTCGTTATCAAATGACGATATTTCTCGCTAATTATGACACCGGAAGTGCCATTGTTTTAACTATTTTGCTCAGGATAGTGATAGGCACAGGTACCGTTTGGTAAAGTACAATATTTTTACATGCCTCTGAAGCATATTTCATTTCGTTATCAGATGACGGCCGAAATTTGCAGTGGGCTCTTCTACTATTATAGGCCTGATATCTTTAAATTCATTTGGATTTTTTATTTTGGCCAATGGAATTACTTGCGCAACTTTCCATTGTGATGGAAAAATTGCGGTACTGATAGAACTGTTAATGATGTAAGTTAAATATTTTATTACAAACGGACAGCAGTAAAGTAACATGTCCAGTCCAATGTCATCAGCACCAATAGCTTTAGATTTTATTGACAATAATATTTTATACACATCATTCTCACTGACTTCGCTGAAATGAAACTTGCCAAGTCCTTCTTTTCTGCTAGAGTTAAACTTTTCCAAAATAACTTTGTTAATTGTATGCTGTGACCGAGAAGAGTTGATAAAAAAATTATTCAACATATCGACGTCAGCTAAGTTATTAGGAATTTCGTTATTTTTATCATTTGAGTAAATATTAAGTTTCTTTATTTCGCTATAAAGTGTTTTAGTTGAAAGATTATTTTTTAATTTGTGGGCTAAATAAGCTTTTTTCTCGTGAGATACAGCTCTGTTAGTAAAGTTTCGTAACTCTTTATAATATATCCAGTGAGATTCTTTTTTAGTTCGTTTAAAACGACTTAGAGCATTGTCCCTTAATTTAAACATTAATTTGATATTTTCAGTTATCCAGGGTTTACTTTGTTTTTTTATATTTACAGAATGCAATGGAGCAAATTTATTAATTATATTTAATAGTAGGGTCGTAAAAATATCAACTTTTATATTTATGTCATTAGTACGGTAAATCTCGTCAAATGGTAAAGATGACAGTTCTTGATAAAATTGTTGCATATTAATTTTTTTTATATTACGCATAGTTATAGTTTTTTTGGGTTTAATATTATTTTCAATTATAACCGTTGCCTTTACTAACCCATGGTCACTTTTAATTCGATCATATAACACATCACAATCATTAATATTTAATTTATCATTACAAATCATTAAATTCAGAAGAGTGGCAGAGGTCTTACTTATTCTTGTAGGTTTGTTAACGTGTTTAATAAGTCCAAACGAATCAA
Organism: Psylliodes chrysocephalus; assembly: GCA_927349885.1. Lineage (NCBI taxonomy): Eukaryota > Metazoa > Arthropoda > Insecta > Coleoptera > Chrysomelidae > Psylliodes > Psylliodes chrysocephalus. Next base: position 15,442,005 of record OV651818.1, on the reverse strand, counting down.
ATATATTATGCAAATGCCTAGCTGCAGCTGTATCAACTAACAAATCTATATTGAAATCTCCTAAACAAATTATGTTATCATATTGAGCGCTAATTCCAATAATAGAGTTCTCAAATGCATCTAGGAATTGTAATAAAGGTTGTTTAGGTGGCCGGTATATGGCACCGATTATAAATATTTTCTTGTTAACAGTCAATTTTACCCAAAGTTGTTCAATGATACTATTATCTAAAAAATCCACAGCCGTAACGGGCCATATAGAGCTGATATATAAGGCTACACCGCCACCTGTAGTAACACTATCTCGATCCTGCCTAAATAAGTTATAATTTTTTATCATGATAGCATTATCTAAAATATTTTCATTGAGCTTCGTTTCAGTAATACATGTATGACGTATGCCAAATTTAAATTTGCTATTTTTGTTTTCTTTCTTTAATATTTACATTAATTTTATAAACATGCTTCCAGTTAATATTCATAATATTGCAAATCTAGAGGAGGATGACAGAAAAGAAGCATTGCGTGAAAAAAATTTACAAAGGTGTCATATGAGAGACAGATCCCTTTTTTAACTGATATCTAATTCAAAGAACTTTTCAGATTAACGAAAGATATAGCACATTATGTCTTAAACGGCATAATACCAGCCTTGGAACAGAACAATGTGGTTTCTGTTAGACCAACTGTTAAGTTTTTTGGAGCATTGTATTTTAAGCTACAGGTTCTTATCAGAAAACTGTAGGAGAAACTGTTGAGATTTCTTTAGCTCAACAATGTCAAGGATCATAGATGAAGTTACTGAAGCTATCATCAACAGGTTTTCCCAAGAATGGATTCAGTTTCCCAATAATATTGTTACAAACAAGTATTAGAAATTCTCGATTAGTTCGAGTCTGCTTGACCGGCGTGGGGTTGCTTGAAAGGATAACAGATTGGGACTGATCAGTCGGCCCCTGCGTAAAGCTGCTACTTCGGAGTCCAGACATCGTTCCAGATACCTAGCCTGATAAACGGTTGACGTCCTCTCGGACACGGGGTTTTTGGCTCGAGGCAGAGAGTTTTTGGTCGCAGTTGTTGGTATTTGTCCTCCTTTATCACAGCTTTCGCTGGGTTCAGGAGACATGGTTTCAGTCCGGTCCAGCACAGTTGTTGAACAACTCGACGTACGGCCCTTCAGAACCGATGGTGTCTTTGGAGTTACTATACTGGTCGGACGGCTGGTATTGGTCACAACTTGTAACCTGGATCTTTCTTCCTGTGGGTTGGAGGGTGGGAGGCGGTTTCTCCTCGATCTCCAAGATCTATCATTTTGTGGGTTGGAGGGTGGGGGGCGGTTTCTCCCCGATCTCCAAGATATCTCGTTTGGTTGGGTAGAAAGCGGAGGGCGGTTTCTTTCCGATCTCCAGTACCTATCGCTCTGTGGTTCGGGAGGCGGTTTCTCCCCGATACGGTTTGAATCGATGCCGTGTACCAAAGCACTTAGTGCAATTTTCTTCGGAATTTTAGATAACGGATGAGCTGACGGAGGCTCTAACAGTTGCTCTATGATCCCAATAGGGCACCAAGGTATCGGACGGGGTGTTGGAGGTATCAACATGTCACCTACAACAATTTTACTACTACCTAACTCTAATCGAACATTAAGTTTTATTAGGATATCCATCCCAAGCATTAAGTCAGTACTTAAATTGGGGAAGTGCCTGATATCATCAACAGTTGTTCGGCTGCCAACGGATAGTACTACCATTAGCTAACCTTGCAGAAGCGGAGTATGCCTTTATATGTTGCTTCTGACTAATAAGATACTCTGCTAGGCGATCTCCAAGGTAGGACCGGGATGCTCCAGTATCTACAAGGGCTGAGAATGTCTTCTCAAGAATGTTCAACTCTATGTATGGTCGTGCGTTCTCTTCTGTAAGCAGGATGATATCACGGGTGGCGGTTCCCTGTGGGAAGACGGTTTGTTAAAAATCAACGTTGTCAGCCTCGAATCGCTCTTGATAGCGGGGACCACGGTAGCCAGTACTGGCATTTGGATGGCATGCAGACTCTTGAGCCTGGTAACGGGGTGGAAATTGCCTGGTTCTGGAGTAACTTGGCACGGTCTCTAACTCTTTCCTCAATAGCTCACATTATTGTTGAGACTGTTATTTAATGTATTTGTATGTAAAATATTGTCCATTTCCATTTCTAAAAGGGTTAGAAAAGAAAATTTATTTAATATTAATTTAAACAGCAATTAAAATGTTAGTTAATGGTTAAAATAATGTAAAAATGATGTTTTAAAGGAAGATTTTCATTGATTACCCATTTTGATATACTTAAAAAATTAGATAATTTTTTTTTTCATAAATATTAAGGACATCACAATCTGTATCTGTAACGTGTGGAGGGTGGGTTACTTCCTCGGCACTTAGGCATCACTAGGCCCATTGTGCATCCTCCTAAGATGATAGGCATCGTAGCTCGTAGATCAAGCCAGCCTGCAGATTTAATGCAACGTCGCCAAAAGGGGCTTCTCTTATATCGGTCGGTGTTAGCCGATACTCGCCGAACACAAATTTTCTAATAAATGAGAGCGTCGAGCAATCGTAAAGGATATGTTCGATGGTCTCATCTTCTTGTTCGCACCCTCTGCAGAGTGCGGATTCTGACATTCCCATGATATAAAGATGCTTTCGTACTTAGCAATGACCAGCCAGAATGCCTGCGACTATGCGCAGATTCTATCTAGACATAGTCAGGTATTTGTTTGATGTAGTGTTGTCAGGATAACTTAAGAACTCCCTGGCAACTCTGCAGTTCCTTGTTTCATCCCATCTTTCCCTAAATTTCACAAGGGAATGTTCTTTAATTACTACCGATTTTGTCAGGCCAAAGAAAGGGCCAGGTCCAAAAAGTATTTGGTTGGCTGCTATCTTGGCTAGTGAATCACAATGCAAAAAATGTTGTCACACAATTTATCATTGTAAAAATTAGTTAAATACAAATTTATTTAAAATGAAGCTTTATACTTTTAGAAATAAATTATTCCCATATAAATAGCATTTTTATAGTTCATTATTAAAATTCCTCAAAAACAAACCATCTCATCCTTAGACATATAATAAGCACTATTAATCTTTATGGTTTGAATATTACCTACTATAAATTATAAATTACCTAGGCATTCATTTTCTGAGTTATCCACATTTAAAAATTCCTGGTTTTCTTCCCTTTCCACAGTAATTTGATTGCTCATATGATTATAAATTCCATATTGGGCAAGTGAATTAGTTAGAACTGCCCTGTGTATGTAATCCAAAAGGTATTCATCATATAAAAATATTGAATAACAGAGGTATTTTCTAGACTTCGGGTGTATGAACTAGTTTATTAAATTTTATATAATCTTCCAGCCAATTATTTAATGAATAATTAAATCAAACCTTTTGCCATGTTACATCTCGCCTGTCTTGAAAATAAATTGGCTTTCCATTCACGAAAACATTAAATGCGTCCATTCTTCCGAATAACACAACCAAAACCAAAGAGTAAATAATTAAAGTTATACATTTGTCATTTCATTTGACATTTCATACCTGTGATGACCACGCTTTTACTGTAGTCACGTTAAACTTGACCATTTCAAGACTATATTCAATGTGACGTCATTGTTTTTGATTTATATCAGTGTAGTCAATCATATTCAAGACGTAGTATCTGATTTCTTGACCATTTCAAGACTACATTCAATGTGACGTCATTGTTTTTGATTTATATCAGTGTAGTCAATCATATTCAAGACATAGTATCTGATTTAAAATTGTCTTTTGACCCAAACATCTCTACTCTAATGTCATTTGTCGTTTATGCCTTGCGTCAAAAGAGAGTAATTCATTTCGATTTATATCTTTCAACGAAGAAGTTGATTTTGATATTTAATTATCAGGGTCATCCGATGTACTAAAGTTTATCTATCGTATAGGCCGTCTAATTTTATAAGGTAAGCTTTTATACCGTTATATTGTTGAAAATATATATTTTGTACAAGAATTTCTAATTAAAATGTCAAATTTGAAACACAAAGATCACATGTTTTATATAATTTTATCTATTATTTTGTTAGGAAAGAGATACTATGCTTTACTATATTTATATGTTAAATAAGATTTTCCTTTTCATATTAATTTTAGTCTCTGTGAAACTATTTACTTAATAGTTTAAAATGTTCAATTATTAGTTAAAGGCATTTTATCTGTTTCCTGTACAAATTTCCTAGTCCCTTTCGTAATGTTACCTTTTCCTTGTAGCCTGGCTATATCTAGACGGTATAGAAGTTATAGAGGTATAGAAGTTATAGAAGTATAGAAATATAGAAGTATAGAAGTTCAGTTCAAGCTGTATCGAAGAAGTTTATTTCGAGTCATAGTTCAGAAGATTGATTCAGGATATATATGTACTGTTTATGGTGATTTCTATTAAGAAGTTTAGTTCAAGCTGCATCTAAGTAGGTTTATTTTAAGTTGTCTCAAGAGGTTTGGTTTGAGTTCCATCTGAAGAAGTTTGTGAAGATTTATACTATCCGAAGAGTATCGTTTCCAGTCCCTTCGAAGAAGGCCTCTACGAGTCACTCCATATATGCTACCTCTTGTACCACAGATAAGTCAATTGTGAATAAATCATCTAAATTTGAATAAGTATGTTTCTGTGAATTAGAATTTGTTGCTACTTTATCTAAAACTTTATTTAATTACAATATCATAATGGTTAGTGATTTTCTATATTTTTATCACTAATCGATAGTCAAGTTTACTAAGTTTTAAATATAGTGGCGCTCAACATTCTTTTTCAAAGTAATACGAGTTATTTAATAACCTGACCCACTCCCCAAAATCATAAGAGCTTAAAACACTATAAAAAAAATAGATAAAATAACAAGTACCATATTACAAAATGTGCATAATACGATGTAAACATAGATTTTAGTGTAAAGTTTTTAATATGGGCTTGGAGTTCATTGTACTGACCTGACATATTAGCTGCGCCGTCCAAGCTACAGCCAATTATTTTTGTCTCGTCGAGGTCTGTTATTTAAAACATTAATTAAGTTGGTCTTAAGAGCTAGCCCAGTACTTATCTCCACTGGAACAATATCTAACAACTTTTCTTTTACTTTTCCCTCACTATCTATATAACGAACTTTAATTGAACATTGTTAAACCACGCTAATATCCTGGGTTAAATCAATTTGAACACTATCATTTCCAGCTTCTTTAACTTTGTTTGCCATTCTTAATTTAATTTCATTTTCAATAGACCTTTTCATCATAATTTTTTTTTTGTGCGCATGCGACAGTATCAGCCATCTTTTTCGTACTGTTTTTGTAAACAAGCATGTTAAAATGCCCACGTGAAAAAAAATATAATCGTTAAATATTAATTTAAGTATATTCATTTACAAAAAAAGGAAGAAAAAGCAAAGTAATAATAATTTTAGTGTCTTAATTGAAAAATATATTTTTGCAATCAATTATAATTATATCTGTACGGAAAGGAAACGGTGTTGTTATGGAGTATGTAAAATTGACACACGGTATAAATCATTCAAAGGCAATACATACAATACATATTATTTTATAAATATTCCAAAGCCTTGGCTGCAATATCGTAAAAATTGTAAATTTATCAAGCAAATGTGCATTAGGTGCGAAAAAATGTGGTCGAAGACCGAAGTGACAACGGTTTTCGATGGATTGATGATGTTACTGTATGCTTCTACAGAGTTATGAAAAAGTGAATCACTATCAACGATTTTTTCTAATGATTAATTTTTCTGTAGAGATAATATTGCTTTCCAGCCATTTGTCGATCAAAACAGTACGAAACTTTTGAATTACCGCCATTTCAACATGGTGGCTGCGCTTGCGCTCATCACATGATGAGAAGGTCTATTATAGTTGATTATTTTGTTTACCGTTGTTTTGCTTAAAAATGTAATTAAATTACCTCGGCCACGGCTGTCTTTATGCTAGCTCCAGGAAGTTTCCTTTTCCTTCTGTATCATCATCTGTTTATATGCACTCTCATTTTTGCTCCTATAAGCTATTCCTTCATTCGCAATGAAACAAATTATATCAATTACTCTTAGTAAGCAACGCCTATTTCTTGGTATTTCTTCTTTCTTTTTACCCTACATATCCTTGTTTATAAAATTTTCAATGTTTTTACCCCGCTTTATAGTAAAATATGTATCCACTATATATGCTGAAAGTCATTATAGCCTGTAATAAATGTTGAAGTTTTTGAGCTAAACGCCATACACAAGGAACAAAAGAATTTGTCTAACTGAACGGAAAAAGATAACCAATTTCCACGAATTTTATCTTTATTAGATAGAATTCGAAAGTATACTTGCTCTGCCTTAAATTTATTAGAACTAGGCTGAACTGGATGAGATGCTAAAAATAATAATTTGGTTTCCATACTAGATTCTGCAGATGGGGGAATGAATTTGGTTAAACTTTCTTCAATATTTTCCCTTGGTTTTGGTTCTTCCTCAACTTCAGTTTTTTCAACAGGTTTTTTATGTTTAAAATTATCTTTAGATTCGTAATCGTCAATTACAATTTGTTGGCAGAAAGAAGGTAAATTTTCACTATTTTTAGCAGATGAGTCATTGCTATTTCTTTCCAAAGTATTAATGTCTTCTTCGCAATTTAGAGGAGTATACGCGCTTTTTTCAAAAATAACTTTAAATTAATTGGGGTTGGTGACTCTGCCGCTTGTAGAAGTAATTTTTTATGTCTTTTTTCTCGTTTTTCTGTTCCACTTTTGTAGACTCTCTTTTTAATATTGCTTCGTACATTAGCCTTAGCCATCTATGAAATAAGTACCTATTTCTATTATTTTAAATAAATATATCAATGAAAATAAATTGTTAAGGATTAAACCTGAATTAAAATGAAAAGAAGTCTTGGATGGTTTAAAAACATACTTTTTGACTTAAAAGTAGCACGGTATATTTTAATGGGGTGTACATCCAAAGATATCGGATAATAGATACGCCTTGTATACATTGCACTTGTCCGCAACTTTTTTTTGACGGTACGCTCTTCCTATGTTGTCAGATCTCTTTCATCAAATATCAAACATTAAATTTTTATTAAAAAAAAAGTTACTATTCCCTTTAATACAATCTAATAAAAAAAGGAAATAAAGAATTAGAAGCATCAATATGAGTTTTTTATTAATTGCAATCACTTAAGACTTTTATTTAGCTATTTTTACATGTGTATCATATGGGAATATTAAACATTCTGGTATATATCCTTTAAGTTTGGCAACCTAAGACATTTTGCTGATGTTGCAAAGTGACAGATCAAGTTTTATTGTGATTTTTTGTGTTTTTTTGTGTTTTTTTGTAGTTTTCAAGAATAATTTAAACCCTGAACTTTTTAATAAGGACTTTTACGATAAGGGGGAAATATATAGCGTGTCGAAATATGCAGAATAACAATGTTATTCGGTCATGTCATAAGTAATATTATGTTAGCATAGACGTAGGCATATATAGGAAATAAGGCTTAATTTATTTAACAGTGTAAAGGCATTTAGCACTAGTATTGTTTATTTAAATAATAAATGTTCTATATTTTCTGTTCAGGTTTTTTAAAGAAATTATTCAACGTAGAATTTGGCTGCAAAATCTATGCTTGATGGAGGAAGACATTATGAAAGTGAAAGAAGCCTTAGTATGTTCTGACCATTTTTGTATGGAAGATATTTATGAAAATTTAAGTGGTAGACACTATTTAAAACATAATGCTATACCTATCAAGTAAGTACAATATTTATTATGGGTATTTTTATAATATGTAAGCTCTAAAATTATACAGAAATTAACACATTTTACATAATTTGCATCACCAGTAGGCATGGGCGTCGTTTGGGGGGGGGGGCTAGGGGGGCAGTTGCCCCCCCTGGCTTTTACGACTTAATCAACAACGCGTAAGATATTCATTACGAACAACAATCTCCTAGAAATAATATTCAGGCTAATATAGTTAAAGAATATTATAGGTTGAATATATTTATTGCATTTCTGGATTCCGCTTTTCCGAAGACTTTGTTAGTTTGTCCTTAAGCCTGTTACATCCCAAAAACATAAAAAATATTTTTTTCACTACCGATAAGAAAATGAAAGTGGTGGAAAAATTTGGAATTGACAATTTTGAAGCTGAATACCAAACTGGAATACGAAAGAGCTTTCTGCACAAATGCGCTCTCCATTAATGATATAGCGTCCAAATATTGTGAATTTTATCCAGACATACAAAGTGGTTTAAAAAATATTTATGGCTCTTCCACCAACGACAGAGTTAATCGAAAGAACGTTTGGAACGCTAAGGCATGTTAAAACATGGCTGCGGTCTATTCGATCAGTGCGAAGTCATGGTAGGGGAAGCAAAAGCGATACTAGCGCAAGCTGCGGATAATTCGAGTATTTTAGGGCGATATTTTGTAATTTTGGCGTATCAAATATACGTATACATTTTACTTTTTACTAAAAAAAATAGGTAAAAACAATAAAATGAGCAACCGGAGTTGCTATGTTGCAAATTATACTAGCAAAAAGACTGTAAATTATATGAATGTTCCGTAGCAAAATCGAAATTAAATAAAAGAAATAAATGGACTGCTGTATAATAAGAACAAAAAAAACCTTAATTTTTGTAATAATTAAGCAATAAATTAGTTTTTTATGATATTCTTTAACATCCCTTAAATCCTAAATGTTTAGCAAATGATTAGATTTCTGCCTTTAATTATTGTACTTGGCTGACATGCAATCTTGTGACTTATTGATAGGAAACCAGTTTTATTCATTAATTTCTATAGTATTAGTTCTTTCGAACTAAAAATGAAGAAAATATAAATTACAATCGCAAATATACCAATTATTTTTGTTATTACGTTTTAATTCTACGTTATTATATAATGGTAATATTTTTATTTTGACATTATTTAACCTATTCTTCAATGACAACTTATTAGGCTTAGGCAAGATCTCAAACATTTTCTCGTAAATACTTGCCTATGTTTTATTATTAATTTTTATTGACTCTTTTAGCTGAAGTAATAAAAATATATAATAATAATAATAATAATAATAATAATAATAATTTTTTCACTTGTTTTAAAATTAAAATTAACATATATTTTTCTTAATTACGAACTCTATTAAAAATTGTATTATCAGTATATGCAAATATCGTCCGTTAGTTCATAAAATAGTTGGCGTTGCTGTCACGCACGGAGTGAACAATGAATGAAAATAGGCTGACTGAAAAATAAATTATGTTTTCCGTTATCAATGTTTTTAGTAGAGAAAAAAGAAATTTAAAATTTGCGTTTTCCTAGTGTATTGACATATTTGAGTGAGTTTTTTTATGTTTTTGTTTTTTATAAATTTTTATTTTTTATATTATTATGTTCATATTTTTCTTTTATATCACACATTCTGTTTGTTTTTAAAAAAATGTGCTTTAAGTTTCTTGTTTTTTTTTTTAATTTTAGTTTTTGTCTTTTTTGTTTGGTTATTTTATTTATTAGAGACTTGTTATGACAACTTAAGTATCAGTTCTGTCAAATGGGTCAGTGACATTGTTAGGGTTACTACTAAAGTTCTACTACCCTTATCTTTATTATTCAGTGAGGTATCTGAATAATTTTATTTTGTTTGAAAGACTGGAACAAACACTTTCTTATGATGGATTCAATTATTCTGTGACGTCCTGGCTTACTTCCAGTTTTTCCGAAAATAACGAAAATCGAAATGTTTTTATTGTTAAATGGAAACACTCTCTTTAATTGTAAATTTAAACATTTTTATATAATAATCGTGTATTCAAAAATTTTCTGTCAGCTGTCAAAATGGCCGCGATATTGAATAATATTTTTTCTAAACATGTCACTATTAATTCGTTTATGGAAAAAATATAGGAATGTACGATCTTTATAAAATCTTTGTAAGCTTCAAAATTCCCATTGAGATCCATTTACCGTATACCAGTGGCGTATCTAAGAATTTTTATTATTAGCAAACCGTTTAATAATTCCATCCGCTTTTATCTTCGTTGTTGATTGAGATATTAGAATGAAAACTTTTTTGTTTAACAGCTTGGAACAAATACTGTCATATACTGGATTTAATTGGTGTGTGACGTCATGGCTTACTTGTGGTTTTTCAGAAATAACAGATTTATTTATTTTTAAATAGAAACCCCCTTTTTTATTGAAAATTTAAATTTAGGGAACATTTATAGAGAAGAATCATGTGTTGAAAATTTTCTGTCAGCTGTCAAAATGACCATCATATTGGAAAATATTTTTTTTAATATGTTACAGAAAATGTTCAATATTCGCCCCAAAAATGTCCCAGATATTCAAATTTTCAATAAAAAAAGGTTTTCATTTAAAAATAAAAAATAAATTGCGATTTTCTGTTATTTCTGGAAAAGCTGTAAGCCATGACGTCACAGAAAAATTAAATCCATCATAAGAAAATTCTCTTATTTTTTATTTCCTTTGTTTTTCAACAAATAAACATTCTAAATTTTTTGAAAATTTTGCCCCCCCCCCTATAAAATTGTGTAACGACACCCATGCCAGTAGGGTAACTTAATAATTTATATTGAGAAAAGCATACAATTATATATAATTTTTTTTTCTAGTTTTTTAAAGAATAATGAAGATCCGTGCTTATCTAAATCGCGTTTAGGAAACACGCTCTGACCAAAAAGAGCGCGATCAGTTTAGTCTTGGTTCGTTCAAGAACAGTCGAGCGTTCAATTTGGATGTTTAACTACTCTCGTTCAGAAAGTCGAGTCAAATTAGTCTGGAGTGCACTCTTTTTTACTCAGTTTAGACTGGGTTCATTTGAGTAAATTTGACAGAACGTAAAGTTCTTTTGCAGAAGTTGTTGTTTCATATTATTTTTGTGTGTCATAAAGGTGTTTGTACATGGTATTTTATAAAGTTAAGTTTGTTTCAAAATAAATAATCTAAAATTTCTTGTCTTATTGACTTTATAGTTCATTCATTATAATCTTGATTATAAATAGGGTTGTAAATAGGTAAATATTGAATTAAAAAGAAAAGAAAACAGCTAAAAAAACTAAACGAGATACGAGTAACAACGGGAAGGGAGGAAGATCAAACATAAAATATCTATAAACAAATAACTGTAAAAAACTTTAATTTTCGAATTCGTTGACGCTTACTTTCGTTGCCGTTCAGAAATTTTGGGCAAATGAGAATTACTCTAGAGTAACCTGGGCAAACGATCTAAGAAAATTAGTCTACTCCCGTGTAGAATCATCTGAATGCGCTCCTAGTACTCCTACAGGTCCTAGTGTATCTGGATCACCACTTCCTAAAAGGTAACATTGTAATTGTGTATTTTGTATATATGATTGGATTATTTTTGATTTAAATAACTTATTTAAGAAAATTATGTGTACCTTAAAAGCATTTTATTTCACAATCAGTCATTTTTTATTTTAGTGATGTTTTTATAATTCTTCATCTATTTTTAAGTAAATGGTTCCATAAAATGCACTTATTCCTATTCTTCATGTAAAATATTTTAATACATGTCCATATACTAACAGTATATTGTGTCCAGACGATACTAATTGTATCTTTGAAGACAATAGTTTATAGTAACGGCATTGAACAAAAGAAAAGATATAGTCAAAAGATTCACAGGTTATTGTTCGGACAATGGCATAGTAATTATTCCCTAAAAAAAATTTCTACGATCACTATCCAAAGTAGGCTTTTGCACATTCAAATCTAATTAGAAAGTTGACGTTTGTCGCGAACTGTCATAATTTGACATTATTGGCGCAAACGCCCAAGTAACTTTGGCACACGCTTGTCTGTTTTCATTTGAATGAAATAAATGAAAGCTAATCGATATTTTAAAACAATATATAAATATTAAATTGACTTTCTAATATTTTAAATCATTTAACAGTACTTTCTGTAAATAATTAATCACAAATAATTACCAACACATAAGTACTACAAACTTTTCTCTTCGACAGATTGCCGTGCTCCGCTAACGCGTCGCTCGGCAATTTTTTGTCTCAACTGCCAAATGTGCTACTTTCTGTTCTTAATACACAAATAGCTATTTTGTCTTTTATGCCAAAATATGCTTTACAAAATATCAGTTATTACACTAAGGACCGATTCCACCGTTGTTGTGTTAAACGAAGTTTAAAATTACATTTTTACATTAACAACGTCATTTTAATATCTGTTTAACACAACGGTGGAATCGGCCCTAAATAAATCTATTGAGCAGGTTCTTTATTAAGAGTTTGTAGGAGTAACCATTGATAGTAAAATGACATTGGAAATGTCACAAAAGAAGCTTCTTTCAGTTTTTTTTTTCTATTCGGACAAATTAGAAATAGTCTCTCTTAATAATCTTAAGCTAATATGTGTTTTAGCCTCCAGATATTATAAAATCATTGCTGATTACTCTCCTAAATGAGTTATCATACCATTACACAAATAATGTTAAAAATAGGTGTCGTGACATGCAACCCAAATGGTATGTAAGGGAAAAATCCTATTTGTATATTTATGTATCTGAAATAAAATTGTTTTACTGTTTTTAATAAGTTTTTTATTTCATAAAAAAAGGCAGTCCGCAATATAATTATTCTTTTTTCGACCTGTAGAAAAGGATTTCTGACAATACCCATGTAAAAATAATAATAAATGGCGCTATATTTTTACTTGCTCTTCATGTATTTAAAGAAAAGAGATAATATATAATAAAACACTAACAAAAATGTTCTTCCACTTTGAGCTACCTACTATTTTAATATATAAGAAAATATATAAAATGACTTTTTGAATGCCCTGTATAAATTGAATAGGTTAGTGATTTGGTCATTAAATAATTTTTACTAAAAAATATATCTAAACCCTCCCGAAACACTACGTCTATGTGCGACGTACGATTCCGCTTTCCCCGTCTGGTATAACATGCGGACAGAAGGTGTATTGGGTATACAGTGTGAAGGGCGAGTCTATCTTAGATAATATGATGTCTATGTGTACATCAACAACAAATAATATAATTTTCGAATGTACCTATATTAAAATTCTTGGTAATCCTTGAGAAGATAGGATTGGAAGGGTCGGTATAGGCATTGAGACATTTCCTTGCTGCATGAGTAAAAGAACGGAGAACAATAGATCTTTTAGGTCGCACCCCATTCCCAACATAACAACATAATATATTTAAATATTAATAATTGTTATTACATATTGTTTATTCTCTGATATTATAAATACAAATAAGAAATAAAGAGATTGACTAACAACATGTATACTTAACAAAATTATCTCTAAAATGAGAATCATGAAAACCATCTCGTGGTATTAATTATAAAATTCATCTTTAAAGATTATTCAATACAAATAAAATAATAAGCAATATATTTCGGATTCAGTGATCATTTTCGAAAACTTTAGTATGGCTACACAACAGCGCCCTCTAATTATGCTAGGAACTACACCTATTTGATAGTGTCATTTATTTAAATGTTTATTTCTTAAGGGCCCCACTCACCTCGTTCTTCTCCGCTGTTTTTACCCGACGGTTAAAAACGTTGGAAGGAAGAACGTTGACTGACTAACACACAACAGTTTTTTCTCGTCAGTTTATCACGATGGACCGTACGTGCTTGTTAGCAGTGGCAGCGGTTTTGGCAGTGGAAAAATCAAGCAAAAAGAAAATCTCGAAGGAAATGGACTAAAGACTGGCTACTTAAACGCAGTACACTGTCACATACAAATTTACTGGAGGACCTAAGATTGGAGCCTGGCGATTGGTACAATTACTTGAGGATGGATGAGGATACGTATCGGAAACTGTTAAAACTAGTAACACCGTTAATTGAGAGACATAATACCCATTTACGTGAATGCATCAGTCCTCACGAACGCCTAACAGCTACTCTGATTTAACTGTTTCATCAGCATCCCCTTTTTTTGTATTTCACCAGTAATGCTTCATACGCCTTGTTTTTCTTGATTCCGTCATGGTATTCCGCCGATTTAACTTTCCACACGTAAGGAAATGATCTATAAAGCTCGATAAACTCTAATAAAAAGTCTCTGTTTCACTGCCTAATATCCGACATTTTTATTATAACCAGTTGTAAATAATAATAAACAACAAAAACATTCTGAACGTCACTGCCACTGATAAATGCCTGACCAATCAAACTGTTGAGAACACACACCTCGAATTTACTCGAACGGTTGGCACGATAACCGACAAAAATGAAGCGTTGCTTGAAATTTTGGAACGATGTTCATAAACGACGTTCTTGCCAATACACCTCGTTTTTGTGACATTTTTACCCCGACGTTTTTAACCGTCGGTTAAAAACGGCGGAGAAGAACGAGGTGAGTGGGGTCCTTGATATGTTATTTTATGTATGGATTAAATATGTTGGGCTTTCTTTTGTTCGTGTGTAGTAAATGGATACTGTAAAGTGTATAGCTTTACTAATGGGCTAAAATGAATTGAATCGTGTACCAAACATAATAATCATTGGTGTTCATTTGAACTGTGCCCTAAATAAACAGAAACTGAATAGAAAGGCTTTGAGTTAATCTTGATCAATTTCAGTTTGAATGTCTATTCACAAAACTGCATTAACGATTTCGGTTCAGAAGGAATAATGTATTAAATAAGTTATGTACACAGAATTCTGCTGTAAAACTTTCTGAAAGGTAATATCTAATGTAGTTATTTTTACTAAATTGATAACAGTAACAACCTATTACTTCCAGAGATGGGTAACTCCTAGTTAAAAAGTAATTAATAATTACAATTACTTTTTTTTATGTAATTTGTAATTTTAAGTACTTTTTTTTCTCCAAATTAATTTGGAATTGTACTTTGTAATTAGATTAATTTATATTATTTAAATTGTCTAAATACAATTACTTTTCCAATTACAATTACTTTTCCAATTACAATTACATTATTTATAAGTACAAT
This sequence comes from Psylliodes chrysocephalus, assembly GCA_927349885.1. NCBI lineage: Eukaryota > Metazoa > Arthropoda > Insecta > Coleoptera > Chrysomelidae > Psylliodes > Psylliodes chrysocephalus. Next base: position 15,426,923 of record OV651818.1, on the reverse strand, counting down.
TACATTTTTTTAATTACAATTACTTTTAAATGCGTGTTTATGAGATGTACGTGTTATAAAAACAAGAAATGTCCTCTTCGAACCGGTCACTAGAGCTTGGACTCGCATCCATATCATTTGTTTGAATGCATTTAAGGAAAGCACTGTGCCGTAAAGCAGTGAAATTGTTCAACCCAAAATAATAACAATAAGGGGTAAGTAGATTCAGATATCCTTATTTTATTTTTTATTTATTAAATACACTGCTCTACAGGCTAAATGCCTAGTTATAGAGCAGGAAAAAAATTGTAATTACAAAAGTAAATATAAATATAACATATTGCACAATAAGACATAATTTGGATATAACATAAATTACACAACATAACAAAAATTACGCAATATAACAAAAATTACACAATATGACAAAAATTAAATAAATTAATGACTACACCCAAGCAAATAATACCGAAACAGCTTTACACTTTTTTGAGCTGCGAAAGCTTACAAGAAAATAAATCAATTCTACCTTGCAGGTTGTTGCAGCTTTCACACATAAAATACAACGGCGAGTTTTTTAATAAATTTGTCCGAGATAGCGGGAGATAAAACATTAAGTTGTTCCGATATTTAATTCTTGGCACTTTAAATACAAGTTGTTCTAATAACTCGGAACAATCAATTTGGTAGTTAATAAGTTTATAGAGGAATATTAACGACTGATTTTTTCGTCTACATTGTAAGCTTTGCATTTGAAATCTATTTAAAAGTAACGTGTGATTTATCCCAATTGGTGGATATGTTCCGTCTATCTTAAATGTCAAGAATTTTAGGTATCGTCTTTGAACGTTTTCAAGAGCGCTTATGTGAATATCATAAAATGGTTTCCATATTATTGAAGCATATTCTAATTTTGATTTGACGAACGCATTGCACAACATATTCATGGTTTCGATAGAATTGAGGTCAACTGCATGCCTAATGATAAATCCCAAATTTCTGAATTATGCTTTTACCCCGTCATTTAGATGTTCATTAAAAGTAAGTTTTCTATCGAACTTTACCCCAAGATCTATAACAAAATCAGGCCTATTTAATATAACACCATCCAAACAGTAGTTATAGATAATTGGAAAATCTTTTTTTGTATATGACACTATATTACATTTTTTTGAATTTAATGGAAGATTATTTATTAAACACCAATTATTTATTTTATAATAAAAAATTTATGATAAAAAATTTTGACATCGTCCGCATAAATTAAATATTTTACGTTAACGTCATTAATGATGTCATTTACGAATAGTATAAATAAAAGCGGTCCCAGAATTGAGCCTTGTGGTACTCCAGAGGTTACTAAGATATCGACAGACTCAAATCCACGCACTTCAACAAACTGGGTTCTGTTTGTCAAGTAGGCTTGGACAATCCAAACTTGCTAAGCTTTTGAAGTAATATTTTATGATCGAGTTTGTCGAAAGCTTTAGAAAAATCTGTATATATTACGTCTAGTTGACCGCCGCCATCAATTATTGTAAAACTGTATTGTGTAAATGAGAATATATTTGTTATTGTTGACCTGTTCTTACAAAAACCATGTTGTTCTTCCACTATCTGATGTTTGACGTGTGGTATTATATTATCGTATAGTAAAATTTCAAAAACTTTGGCAAAATTACATATAATAGTCGATAGTTCTTGATACAATTTTTTTTACCTTTTTTAAAAACAGGACAGATTCTTAACCTCTTCCATGCATTATAGTCAGTCAGATAGTGACAGGTTTAGGTGCCCCATTTTCGCATACAAGCCTCGAAGAGGGTTGAAAAGCACTTCGATTTTAAGTAGAATAAAAGGAAATTTACGAGTGGCTGCTGGGGATAACACATGGAAAATTCGATTTTCCTTAACAAAAATGAAAGGTTATTTGTTGCCCATTTTTCCACTCAAGCCGTTTTCACTACATGATTAATTAATAGAACTAGGCTTCAGAAAACCAATGGCTTTAATGTTGCAAGTGGCTAAAGGGTTGAAAAAAGGGCGTAATCTTCTAAGGAAAAATCGAGATTTTGCCCGATTTTTCCACACAACCCCATCGAATGTATGAAAACGAACGTCGTCACTAGTCCAAAAAACATATTTTCTTGAATGACCCGAATGTATAAATACATTTTGAGGTGGGAAAAATTTTCTGATAAGGAAAATCGAATTTTCCATGTGTTATCCCCAAGAGCCACTCATAAATTTTCTTTTATTCTACTCAACATCGATGTACTTTTCAACCCTCTTCGAGACTTGTATGCGAAAATGGGGCACCAAAATCGGTCACTATCTGACGGTCTATTAGGAAATGTACCAGTACGCAGTGACAAATTAAATATTTTATTTAAAGGAACAGCTAACGCATAGGAACAATCGCGAACCATAAAGGATGGTATATTATCTGGTCCCTTAGTAAATTTAGATTTTAACTTTAATATTGCCTTCGACACATCAGAATCTTTAAATTCAGCTATATGCACATGTAAATTATTTGATAAATCACTCTCAAAGTCAACATCAAAATTTGATGAATTACTGTAGGAATTTTTAAAGTAAGTAGCAAATCCATTTACAATATCCTGCATGTTTAAAAGATTTAAATCATCATACGTCATAAATTCAGGTATTCCACCATCTTTCCTTTTAGAATTTACGTATGACAAAAAGTTCCCTCTATTTCTTTTTATATTCTCTTGTGTTTTAACGTAGTCTTTATGTGCTTTCTATACGTCCTTTTTAGTTTTGGATCTTAGTCGTTTAAATTCTTCGAATGCATTTAAATCATTATTGCGCCTAAACTTTTTTCGTGCTTTCTCTTTTTTTTTAATATCTCTAATAATAGGTCCGTTGAACCGTGTAGGGTATTTTCTTGCAGTTGGAATATATTTGGAAATACATATATCCATCATACCATGTAGTTTATAAAATAACTTACATGCAGTTTGAATATTATTCACATTATTGAGAAAAGACCAGTCACATGCAGCTATTAGTTAATATAACATCATATAATTAGCTTTACGAACGTTATATTGTAAATTTTTATTTACTGGATTAGGTTTACTACGAGGATTAGATATTTGAAAATTAATATTCAAAGCAGGATGCGAGACATCTTCAGGAACCATCAAATCATATACCCTTTCAACAGTGCATGATTCATTACAAAAAACTAAGTCTAATAATCGATTGTTTCTGTTAAATATATTATTGTATTGTTTGAAATCGTGAAGATGTACGAAAGCATTTATAGATGTATTTTGTATTTATATTATTATAAACATAATTTATGTTGCATAAACATTATAACCTAAGGAAATATAGTATGAAGTGGTGCAAATAGCAGTTTTATATGGGGTAAATACTAACAACTACTTATTTACGTTGCGTAGATGTTTCTAGTTATACTTCTAGTTTTCTACATTGAAATGAAGTATTAACTATTTTAATAAACGTATTCTAAGTTACTTTAGCGTTACAAGTATTTGATTTTAACATAGAAAATGCTATATTTTAATTAACAGAATAACAGAATATAAATATATTTTATGTTATAACAAATTATTTAATGATGTAGATCTATAACCAAATTGATTAAAATGTGTCTCATTTTTGTTTGTACGAACGAGATACAGAACGATACATTTTAGATTATTCAATATAATTTTAATATTATGTACAGGGTGATTCATTAAGGGTGGCGACCGGCCGTATCTGAGAATATCTTGAAGTCGATTTTTTTAAAGGAACGCAAAAACAGGTCGATTTTTGAAGAGGTTGAGTGGTGTGTACACACTAGGTAATAAGAAATGAAGCGAGAAGGTATTTAAGCTGTGTAAATATTGAGTTTTATTTAATAAAACTCCATAAAATAATTCGTCTGAGCGCTTTCGGCCTCTTAAGCCATTATCAAAGACTTTATAAGAGAAAAACGGAGCTGTTACAATACAATAAACTCTATCATTACTAAAAAATAGAATAAAAAACTTTGTACACTTACTCGTCAAAACAACTTTAGAAGGAACATGAAGAAACTAAAATAAGGGACAGCAACTGACCAGTCCCAAGTCTCCACCATAGCTTGCAGCTTGAATAATTCAAAATCCAAACTGAAATTCGGTAACTGACCCAGTGTAAAATTTGAGGCCAACTGGTTAGTTTTTAACAATAGAAGTGGATGTTCATCCGACCATGTAGAACTAAACAATGCTAATACGGAGAACGGGATACTGCTAATCTTCCACTTGAAGGCAGCAAGAGTTTGCCAATTAATTTCGTGAGGCGAAGGCAAGTTGGAGTACAAAAAATACGAACAGGGTTTTTTTTAACCAGCGACCATCTTAGCAATATGCCAAAACAGCATAAGTGACAATTGATATGTGACAATGAAGTTGTCAAGAAAAATGCCAACTAGAGAAATTGAAATGAGTTTCGTGAAAAATTGTCAAAAAGGTGATATTAAAACTGATAAAAGTGGGTTGGTACCACTGAGAAAACAAGATCAATTTATGGCGGGACTTTTAAATTATTAAACAACAAATGATTACAATGAATTAATTATAATTATAGGTTATACAGTAAATGAAGGTAGAAAAACAGTTTTTTTTTTAGTTTAAAAATTAAAAAGGTGCTAAGCTGAAATCAACAGAATTGAGCAGGCCAGCTCCAGCAAAACCAAAGTCGCAGGCAGACTAGCTTTTCCAGCTAAAAGGGGAGGTAAAACCGTCCTGGTCACGAAATCAGCAATCGCTGGAAAAGACATGATCAACTCAGCTGTAAAGAAGATTAAAGGCAAAGCTGACTAGGTAACTTCAGACCAACTGTTGCCAATACTCTTTGATTTTTATTTTAACGGGGACAACTTTCTATAATATCCTCAACTGTCATATATCATTCCTGTCCCCTACGTCAATCTAACCAATACCAAGTATGATACATCGTCGGAAAGGTAAATTTATGGGCAGTTCAGCAATATGACTGTTCATTGCGTTGCTTTTAATTTTAGCACCTTCTAGCGGGATAGAAAATTATTACCTATTGTAATGTGTGACTCTTCATTTGAAAGCTAATTTTATTAATACTACAACCAAAGATATTATAAATAAAAAAAATTTTGATTTCAATGAAGGCGCAGTCCCTTCGGTTGTACAAAAAAATGGGGTGCAGTTAGAAGTGTTACAATATCTCGATGATTTAAGAAAAATTATTACGATGCTAGTTGAGAAAAGTGTTCTTTAAAGTTAATACGGCACTTTCTTCTTCTGGGCCAGTTAAGAGATTATTCTTCTCTGCCACAATTGTCAACGCTCCCAAAAGGCATGCGCTGTCCGACAGAAATTTTGAGAAACTTGTTATGAAAATTACATGTAAACATTGTATGAATAATTATAACTAGATCTTGCAAATCAGACGTCATTACTTTTTGCCTGCTTGATGAAAAGTAAAAATATTAATAATTTTACACCAAATATTTATCTTACATTTTGTGGTCTACTCTTGTTAAAAAATATGTCTGAAGAGAATGATATTTGAAAAATTAGTTTTAAACATTTATGAAGTATTCCAAGCTTAAACAACAAAAATAAAAACGTATCACATAATTTTTAACGAGAGAGTTAATTACCGCACCGAATGTAAAGAAAATGTTTAGTGTTAACTATTTTATTTTTTTGATTAAACGGCCCCAGACTAATAATGTCCGATTTGTATGGTATGATTATGTAAAAGTACCCATGCGTAGAACTTTTGTAGTTTTGGTTCAAATCAATAAACTTTTAAAAGTTCATATTTTATTATTATTATTAACTTATCTGTTCCATTTTTATACTACTTATCGATTTTGTCTTTTCTCTTAAATTAAGAAGACCATACATGGTACAGAAAGCAATACACTTAGGGCTGGTTGTATAAAGCTTACTCAAAATTAAGCTTAGTTTTAGGTGATACATCCCAGGCAACCAACTGACGTCATTTAACGTTTTTAAAACGTTATTTTTTGGTAATTTACTTACGTAGGTTTTATTGACGTTTATTAAACGTCTTATTTTCGTCAAATCAAGACCAGAATTTTAATTTCATTTACTTGACGTTTTTAAAACGTTATTTTCCGGTCACTTACTTACCTAGTTATTAATGACGTTTATTAAACGTCTTTTTTGGTTAATTTAAGACCAGCATTTTATTTTCTTTTCCTATATAACAGACCGTCAAGACTATAGTAAAACTTCCATTTTTTGTAAGCGTTTTTTTTTAGTTAGGCAATTAAGTCACCAAATTTTGAAAAAAAGTCACCAGATTTGATCCTATTTGGTGCTTTTTGAGGATTTTTAATTTCTAAAGTTGAGAAATTCAGAGTTAAACGGCTGGCAACTATGGCACTTTCTTGTTGCTTCTGTGCCGCGAAAAAGTGAAAAAGTCCACGATGTCACGATTCCTATATTTGGCAATATTTGGTTCTATCAAAAAACTTGTTAGATATTGTTTTTTGGCTTGCGAATAGTAAGATGTGGTGTGCAAACTCTGAAAACCTAGTCTTTTACTAAATTATTTGAACATGCCTGATTCGAACTGAACATCTTGATCATGTGTAATTTTATAGGGTATTCCGAAACGTGGAATATACTGATTTATTAAAGTTCTAATGATATATTCTGATTCGACATTTTTAAGTAGCGGAATAAATGTGTTGTTGATAAAGTAAACGGTCTCGGTATCAACAGAAAAATGCTATAACGGTAAAACTAACTATGACTTATACTATACTTATGAGAAAATAAAAATATTAATTTCCTTTAAAAAAATAAAACGGTGGGCACTAACACCCTTAGCACAAACTCTTTTCTACTAAAGAAAACAATCGGTTTTAGTAGTAAGACAAAAAATCTACAACAGTAAAATTAAATGTGGTTTGAACTATACGTATTAGAAAAATAAAAAAATTAATAATTTTCTCTCTCGGTAATTAATGATGGAAATTTATGAACGGCGGTGAACTGTATCACTCTGCACTCATGAAAGGAAAAATGACTGCTGCACTTATAAGAATGACGGTTAATATCCTCCCCGCAATATTATTTTACTAGGCATAATAGTCCCAAATAACAAATTACTTAAAACGAAATTTTTCAACCAACACTTTAGGGATTACTGACGATTTTATATTTATTTGTTCGGTTTAAAGTTTCTCTTATGTAGACATCTGGGAGTCCATAGCTTCTACAAGAGAGAAAACCTTTCTCCGAGCTGTTAAAAGACTAGGGGGCTGAAACAGCTCTGATTATCGTCAGGGGGAGCACGCGAATACCACTATCACCCCCTGATTAACGCGAAAATGGATAAAGAGTGCTAATGCCCCCGGATCTAAATTTGCTACCCTAACAGGTACTAAGAAATTAAAAGTACAGGTCGAATTTCTTATGTAAATAATAGAAATGGAAATGAATGTTGCAGGGAGAATTATTAAACGGAATTTTAAATAAAATGCCAACCTTGATTAACTCCTCGCTATCTCGGAAACTAAATAACGATTATCGGTTTCAACTAAAATCCGGCACACTACTTAGACGGTTAAAAGAGCGACGACAGACGGCGTGGAAAAAAAAGGGCCCTCTCATCGAAGTCATCTGCTTTTATCAAAAGTCGGACTTTTGCCGGAGTGGGTACGGTAGTTCCTACTCCTTTGTTATTAGTTGTTTGGCAAAAAAAAAACCGTTGATTGATCGGCATACTGATAAACCTACTAGAATTGCGATTTTAAGACATGATTTAATTTATTGTGATAATGAAAAGTTTTAAACTTCGAGGGCTCTTGCAAAGGTTTAAAAACGGTAATTCTATGGAAATATTAGTTGTCTTGCAAATGTTCATAGATGGCAATTAATTTTAAAAATTAATTTATGGAATAAATTAATGGAAATTTTAGTCACTTCGTCACAATATACTAAGTGTAATAAGTTTATTTAAAATCTACATTATGAATGCATTAATATGTACAAAATTTCCAGAGTTTGTACAAAAAAATAGAAAGTTTCCAGTTTTTAAATCATCGTATTTCATTTTCTACTGATAGATATAAGAAAGCTAAAGAATGCATATCAGATTTCCAAAAAATGAAATCTGGTTTATCCTACATAACCTTAATCTTTGCTAAAGTGGTGTTTCTTATTATGTATTGCGATTATTCATAGTGTTTGGAAATTGGATATTTTTTTTATTCTGTGTCATCAGCGTCAACTTTTATGGTTATTAGCCTCGTGTTTTGTGTAGTATTTTTTACTGTTTCTCAGTGCCACTTTAGAAACAGCATTGTTAAATAAAGTTAATAGAGTAAAAGAAAAAAATATTAGCATTAGGTGATAATATTACTTTAGACATGATTGTGGCAGAGGCCAACGCTTTAGAATCTATAAATCGAGAGCTTCAAGAGTTTAGTAATGCCAAATTTTGCCACGATAATAACAAAATCTTCGACAAGTAAAATAAAAAACAGCTTTCAGTAGTGCGGCAGATGTGGTGCTCTTGCCCATGCTGACGAGGACAAATGTCCAGCAATTGATAAAAAAATTTAAAATGTGGGAAAATTGGGCATTATAGGAAACAGTGCCATAGTAGTAATTCTAATGCAAAATATGGTACGAAACGAGAACACTCATTTAAGCAACCTTTTAACAAAAGACGATAATCATTTAACTATGTTGATCATGATACATCAGTTGCTCTACCATCTACAGAACATTTAGGAAGCCTAACAACATTGCTGAAATCCAAAGTTTTTTAGGGTTAATTAATTACGTTGGAAAATGTATACCAAACTTGGCGACACTAACGAAACTATTTAGAATGTTTTTACGGCTAAAATTAACAAAACAAGCAAACAGAAAAGTTTTGGACAACACAACAAGAAACCGCGTTTTTTCAACTTAAAAAATATTTGGCTGATATTAGGACATTGGGTTATAATAATCCAAATAAAAAAACACAGGTCATGGCAGACGCTAGTCCGGTTAGATTGGAGGCAGTACTCATACAAATCAATCATAAGTGGCCAGGGATCATAGCTTTTGGAAATAGAAGTTTATCAAAGTGTGAAAAAAGGTACTAAAAAACGGAAAAAGAAGCGCTGGCTTTAGTCTGGGCCATAGAGCATTTTAAGGTTTACTTATTTGGCAAAGATTCTTTTTAATTAGTAACCGATCATAAGCCTTTGCAGACCATTTTTAAGCTAAAATTAAAACCTTGTGCTAGAATTGAAAGATGGGAGCTCCGTCTGCAGTCTTTTAGGTTTACGGTGGTTTACAAACCGGGAAAAACAAATATAGCAAACCCTCTTTCCCGATTATGTGCACAGGAAAAAAACTATAGCTTCGACGAAGAACATGTACGACAAATTGTCGAGTATGTCCGTCCATGAGGAATATAAAAATAAATTCTCAAAGAGATGAAGAAATCAACAATGTTCGAGAAGCTTTAACGTCAAATAAATGGAATGACATAATCAAGCAATTTAAATTATTGGATACAAAACTTTCTTTTCATGACGATATACTATTAAGAGGAACCAGAATTGTCATTCCAGTAAAATTACGAAAACAAGTACTGTTAGCTGCTCACGAAGGTTATTCAGGAATAGTGCCGATGAAAAACAGAATTCGTAGTAAAGTTTGGTGGCCACATGTAAATAAAGATGTGGAGAGACTAGTCAAATCTTGCACGTCTTCGAGTTGCCAGGGAGCATCAACATTGGAATGTCGATGACTGGCGTCAGATTTTATTTTCTGACGAGTCAAGGTTTTGTTTATGTTCTCCCAATGGTCGTTAAAGAATGTACTGAAGAAGAGGCAAAAGGTTTGATCAAGCAAATTTGCAAATTTTTCCACAATACTTAGTTATGGAGGAGGAACGGTAATAGTTTGGGGCTGCATAAGCGTGGAAGCTCGTATTGATTTAGTCATTGTTGGTGGCGGAGCAATAACAGCTAACCGATATATTCGTGATGTGCTAGATCCACATGTAATTCCATTTGCACCGTTTAAAGGAAACGAATTCATGTTTATGCATGACAACGCTCGACCATATATTACGAAAATTGTATCTCAATATTTGGACGAAACAAAAATTCAAAGGATGAACTGGCCATCACGTAGCCCAGACCTCAATCCAATTGAGCAGGTCTGGGACATGATGGGCAGATGGGTTCATAACCGCGTTCCTTCTCCAAGTATTTTAAATTTTTTGAGAGATGCTTTGGTCCAAGAATGGGATCAGATTGACCAGATGGACATTCGACATCTAATAGAGGGTATGCCACGACGCATTAAGACAGTTATTCGCGCTCGTGGGGGACATACCCGTTATTAATTTGTAATAATTATTAGTTTATTTGTTGTCTGATTTGTTTATAAAATTATGTGTTACTGTGCTAGAAATGAATAAAAAATTAAGAATGTTGCATTTTCTTTAAACCGTCACATTTCACAAACAAATTAAGATATCGGGGTTAATAAAAAAACAAAATTTTGGAAACAAATTAGTTTTCTTGATAAAGTTAATTGTGTGCAGATCTACCAGCAGAATTAACAGGGTGTGTCAAAAGTAGAGGAAAAAATTATTTTCTTTTTTCCCTGTATACCCGGCGAGTACTAAATTACTTTTAGATGTCTGAATAATAATCTTAAAACTACAGTATTTTGCCTAAAAGTTGCTAAAAACTTCAAATAAATCAGCCTTCGCATTTGAACGTTAGAGCATTTTTAAATAAATCATTATTTTGAATGGATCGAATTTTAAGTCGGTGAGTGTATATATGTATCTATGTATAGGTATATTGATATAAAAGCCTAAACGTTTGCCACGTATATATTGTACGGTTGATTTTTGTATTTATATTGAAAATTATATTTGTTAAAATTTGTATTGGTATTTCTAAGTATCTTTATATTTATGTTAGATTTATTATACAATTTAATTTACATTGTATTCTTGATTGAATTTTTATACTATGTATATTCTTAGGCATAAGTAAGTTGTAAAAAAGAAAATATACCGGGTGTTCAAATTAGAGTGTTATAGCTATATACCGCCTTTTATAAAAAAAAACGTTTCAGACGAAAGTTTTGTAGTTTTGTAGGAAAAAAATTATGGCTAAAATCGTGTTTTATAGCTAACTATAATATGGTCAACTTGTTTTTCACCTAGCAAAATTTTTAAGTAGCTGTTACTCAAAAAGTAAAAGTCCAATAAAAAAAATATTTTCATCAAAAGTTTCTTATTTTTTATGTACTTTAAGAATATGTAAGAAAAAATTTGATTCCCATTTAAAAAACAAAGTCCACCTCGATATGGCCATATTATGGTCAGCTATAAAAAAATAAATTTGGCCAAAATGTTTTCCCCAAAAAACTATAAAACTTTTGTCTGAAACTTTTTTTTCTAAAATGCATATTTTCGGCGGTATTTAATTGTAACACTTTAATTTGAACACCCGGTATGTGTAACATAAATTTATTTATAAAATTATAAAAGGGGAGAGATGTAGTGTATGTAGTCATACATGGCATGGACAAGCGTGCAGTACTAAAGGAAACAAAAGTGTTTTATTTCTAAATATAAATAAATAATAATTAGGATTATTACAAAGAGACTAGACAATACAATTAATAACAGAAGGTCTTAGAAAAATAACGCATATGATAATAAAACAGAAATTGTTTGGTATACCTGTAGTGATTTTCTGTAAATACGATTTTGCGATAATGTGGATTTCAAGAGATGCACAACCTTTAGCTTGGGAGATTATATTGATATTGAATATAATCCAAATATCCGAATCGTATTTATTCGATGGAAACCCTGTCAATTCTCCGTTTCCTTTCCCAATTTCAGTCACAAATGGGCCTAGGCGAAGGCGAACCGCACAGGCTGGAAGCCATACATTCGAGAATGTCCTTTCTGCGATCAGAGGCGTACCAAATTTAAATTACAGGAAAATGTTGAATGAAAATAATTATACCTTGCTAACACTACAGAGATTTTTTTTACACAGTCGGTCAGTCAGACATTTTTTTTTTTATTCGATAGAAAGTTAGAAATACCTAACTGCATTAGAAAACATTTAAATTTGTAGATAAAGGTTAGTCAAAACTGCACAACTTATCACTTATATAGTAATATTTTAGAGATTTACTCTAGTTTTGTTTCATAAATATTATGAAACATTGTAGAAACGTTTCTAAAATATTTCCGGAATATCAATGTTAAATGAATGCAATATTACACCAATTATTTAGAATTAACCTAAAATAAATTATAGATATTTAAAAAGGATTTGAAAAAAATTATTTGATTAACAGTAGTTTATTGAATTTTGCTTTAAATTAACTATATTTAAAGAAAAAACTCATTCTTTTCAATCAGTGCTGTAGATCTAATAAATAACACTAGGGGAGGGATAACAAATGTAGGTTAAATTTAGATAAAAATGAAACTTAAACTTTCTGCAAATTTGATAAACGAAATGGCGTCACTGGTAACAGTGAATGAGATAAAGTAAATTATCCTAACCTAACTTACTAGCTTTATTTCTGTAGAAACTCACCTCAATTTCTAGACATATTCTGCTTCTTATACAACAGCACAACGCACAAATAACAAATAAGCAAGTGGCAAAAACCGACGACGAAAACTTCCAATTATTTAGATTATAGGGTTTTCTCTGGATATAGGAATAAAATGACTACATATAACCTATCTTCTTCTTACAAATGAGAAATTTTGTATCAAGCCTTGGCCTTTTAAAACATAACTATAACATTTATAACATCTTCCAGAAACACTTTCAGTGAAATATTTAACTAAAATATTTCAGAAACTTTTGCTTGAAATGTTATGTTTGAAACGTTTGAAATATTTTGAAATATGTACAATTATCATTACTGAAAATATTGAAATGCTCTTGTCTGAGCAGGATAGAATATTTTAAGGACGGAAAAGTAATTTTATACGCTTTTAAATGTTATTTATTTATTTTTAAAATTGTCAGTTTAAGCGTTGTAAAAATCCAATATGCTACTAGTTACGGTACTGTTTCTTTTCATAAATGACAAAATAATTTTTTATAAACATGAAACAAGTCTAGTATATTATTCAACCAGATATAATAATAGCAATTATATGCGAGAGGAATACTATAGCTCGTCCACCACTGTAAGATACTTATGAAAATACTTTTTTCCAGTTTTGACATATTTGACTTATTTTGTAATCGCAGCAAGTGTCAAAACGATCTACTTTATGCAACCAGTTGCAAAAAGTAGAACATTATGCAACTGATTACGCAAAGTTGATTATGTCACCAGTTACGAAATAAAAATAAATTAAATCGAAAAATCAAAAAATCGAAAAATCGAATAATCGAAAAATCGAAAAAATCGAAAAATCGAAAAATCGAAAAATCAAAAAATCGAAAAATCAAAAAATCCAAAAATCCAAAAATCCAAAAATCGAAAAATCGAACAATCAAAAAATCAAAAAATCAAAAAATCAAAAAATCGAAAAATCAAAAAATCAAAAAATCGAAAAATAAAAAAATCGAAAAAATCGAAAAATTAAAAAAATCGAAAAATTAAAAAATCGAAAAATAAAAAAATAAAAAAATCAAAAAATCAAAAAATCAAAAAATCGAAAAATCAAAAATTCAAAAAATCAAAAAATCAAAAAATCGAAAAGTCGAAAAATCGAAAAATAGAAAAATCGAAATATCGAAAAATCAAAAAATCAAAAAATCAAAAAATCAAAAAATCAAAAAATCGAAAAGTCAAAAATTGAAAAAGGGCAATGAATGGTGACATTTCATATTTGACAATTTAACATTACGTTTAACAAAAAAAAACTGTATATGGCGTTTTATTTTTTAAATAATGGTAAAATTTTGACGTACGTAAACCTAGCTTCGTTATCACTATTTTGATGTGTGTGTAACACTTTTTGTTCCCTTTTTGAGACGGTATGCATAGGGAAACGAAAGGTTACAAGAGCACGGCAACTCTATAGTCTGGAAGCAGGGTTCGTGGGTTCTGAAAACTTTTAATAGTGGACACCATTTAATTTTGATGTTATAGAAACTAAAAAAACAAAGACTAAATTAAAACAACTAGTTTTTTCTACAAATTCTTTAATTCCCTCTAGGCGAACAAATAAAAAAGGTCCAATACTCGATATTGAAAATGATTAAAATGATTTTATAAAAAAATATCAGATGCCTACTCCTAACTAAATTTAGATATACAATTTTTCAACCTTCTAAGGGTTTTACAAAAAGAATATTTTTATATTAAATTTTTGAATGCATCTAATACATCAGTAGCTTGAGTGGTTATTTTTAAATATGTACATATATGTTTTACTCGTTATACCCCTTCCTACAGCTGTATTCGGTCCACACTATATTATAACGCAGAATATTTAATCAATTTTAAAGAAACATTTATGTGTGAATTAAAAAACTAAAATTAATATAGTTACATAAAAAGTAGGTCTTGCCTAGCACTTCAAACTTAAAAGTCCGTTTTAAACTGGGTGAAACTCGCCAAAAAAACTTAATCAAATAAACTGGGTGGAATTCACCAAAAAACTTGTGCTAGCACAAAAAAACTCCCCTCTAGAAGAGGTAGACCTCTCGTCTGAATATATTAATTTTGATCAGTGTTCCTTCAAGACTACGCCCCTCTGAGGACAGCAAACCATAAAGGACCATAAAGCATCAGAGCATGCTTGAAAAGGGCCCCCAGGACATGGAGGACAACCAAAATAAATTCTTGAGAATAATGCAGTTCTCGCAGCGCAAAAACCAAAAAGCCCACAATGGATCGGTCATTTGCGGTTCTTTTTTATTTAAACTTTTTTTGTAATAGTTTAATATGTTATAGTTATTGTTAGTTAGGTCGCCTGAGCTCTAAAACAAAAATGGAAAAGTTGTACTTCGATCCAATAAATTTAAAAGAGAATATTTACCTCAATAGAAATGACCATTTTCACGAAACAAATTTTGTAACGCCAACGTGACCGTGCCTTCATGTCGCCAAAACGAAAGATCAAATGGTTCACCTTGTCTTCATAGTTTCCGCCTGTGCTCCAGAGAACACAAAAGTCATGGAACCGAAAAGGCGAGAAACGGAAATAAGAGTCAGATGCATCGGGCATCGAAAAACCATACCACTCACTTCGGAGTGGTACTGGTGTAGGCAGAACCTCAAAAAAACGGACTTATAAAAATGACTTGAAGAACGTACCTACTGGCTGTCAAGTTGAATGACAGTGACTTGGAACAGGTTAGAAAAATGTCAACAAACAATATATTTAAATTTATTAGGACATAAAAGTTAAAATAGATGACCAAAGGAAATAAAGAATTAGAAACCAACGAACTAGTGTACACTTTAAGGGTATGTAACACGATTAAACCATAGCATTTATAATTGAAATACTATTAATTTATTTGTGATAAAAATGACTAAACCAATGGTATTTATAGCTGAAATACTTTTTAATTACTTTGTGATAAAAAGATATGCTTTTATTCTTAAAATTTAGTAAAAATCTTAAACGATAATCCATACAAATTTACTTTGCCTCACGTTCATTTAAATATAATTATTTTCAGTACATATGAACGTTACATGTGATCCGTTTGATTACTTTCCTATGATAGTTATATGGCTTGTAACGAAAATATAACATGTAAATATGTTTCCCTACGACCATTACTGAACAAAATTATTCCGAAATCAATAATTTTTATAACAGTATATAAACATTCTCACTTTAGAGATTGGAAAAATATTCTGAAACACATGCATCGTATGTGTTTTGCATATATTTCCATTCTTAGAATGACATTCTTACACCGGCTGGTAGGTAACCATGACCATGATGTAAGAGACGTAAAGATAGCGGCCTCTTTTGACTTTTCCTTGTCAATCAAATTAATTACAACAACAAATCGTTTTTGATTTTAAATTTGATAAAAGGGGGGTGGGTTGGCTCAGTTAGAGTTCGAACCTCTCCGGTTGCAATATAATGAAACATGAGTTAATTACTGCTTGTTTCAGAGATTTCTAGAACTCCGAAAACGTATGAAAAATGCAAAGATTTGTTTTAAAACGCCAGGAAGATGCTGAAAAAAAATTTCTGAGATCATTCGAGACATCTCAAGATCCCATTTAAAACAAAAATGGGATAAAAAACTATTAAAAGATAAAAAATATGAATGAATTACTATAAAGTGGTCCAAAATAGTGGGAAAACGCAACTTTGACCCCTTTTTCAATGTTATTGACAGGAAATAACGGGCTTTAAGGCACATGGATCGATACCTATGGGTTTTCCCATTGTAATGAATCATCGAAAAATATAAATTTTTGACCGAGTTCTGAAACAATTTGTCCACCCGTTTACAAGCTAATCAGCATTGCTATAGAGATAAAGCAAAAATGATAGGGACCATTTTTGTAGATAATCATAAGATCTTTCTTTTTTATCTAAACAAAAATTCTCTAATTTGCATATTGTGGAAGACATTGGCGGGAAACCAGTTTTAGGGTCCATTTTGGGCCCTTTTCGACGCAGCAGAGTTGGTAAAAGTTTTCGACCTTGGAAGCGACCGCCGAGACCTAAGAGTTAAGCCACAACAGTTACTGAACCACAAATAAACTAGGCTCGGTGGTCCATTTAAATTACATATATGACTTTCTTTCTCTTTTACATTGATTTTTACATATATTTATCTCCCTCCAATAAAACTAACACCAATCTAAGAGGTCGCTGATGTTGCTGGTTTTTTGACGTCGACGTATCGATTAAAACTGACAACTGACAATGTTATAAATGTTGTTCTTTGAGGAGTCTGATTTTGTTGTTTAATTTTCTTTGGGGGAAAATGTTTATTTTTGCATATTATTTTTTGCATGAAGCAATTTCTGGAACCAAACTCGCGTTTTTCTTTCTAGAGGTAAGTAATTTCCAATTTATTAAGAAAACCACTGTATAATGTGTGTGTTTAATAATATATTACAAAATGGCTATAATTATTTTAGGTGAATCGGAACAGAAATCCATTGTTACAGCTACTTTTGTTCATTAAGTAGGTAGATGAATGTTTGGACAGCTTTAATGGTAACACAAAGTTCCTACCTACTAGAAAAGTAAAATGTATGCCCAGTAAAAAATCTGCACATGTAGTATTGGCAAAGGACTTTTGAAATGATTAGAGATTGGCTATTTCTTACATACACCTACCTCTAAAAGCCACTCTAAAGGAAAAAAAAAATTAAATCACTAAAGGGCAGAATTTTAAATCAGGATGCATTGGAAAATAAATTTGGGGACATCAGGTCGGTTTTGGATTTTAGAGAGAGATCAATCTCAAGAAAAGTTTAAGTTATCCTGCAGAACAACCAGTAGTTTAAGTAGGATTTGCTATAACTTAATTAGAAGATTTCCTTGATAATAAATTGTAATATACCAATTGTTTCAAATGAAATTGAAAAAGAGTTAAATAAAAAATTTTTCATGGGTAAAATGTTATATTCATTCAAACATTGTAAGGTAATCTGAAATTAAGGGAATGTGGAGAATAGGTATACCCTGGTGGTGTAAGAGACAGGTAAGGGGCAATAACAAAAAATTACAAAAATGTATTCATCTTTAAATAGTGTTTATTATTATTATTTGCTATGTTTGAAAAGTACCTCCTGCTGCAGAACAGATCGAATAGATTAGACTACTAGTTGGAGAAGGTCCACCTAGTAACCAAATTAGGAGACTAGGAAAACTTTTACATGGCTGGGGACACAACAGGAATGCACACGCGCAAGATACACAAACGAAATAACAGGGGTAAGCCTTCAGCAACGTCCTGTTTAAATGATGATAATATGTCATCCTTCATTCCCTTTTAGAAGGCATGGCATATAAATCTATTGATCTTGATGACCCTAAGAGGAGTTAGCAGGGGTTGTACATAATGGGTCTAGCAGGTTTCGATCCAGTTTACAGGATGGGAACTTACTCGACTCAGGCCTTATACATTTTGTGTTGAGTGTATGTATATATACCTTTTTGCCAGACTAATGTAAGCCACATTTGTTCAAATGGCACTTATGATAGTCTAGCAAAAACGTATTGATATACTCTATACTTTATAAAATATTTGTTATATTAGTTTTTAAATATATTATGAATATATAACAACTGTTACTTTCTTTGTAATTTGTCACAAAATGATACGAGGTTCTTTCTAAATGAAGCAATTGTAGTTTGTTTTTCTGTACCTTACAAAAATATAATTTATAAAAAAAGAGTTTGGTGTATTATTTTTCCAAGTTTAAATATTTAATAATCAATAGAATTTTCAAATTTTTTTTAGCGAAATTTACAAGAGTAATAAAAACTATGTTCACTGCTTATATTAAACTGATTAAAACTTCCTTTATTAAAATGATTATTTATATGATAAAAAATTTGATGTTATTGGAAGCTTTAATATTTTTTAATATACAGTGAAACAATAGTTTTTGTTTCTCCTGTAAATTTGTACAGAAAACTATTTATTTCTGAATTCATGTTTGAATTTCCCGCCCTAAAGCATTTTTAATTTTCCCGCTATTTACTAATGGCGCCATCATAGACTGGTTGTGGTTACAATCGCCCAAATAACTTTTACCGAACAAAAAAAATACATTGAGTTACACGTCTCGCTGGATTGTCTCTGTACTAGGTAACAATAAAAGTAATGTTGAATTCAAATCGATTTCTAGTGATTCTGACGAGTTCTCTCTTCAAGGAAACACTCCACATTTACCTAACCTATCCGAATCAAATAATCTTATAAGAGATTTATAATAACCAACATCTAAAGCAGAGCTTCATGGTTCCCGCTTACAACAATAAACCAGACACAAAAGTAACGTTTTCAGAAACAGAAGCAAAGTTTATTCAGAATTTTTCACAAGAGATGGTGAATATTGTTATTGTACTGATATCCTAGGGCTTTTTGAAGCAATGAATTAAAACTATCATAAAACAGAGTGCCGCTTATTCATAGACTCTTCGAAATATAGTTTAAAAGCTGTTTTATTAGACAACGGAAATAAAATACCGTCTATACCAATAGGACACGCAGTAAATTGTAAAGAAAGCTATGAAACGATATGTACTTTAATTAATTTAATAACGTATAAAGAATACCAATGGAAAGTGTGCGGAAAACCTCAAGGTCATCGGTTTGTTATTGGGATTGCAGGGTGGTTACACAATAGTATATTGTTTTATTAGGAGTAAAAGTATAACTTTTTGTGGCGAGTAATGTTTGATGGCCGAACGTTAGTGAGGCCGACAATTTCAGACGAGCCACAAAAAGTGCTTTTGCTCCGAATTAAACATGCTATTTTTTCCGCAAACGGCATCCAGACTATAGAAGTAATTAATATTTAAATAAAAATTCAAAACGATTGCAACGAAGTTGATAAATTCAGAGAATAATAATTATAAAACTGCGCACTACATTTCCGTTGTTACTGGTTTTGTGATTGCCAAGTCAAAAACAAATTTGACAGTTCAATAATATTTTATAATGTCAGAAATATTGTAAGTGATTTAAAGCAACAATTGGACTGTGCATTTTTGGTAAGTACTTGAGCATCAAAATTTCGTTTGTTGTAGTAAAGTGTTCTGAAATTTTCTTTTAGATTATATTATGTCGGATTCAGAACCCAACTGTACACCGCCCGACGTTGTTGACATTGCTAAGGCAGCTACGAATGATTTAATTCCAACTAAGTCAAGTAGAGTTTATAATCATGCTTACGAAAGATTTCTCACATGGTGCAATGATAAAAACATTTCAAACTATTCGGAAAATGTGCTACTAGCTTATTTTTTTGAAATGACAACTAAATTTAAAATGAAGAGTTCAACAATGTGGTCTCAGTATTCCATAATAAAATCATTACTGAATATTAAACATGGATTAGATATTAGCAAATATATGAAACTACGTGCTTATCTGAAGAAGCAGAATGAAGGGTATACTCCCAAAAAGTCAAAGGTATTCACAAAAGACCAGTTTGAAGATTTTTTAAATAATGCACCTAATGAGCAATACCTACGAATTAAGGTTAGTTATAATATTCTAACCTGCATAAATACAATCAAGTTTTTAAATACATACTACTTTTAGGTTGTTCTAATAATGGGCGTATCTGAAGCATGTAGATGCGATGAAATGGTGAACATGACAATAGACGATATAAAAGATTTAGGATCTGTTATTCATATAAAGATTCCTGATAGTAAATCTAAAAAGCCACGATCGTTCACAATTATTGGAGAAAAATATATAAATCTTTACAGAAAATATACTTCTTTACGTCCACAAGCTATGGAAAGCCGACGCTTTTTTTTGAAATTTCAAAAGGGAAAATGTTATCGCATGGTCATAGGAATTCATACAATTAGTAACGTACCCAAAACAGTAGCAACTTATTTAAAACTACCGAATTCAAAAGATTACACCGGCCATGCGTTAAGAAGAACTTCAGCTACTTTGCTTGTGGATGGAGGAGCTGATATTACTTGTTTGAAACGGCATGGAGGTTGGAGGTCGAGCACTGTCGCTGAAGGATACATTGAAGACTCTTTGTCTAATAAAAAACAAACTGCAGAAACAATCTTGATGTCGAATTATTCTTCACTGTACCTGAATGCAGCTTCTCATGAGCGAAATTATGTCGACGTTGATGTAACAGAAGCAACAACAAGTAAGGAGTCACGGGAACTTTTTCAACTCTGCACAAAATTCGCTTGAATTGGAAGTGAATAAATCAGGTAGTGCATTAAATATGTGCGGTGTAACCTTAAATAACTGTAATTTTACTATTAATAATTATTATCGTTAATAAAGTTTAAAAGTTCAACTAATAATTATTTTCCCTGTTAAAAATTCTACTTTTTTGTACGGCCGTCAGCGTACAAAAAAGTACTTTTTTGTCCGCTCACGGCCGTACAAAAAAGTGGCGTCTGTGAAATCATACTTCAACATCATGAATTGACGTTAATAATGTCTACTTTTTTTGACGTTTGCGGAAAAAATACTTTTGTCTCCTTTGTGGGATAATAGAGCAAAACAACATCATTATGTAAGAAAAGAATGGCCTATTCGGGAATGAGTATTTTACGGGAAAAATGAACGTTAAACACGAGCTGTTGGTAGATCCAAATAACATCCGTCTACCCCCTTTTCACTTCAAATAGGGACTCATGAAAAATTTTGTGAAGGCGTTGACAAAAACAGTGATGCTTTCAGGTATTTACAAAAAATCTTTCCAAGCATAACAGAAGCAAAACTGAAAGAGGATATATTTGTTGGCCCACAGATCTATAAAATTATAAAAGATTCTCTTTTATCTGTTCATGAAAAATCTGCTTGGAATTCATTTAAAATGATTGTGGAAGAATTTTTGGGAAATAAAAAAAGTGAAAATTACAAAGAAATTAATACCGATTTATTGGAAAATTTTCAACAGATGAGATGTAAACATGTCATTATTGTTTATTTTATATGTCAACAGTGTAGATCATTTAATAGGTAATAATCATTATGTTGCATACGCTGACGACTTTTCTGTGATAGTATCATCAAATAACAGCGATGAGTTAAAAGTTAAAAGCTCTTCTCTTTTACAAAAAATTTCTAACCATTTTAATAGTTTAGATTTGTTTTTTAACACTAATAAAACAGACCTCATTAGGTTTCATAACAGGCAGAATATTCTAGATAATTTTAGCGTTTATGTGGGTAATTCCAGTATTGATAGTACACGCGAAAGCGTTCGTTTTCTTGGTATTCATATTGATGAATTTCTTAATTAGAAGTATCACTGCAGTAAACTTGTAGGAAAAATGAATTCGCTAAAATATCTCTTTATTAATTTACGAGAGGTGCTGCAATCTCATCAACTTGTTAGTGTTTACTTTGCTCAAGTCGACTCTCGACTTAGATATGGAGTATGTCTCTGGGGTAATTCTACAGATGCTTCTAATGT
This sequence comes from Psylliodes chrysocephalus, assembly GCA_927349885.1. Taxonomy (NCBI): domain Eukaryota; kingdom Metazoa; phylum Arthropoda; class Insecta; order Coleoptera; family Chrysomelidae; genus Psylliodes; species Psylliodes chrysocephalus. The sequence goes on along the minus strand of OV651818.1, from coordinate 15,404,805 downwards.
TTTCACTGCACAAAAGCGAATAATACGATGTATAGCTAACATTTCACAAAGCATGTCCTGTAAACCATATTTTAAAAACTATGGAATACTCCCACTTCCATCTTTGTATATTTTTGAAATTTGCGTGTACATCTTTAAAAACAAAAGTTGTTTTATGACTAACAGAGATGTTCATAGTTATCAAACAAGACAAGTTGATGAAGTACACGTTCCTTATTCAAGGTTGCACATTAGTTCCAACGCACCAAATGTTCTGGGTCCAAAATTGTTTAATAAACTCCCAATTAAAATAAAAAAATGTGCAAATATTAATATGTTTAAAAATAATTTGAAAATGTATCTCCTGGAAAAATGTTTTTATTCCTTAGCTGATTTTTTATATTTTTAGTATTTTAATCTGTTTAGAATTATAGCGTGATTGTATTTAGTATTTTTAATTTTATTTTATGTATTTATTTAGATTTAACCTTATATTTATTGACGAATCTTATACAATTGTAATTATTGTCTTATGGAAAATAAAGAATTATTATTATTATTATTATTAAAGATTTATTTTTTGCATTCGCATCTGAGTTTTTTCCCTGAAAACTTAAGAAGTATAAGTGATGAATAAGGGGAACGTTTCCACCAAGATTTAAAGGTTTTTAAAGAACGCATCAAGGATTTTGGGATGAAAACATGTTAGGGATTACTGTTGGTCCATTCTGAGGAAAACTAATTCAAATAAATACGAGGGCCAAAGTTCGCGGAAAATGTAAAGCAAAACACAAATTACGTTATGTAAATCGCTTTAATGCTTCTCAAAATATTCTTCATTAATATCTATACACTTTTGCATCCGATGAAACCAATCTTCAACAATTTTGCCATTCTGAGCAAGGCACGTTCAAAACAAGTGATTTAAATGCTTCAACAGCCTCTTCAGGCGATGAAAAACGCTCGCCACGCATTTTATTTTTGATATGTCGAAATAGGAAGAAGTCATTTGGCGATAAATCAAGCGAATATGGGCAATGAGTCATTAATTGGATGTTGTTACTGGTCAAAAACTCTACAGTTCGTCGTGCTGTGTGAGCGCTTGCATTGTCATGATGAAGAATGATTCGCCGGTTTATGTTGTTCCTTCTGATTTCAGCGATAACTTCCGGCAAACAAATTGAAGTATACCAGTCAGAATTAACTGTCCTTCGATCCTCTAATGCAACAGTTGCAACATGACCCGTTTTTCCGAAGAAACAAGTAATCATTCTTTTCGAAACGCTTCGTGAACGCACCACTTTTGTGGGTTTAGGTTCATTTTGGAACACCCATACAGTTGATTGCTGTTTAGTTTTAGGCTCATATGAATATATCCAAGATTCGTCACCTGTTACGATGGTATATACCGAATTTGAACGACCCCCTTCGAATTTTTTTAGCATTTCCTTGCACCACTTGACACGTGCCTGTTTTTGTTCTTCTTTTAAATTGTGTGGGATCCAACGACTGCAAAGCTTCCTGACATGCAAATGATCGTGCAAAATCGTATGTATTTGTTTCGCTGCCATGCCTAAGGATGCCTCTATCTCACGATAGGTCACCTGCCGATCTGACAAAATCATTTCACGCACAGCATCAGTATTTTTCGCGACAACAGAGGTACATGTACGACCTTCGCGAAGATCGTCATCAAACGTTGGTCTTCCACGCTTGAGTTCTGCGAACCATTTGTAAACCATAGTTTTGGATGATTCTTCATCCCCAAATAATGAACTAAGTTTTTCCACACATTACTGCGGTATTAAACCGTATCGAAAATCATCACTCGGAAGTCACGATTCGAAATTTCCATTTTTCACACAAATATTACTCTCGTTAAATTTTGTTGAAACGAAACCGAGCAGTTTGAAGGAGTACTTGATTCCGCGAACTTTAGCAGTGGTCCTCTTAGAGAAAGAAGGCAAAAATTAATCTTTTTTTTTTTTTTAGAATTAATAACAAAATTATGTAATCCAGTTAAGTAAATAAATGTTACTTAAACCAGACGTGACAGAATTATTTTATTTTTTCTAAAAAAAAAATGAAAACCGTGTAAACTAGTAATTATTATTAATATTTAGAGTAGGGCTCATGGATGACTTACAGATAATTGATAAAATAAATTTCACATATAAAAATTTTACTTAATACTCACTCTAATCTTGAACAATATGTAACGTACTAAATCCTCTGTCATACCTGCAACAATAAAAATATATTTTAGTTTATTCTCTAATATTGTGTGGTATTTAGTGTGTGGAGCTTCAAAATTCACCATTCGTATATCTAAATACCTTCTAGTACAATTCGATAAGTAAATAGTTCAAATATACCAAAAAACTCTTTTCACGGGGTTTTAAGCAGATTTTAAAAGACAAAAAATTTGAAAATTTGCAAACATCTAAAAATCGCCCTATGAATAATCACCGAACTCCAAGGGGGAAAACAAGTACTTGAAGATTTGAAAACCGGCTGTCACAGCAGGGAATCGAATCAGGACATCCTTGTATACCAAACAAGTGTCCTTCCTGCCAGGGTTGCCAATTTAGCGATTTTGTAGCTAGATCTAGCGATTTCAGAAGGTCTTTTGCGACTTCGAATTTGAATTTGAGACGTGTCTCAAACCTAGCGTTTTCTCGCCATTATCTAGCTATTATCTGGCGACTTTTATATATCAGGAATGATGATGAATATGATAATAATAATATTAATAATAATAATAATGGGTGTAGGCCATATTCTAGTAATGAAAAAGGTGGTGGTTGTACAATCCTCCGAGCAATTACTAATAGAGGGAGCGTGAAAACGAGTTTGTAGGCGATTGTTGTGTTAGCAACATCTGTGGAGGAAGTGAGGAAGCGGGCACAAGGGGGAAGGTAAACATCCTTCTTGTTCAGTGGCGTATCATTTATCTATAAAAACACACATTGTCCAAACGTTTTAATTGTAAAAAAAAACTAAAAAAATTTGCTAATTTTACTATTTTTAAAATGAATACCGTCTTATATGTGTTTAATGCAGGAAATGAAACAAAATCACTGTAAAGGTCTATTTTTTTCAATTGAAGAATAAAACCTTAAAATCAATTTTATTATAAATAAATACAGGAGCGACTAGTTTCGGCCTTACAGGAACATCTTCAGGCCTGTAATACAATAATATTTAATTATTATAATAGGTTGGTCAATTACGAATAACATTAAATAATATAAACCACAAAAATGGATCCATATTGTAGCGTTACAGCATTATAGAATTAAAGCTGTGAAAATAAAAGAGCAGTGCAAACGTAACTAAAAATAAGAAAACTAAGTACTGAATCTACAAGAGAAGAGGTGAGAATGAGCAATTACGAATGTATTTAAATTGCTCGGGATAACAAATAAAGCTGATAATGTAGTGGTATAGTCCCCGTCAAAGAAGGTCTGGATAAGTTAAGGAGGACGGCGTTTTCTCTGTAAATCTGGAGAATTTAAGGATGGAGGGAAGACGAATCTTGCTGGCTCAGGTGTAGATGGCTAGAAAAAGGAGCATGTAGATGAAAACTCCAGTAAATATCGTCACTTTCGTCTAATTTTTTATTCTCACTCACCGTTTCGTCTTTATCTTCGAAATTCATTTTTAAAAGGAAATAAAAGTAATCATTCATACAAGCATATAATAAAACAACATGAATTCATTATATTTAATAAGCTAATAAACGTTTGTTTCACTGAAAAAAACATATATGTGAATATAAAAAATATATAAATAGATAAGATTAATATCAAAATTAATTTGAAGATATAACAGATAATAAAATGAAATAAATTAATACAAGTACAAATAGAAAGTTAATAACATACCTTCTAAAAGTAACACATTTTAAGTAGATGAAAGTTTAAAGAGTTTATTCCTAAACATAACTAATCTAACGTTTTCCCCCTTTTTAATATTATGAGGGTTTTTGTAGTTGAAATGAAAATTATAATTTATTTTGGTCCTAATAAAAATTTAAACATAGGTTATCAAAGAGTAAATAAAATACATAATAGAACTTCATAATCTTAAATCGTTATCAAAAATTATTAATGGTAAAACTTCAAACAATAATTAGATTCTTAAACAAATTTCTAGTTTTTGTTTTGCAAAAGACTTTTTTGCCTTCTTCGGTTGCCTCTGTCACTTTTCTTTTAGTAGTTTCGAGGAGAATTTTCCTATGGAAACCAGTAGAACCATCAATTGGTTATTAAAACTTTGATATTTTGGGTCTAGTAGGTCTTGTTAAACTTTCTTCTTAGGAAGCTGTAACCTTATGGAGAATAAAAATTTAATGTTAGATCAGAAGCTCTTAATTGAGAATTATATTTTCAAAGGCCGTTTTAATAATATTTTCAAAACTTCTTGGAATCGTTGTTAACAGAAACCTGCAAAAAAATATATCATTTTATTCCTAAAATATAAGATCACACAATGCACATTCATATATCATTGTGCTAGAAAAATACTAGGTAGGTACTGAGACAATTTAAAAAAATTATTTCGAGAAACTCAACTTTTAATGTCATCATTGTACTTAACTTTTTTATTGTTAAATTATTAATAATGTCATTTTGTGTAGTTCGTTGTGATTTGTATAATATATATTATAAAAACCTATCGTCAATGTTAATGTGCCAAGTTTTTTTAATAATTATGTCCTTGTTATAGTAAAAACACATTTAAACACGTTTTTAAAGTTTTCTAAATTTCTGCTTTAAATTACCGTACAAATGAACTGACTAATTGTGTGTTTAAGTAAAGGTATATCTCTTTTTTGTTATAACAGTCTTTGTATATTGTTCTAACTTCTTAGATAATCAGAGAAAACAGCAAGACATCTTAATATATCCTATTTCACCAACAAAAATGTAGAATAATTAATCTCACATCAAACGAAAAAAGTCATTTCAGAATGTCCTAAGAGGTTTTAACTTAAAAACTAAATAAAATGTACATTGCAACTGTGTTTAAATAAATGAATGTTTTTATACCTGACAAACATTTTTTTAGATCATAATGATCTGCATAACTCAAAATAGTCTAAATCCACATTATTTAAGTTATTCTAGTATTGTTTTAGCATAACGATGTAAACTCCAATAATAAATATTCACATTTTTTTGGGACGTTTTTATGGAAATTAAAAAAAAACATGAATAATGTGATATTCTTGTTTAGTTTTGTACTATATAATATAGTTCATTAGGTAGTGATTTAGAAGCAAATTATGTTCTATTTATAGAATAAAAAATCACTCATAATATCTAAATATTTATACCTATTTATATTTTTGACAGGAAGACTATTTTATGTTTTTGGCTCTGAATAGTTTTCTTAAGAATTTTAAAACCTTCCTCTTTTGGGATATTCTTAGAAGTTCATTTTGTTTAAACCTAAAACAAATTAAGTACAAAAAATGAAAATTTAAACAATACACAAAATAAGTCTTTTAGATTAGTTAAAAAAAAGTGTCAACAAAAAAATGGCTATGCCTTTTTCCTTAAACATTCTTTTTGAAAGAAACTTAAGTTTCTCTACTTACTTGCTGTTTTAGTATTTTAGTAGCAGATGAATATAGTGTAGAAGTAGTGACAGGATTGATTATTATACTTCTTTCGTCGAAATTGCATTTTTCTTTAATATTTTCCTCCCCTGAGGTCTATAATAAAAATGTTCATTAGCATAAAAAGGTATTCAGGTGGTCACTTGTTGAATTCTTAAATTTTGGAACCATGTATTTCTTTCTCATATCAAGAAAAGGAAACCTAAAAAAAATAACAATAAACTTTACAAAGATGTGATATTAAAATAATAATAAGTAATTAACTTATCTGTTAAACCTTTACTATAATCATTATGATACAGATGAAGACGAACTTAGCTGGGATTTATTCCCTCTTAATTTTACTTTTTCGAAAATAAGAAAGTTCAATTGCAAATTAAAGGTGATTGCCTAATGCACCGCCTCTGGTAATTAAGTTGTATTTGTACTTACATATGATATATTCTTGAAGAAGCATTTTCAACAGGTCTTTTACACATAAGGCATGTTTTCACCATATTATTACAGATAATAAATCTTCAATATACATTTAAAACCCTTACAAGGCTATAAATAATTATATTTTTCGTAAAATACAAATTAATAATTGACATGTGTCAGAAAGTGTCAGAACGAGGTCACAACCTCACTGTCAAACTTGGCAACGCTGATTAAATAAGCCAATTACAGAAGAGGTATTTCCCCCCTCGTTTCTAACAAAATTTAGCGCGAGGAAGGGGGGAAGACTCCCTCTAGTAGTAATTGCTCGGAGGTACAATCGAACATAAAAGTAAATGTCTATAATTTTGAATTTTGACATTATTGAGAGTTGTAAAATTTTAAATTTTAATTTGAAAATTAGGATAGCAATCAAACTGATAGTCATTAAAACGATTAATTTTTATTTAATTTCACATTCAATCTGTGATAAATACCTATGTTAAAAAGTAAGAATATTAAATAACCTTATTTAAAGAATATAAATTATTTTGTTTTGTTAGATGTTTATTAAAAAATATGCTTGTGTATCAAATAAATATGCATGTTATATTTCTTAAACAAGTTCCTATATATTTTGCATCTAACTTTATGATTAAAAAAAAATAGTAAAATTTTCTTTTTGTTATAAAAGTGATTTAAAAAATTTCGTCTGCAGCGGGCCGTTTTCACGCTAAGCTCGTATTTTTTTCTATCTGGCGATTTTCAACTTATAAAGTTGAGACTTTCATATGTCACCTATTGTCAACCGACTTCAAAAAAGGAGGAGGTTATCAATTCGTCGCGATATTTTTTTTTTATGTATGTATGTTCAGCGATTATTCTTTAACACGGTGTCCGATTTCAATAACTCATTTTTTGTTAGAAAGGGGGTATTTCAGGGGTGGTCCCATATAAATTTAGTCAAAATCTAATAATTGGGTCCATGAGAAAATCCTCAAACTCTTCATTTTTTATGTATGTTCAGCGATAATTTTTTAACACGATGTCCGATTTCAATAATTCTTTTTTTGTTAGAAAGGGGTTACTTTAGGGGTGGTCCCATATAAATTTGGTGAAAATCTAATAATTGTATCCATGAGCAAATCCTCAAACTCTTCATTTTTTATGTATGTTAAGCGATAATGCTTTACCACCTTGTCCGATTTATACGATTCTTTTTTTGTTAGTAAGGAGGTACCTCAGGGGTGGTCTTATATAAATTTGGTAAAGGTGTGGTGATGGCATCTGCACGTTTTTGAAGTCGGTTTTTTTAAATTTTTAATTTGTAATACTTGTTTTGTGCAATTATCTGGGACACATGGTACGATGCTTCAGTTGCAGCCTTATTTTTGTCGACTGTTCTTAAAAATATTGATTATTGTCCAAATAACTGCATTTTTAACTGTTTCAGTTTCTCCTTTCTGGCGGCAGAATGTAGTGGGAATGATTTTTCAAAATAAGAATGTACAGTTTTATGATGTCTCTCAATATTTCCTTTTTTAGCAACGGAGACCTAAGTATTACATAACTAACACACATTTTTATCTTTAACTTCTGTAAAAAAGTATTGTTCTTCCCATTCTGAAAGAAAGTGGTATGTCTTTACCTTCTTACAACTGCTTGCCATAATATTATTTTTTGTTGTTCTCTACTGACCCAACCGCTGGACGTTGGTTGCGCGTTCAGTCACAGTTTATTGCTAAAGAATCAGTTAGCTCACTTGGACCAGTTGAATGTTCCAAAATAATATCCACTCCAAGGATACAAATTCAGGATGCGCAGAAGACTGCTGTTTGAATATAGGCGGTTGTCACAAATGTATTGATTATGATTTGATTCTGTATGCGCCAGGGATACAAATCCGAGTTGCGCAGTGTATAAACTGGAACATTGAGATCAAAAGTACCGACGCAGAGTGAGCGAACTGATTCTTTAGCTATAAACTGTGGTTCAGTTTTAAACTAAGCGCAATGTCGCCGCGCCGTGCGTATTTATCCCGTTCAAAGCAATCCTAATCGTTCTCGAACACTAACGCGCTGGTCCGGCTGGTCGGTTCTAGCCGATTCTAGCTTGATGGCGTCAGCGGCAGATCGCTCACCGCAACGTTGCCGCTGTTTATGTTTAATATTATGACAATTAGATTTTTTGTGGAATTTTCGGAAGCTTTTCTGATTTTTACAGTTTTTTAAATTAAAATCCTTGTGAGAGCTACCAGAATTGCCTCCGCGAGCTACCGGTAGCTCGCGATCGACAGGTTGGCAACCACTGGTCTCGAGATCAGAAGCTTTCCCGCTGCTTAACCGAATACCTCAATTTTCAATTTCTTTCTTGCGAGATTCTCGTAACACAATAAAATGTTATAAACCATCGTTTACTTACAAAATGTTATACAAACTAGTAGATTAACAAAAGGGTTCACAAATGTTAAAGTTTATATTAAAGGTAATCAAGATTTAAATAAAAACGTTAAAGGTAAGTACATTTTTAATTTTAATATCAGTGAAGGTACATGTAAAACTTAGAATTCATTTTCTATGCGAACCGTCCATAGCCCATTCCAGGAAGGAAACCCCGTGTAAGATGTGGAAAGTAAGTATGAAAAATACACTAGGTCGCAACAGATACTCTAATTTTCTTTTTCTGCGGTCACTATCCAAAGTAGGCTTTTGCACATTCAAATTTAACCAGAAAGTTTTCCACGAATTGTCAATTGTTAATTTTATTAATCTCTGCCCTTTATAAGTCTCATGAGATTGCTTAACTTTCAGTTAAGTTTACGTTTTTTATAAAAAAGAATTTTAAAAATTGAAATGCTGAACGTAGCCCTTTGATCCCGAGGTATTCAAAGTCAATACCCGGACCTAAATAACAAAATTTTAAAATAATTGATTATACTTGGCTACTACCTAGATCATTAAGTGCTTAATTAATTAAATTATGAAGTAATAT